>WHYT01017355.1:90951-108045 GCA_009806455.1 Tetrax tetrax
AAAAAAAAAAAAAAAAAAAAAAAAAAAAAGGAACAACTCCTCCCTGAAGCTGCCTTAGCCTCTTTCTTGCAGGCTAAGCACTGCTTACCAGAGAGATACATAACTTGTACTTGGGAAGAAATGCACCTGAGAAGTCCATGTTCAGTTTGTGGACAGTGCATGCAACAGAAAAAAACAATAATGAAATTAACTGCATCCATGATGTCACAAATTATTCATGCCCTTTTGTGAACATAGATAAGATCTGTGGGAGTTAAAGGACAGCTACCAAAGTGAAAAATATATATTTTAATGACATATAAATATTAGATGGAATTTTACATGGAAATACTCTAGAGTCTTACACATCATTTCCAGGGAAGGAAAAGGCATATTTTTGAATCTCTTGAGGTGCCAACTCATTAATTAGTATGGATATGGAAGATACATGCTTAGATGCGTCAGTCAAGTAATTATTGAGGAAGTATAATTTGAGAGTATAGTCTGGCAATGATAAATTTTTATGTTCATCTACATTCACTTCATTGACATTTTATCTAGCAGGATCTAAATAAGTAGAAGCAAAACCTGCTGGTGCCAAGAAAATCTGTTTTGGTGAGTGGCTTCTCACACATTAGTTCTTGACTGGATGCAAAGAAGGAGCAAGTGGCTCCTGAAGAAAGTCACTAAGGTCAGTCATTTGTTTGGGACCGTGGCACGTTTCCCTCACAGAGCACCGGTGAGGCACAGACCTTGCTGAAAGACCTACTGCTCCACCACTGTTGCCCAGCTTCCAAATCTCCAGGTAAGAATCTAGTGGGGGCTCCCCTTTGCTGTCCTCAGTCCTTGGCTGCTGCTTGTGCTGCTCAGTTGATTTCTGCTCTCCGGCAGACTGTGAGCAAAAAGGCGTCAATGGCAATAGTGCTGCTGCTGTGACTAAATAGTTCCTCTTCCTTAAAATTTCTTCCTTTGAGATTTGGAAAACTATGAGGTTCCACATCCCCTAGCACATTCTTCTCCTTCCAGAAAGTCCATGTAATGCTCTCCACATAACAACTATGTAAAAGCAGTATGAATGAGGTTTATATCAAGGACTTAGTCTCTATTTCCATCTGGGGTTTTCTATCTCAAGTGGCCAGTTTAGCTAAAATCTGAACAGGATAATTTGGTCTGTGAAACTTGTTAAGGTTAGAATAGTTCATTTTTTTTCATTATGTTTGATACATATCATAAATATCATGCCCACCTTATAGTTACACTTTGTACCAGTTTCTTAGAAAAAGAAGTTGGAGTGGTTGCCTGTTTTATTATGGTTTGTTCATCGGACATGCTCCAATTTCCACCTAAATTGTTATTTCTTGTAAAAGTGGACTTGAAGAACATTTGTTACAATCATTTCCTTGCAGAGGATAAGGTCTTTCCCTAAATAGACCTTTCATGCACCATCCATCACAATGTGGATACAGGATGAAGGCAGACTTTCACTCCCATTCTCATCAGGATTAGGTCCTCAGAGATCCGTGTGACAATGCCTATGTTTTCAGCATTGGTCAAGTGTGCTGTAAGCTCTGTCCCATCACAGTGATTTTCCCTTTCAGTTTCTGAAGTGATTTTCCAGGACTTTACACAACCACCCTTCAAAGCAAGGCTGTGTAGTGGAGCATAGGAATGCTCCTGAATGTTTTCAGCATTTCGTATCACTTACAACATGCAGGCTGAAGAGAGTGTGAAACCTCAAAGACACCTTTTTAATTCAAAACCTTCTGGGAGGCAGTCTTTTTTTTTGTGTGGCTTTGCTAGAAGAATTCAAATAACTTCTCCATTGACTTCTTTCATTCACTCTGTGTGTTTCTCCATTCATTTGGTGCAGACCGGTTTCATGATCTCCCTTTTTCTTTGATACTGACAAACGGGGATCAAAAAGAGAGGTGTCACTGCAAAGCAGAGTCAAGCAAAGGTTTGTACTCTCTTTCACCTGGCAGTTTCTTTTTCATCACACCTGGCAGCCCAAGGCATCACAGACAAACGTAAGGCACCGTTGTGCCCCCTCACAAATGCCGTAAACGGCTTAATTTTCTCTTTAAGCCCTCTCACTCTAAAATGGGGTGAACAGATAGCTCGCATGACTTACCACTGCAAAGTTGAGACCACTTCCCAGCTTGTTCTTTTAAAAACCTTTTTTTTCTTAATCTTTACATTTTACATATTTGTTTGGAATTTGTCATTCTGTCCCCTCAAGGACTGAAAATGAAGTGTCTTTTGAAACCTTATGTCCACTGTTTGCTTAATTTGTGGCTGAGGAGAAAGGTACTCTCATAGTTTGTGACTGCAAACAGCTGGAAGTGAATAACCTCAGTGCTGGGGAGTTAAACTTATGGACTCCAAGGTCTCTACTCAGCTTTCTTTCAAGAATAGCTGAGAAGTCTAACAGAATTAGGTCTGGCAATGCTGTGAACTGAAACATAAGAAAAGGAAGTATTTTCCCCCTGCTTTTCAGGAATATCTGAGGTATGGACTAATTTGGGTCTTCTGCGTTAGACAATCTTTTGTAGTGCTGCATTCAATTTGTAAGCAGCTTGTAAGCGAGAAAGGCAATTCAGCCTGAGAGAGCTTGAGCAATAGCAGCAGAATGCAGCAAGCCATTCACAGAGGAGAAACTCAGCCAGTCAGACCTCTCTGATGCATCTGTAGCACAATTAAATGTCCATAATGACCTTCATTAGGCCCAGCATGTAAGTCAATACAAACAACTTTCAACTCGATGAACATTTTCCCTCTAAAAAGTAACCTTTTGGTTCTATTGCTTTTGTACTGTTTTAGCCATATGCTAAATATTATAATGCCTCATTCTCATTTACCCTTCACATATTAAGGTGAAAACTCTGACCTAGTGCATTCTAATTACTTGGCTTATTAGCTTCACATTATATCAGTAATGGTGTGATAGCCAACATAATTACTAGGACTTGAAAAATTATACTTTGCTGTACTATTTCATGAACTGTGAGATGGTTCTCTCTTATTAACGTTCTTATTTAATGGGTCGACCAGATTTTTCATCTACCTAGACCATTGATCAAACTGATAATTTTAGATTTCATCTGCAATTGAGAAATTGCCCCTTAAAATGGTGAAAGACATGTTTTATATAAGAAAATGCAGACATTTATTATTATTCTTTGTTTCCTACTGACAGGCCCCCACAATTAAGTAGTTACTGCATGCTGTTTGAATACTGTTTTTAACTTCTAAAGCTTTTTGAAATTTAGATGTTTTCCTCAACGATATTATTTTGGATTTTTTTTTTCTTTTGTCAAAATACTGTTTTTGTATTCACTAAAATTCTGGCTTTCCTTTTTTTTTTTTATTAAAAACTTTTTTCACTTTCTGGAAGAACACAGAACTTTCAATCACAGCCCAGCAGGACTGGCAATTGTTCACCAGTCTAGTCTAGATGTTGAGTCTCATTCTGAGAGTTGTTCTGATCCCAAACATTTTCAGTTTACAGTATGAAAATATAGAAGAGACTGTTTTTTTCAAAATAAAGACTCCTGCTGAATAGAATAACAAGATTCATGTAAGTAGTCACAGATCAGCCCTTACATGGTGGTCCTCTTTGATAAGGAAAATTACAATGCTGAAACAAGTAGACTTTCTGAAGCCATCAAGGCAAGAGATGGCTGTTCTCAATCTCAGAGTTGACTCAAAATGCCTGACTATCTTCAGGAGCCCTTCTTTCACTTCAGTGGACCTTGGATTAAGCCCTTGATGTAAAGATACAGCCCTTTTCTCTTTTAAGCAGATTACTACGTTACACCATCCTGAAATACAAGCGTGAATGGTCCTGCCTGTGCCAGGATCTGCAGTGCCTTCTGCTGTACATGCTTTTCTCCTTTTCTGGATTAGATTTATCTACACTTCCCAGCCACTAGCCCAGGACTTCTGCCTACAGGGAAGAAGTCCCAGCTGGTCTCACCACTGTCCATGTGGAGGGTCAGCTCCAAGATATTTCTAGAAGGTCAGTGCACAAACATAAGTCAGTCATTTTCGGTGAAATTGTCTCAGAAGCCCCTGGACTGAATTCATCAGCAAACCATCCCTGGCATCTTGTGGCTTTTGGCAGACAAAGCCATACTTCTGCGATGCTATGACAGCTAGAAGAGTTTGATGCTGTCTTGACTCAACATATCTGTCAGGAGTTTTCCCATATGGGGAAATCTGTGTGTGTTTTAGGCTTATTTAGTTGGAAAAGAAATGAAATTGACTCCTTATTGGGTTTTTGGTTGTTTTGGTTTTTTGTTCTTTTTTTTTTTTTCCCGTTTCCCCTCTACCTCTTTTTTTCTAAGTAGGAAAAGAAAATACATCTTTCACAGCTGCCCAATTGACAGGGAGAGTTGTTGGGAGAGAAACTGCCACAGGACTTCAAGGTTCACCGTGAGAAATTCACTGAAGGTCTCTTCAGACCTCACCGATCTGACCAGGAGCTGTGCATCACCTATTAACAAAATCCATTCTCCCTGTGCAGCTGTGCAATCAAAACCATCTTCCAGTTTCAAAACTGGATCTTAAGCCAAAAGGAGATGGTGTAAAAATGGCTAGTGATTATTTAATAAATAATAGGAAATTACTTTTGTAGTGTGGCAGAAAGCACCTGGAAATGCATTCTTCCTGCAAGACTTTGACAGGGTGCTACTTAATTCTATTGTGCTTGGTGCAATCTGTTTAATAGTTCTGATTTTCCTTGACCTCTCTGCATGATGAACGTGATTATAAAAAGAAATACATTAAAAAAAACCCAAAACCCTAAAGGTAACAGAAAAGACAAAAAAAAAAAAAAAAAAAAAAAAAAAAAAAAAAAAAATAGGAAGCAGTTTGGGCTTGAATGTGAGGCACCAGTGTTAGTGCAGACCTACAAGTGGCTTGACACTTGCCTGCTTGAGTGATTAGGGCTCAGTTCATACTGTATTTCAGATTAGGAGAGGTATTAAAGCCACAGCCCTTGATATTAAAGAGAGGAAGGTGAAGGCAGAGAAATTTCAGTCCCAAATTGGATAAATTTGCCAAGTCTCTGGCTGCAGTGCAACATTCATTTATTTGCAGGTGATAATAGACAGGATGTTGAATGAGGAATTACTTCCCAGAGTAGTATACAGGGATTAGGTAGAATCTGCCTAAAGCAAGAACAATATGTTCCTTTTGTGCTAATTTGTGCTTTTAAAATGATTAAATGCACCTGGCATTTTAGGTAATCTTATATATTTAAACTGTGGTTTTGGATTTCTTTCTTCACTAGCATATGCCTATGTTATAATATGCATCATATGATACATAACTATGTATCTTGTGGTTTCTTGATAATTTAAGCAAGAGAGGCTTTTAAATTAGCTATTAAATTACCATTCACAGATCTGATCATCTTCTAATTTCCGTACAAAGTCCTCCACAGGGGATAAATCTAGTTTAAATGTTCTCCTCTTCCTATGATTTTATACTCTGGCTGTTAGACAATATAACACTCCTGCATTTCTAACTGAAATACATTACAATCATGTGGAAGGTTTTAGCTCAGTTTTGTCATATAAATTATATTTCCATTGTAAATGTATTCAGAATTATGAAGAAAAACATGATTTCTGGTTTTGTTCAGTTCTCTTGCCCTAGCACAGGTGTGATACCTGAGAAATTTAGAAAAGCACAAACAGTGGCGGATTTTTAAATATTTCTAAATGCTAGTTGCTCCCTAAATTCCCTTATTTACTAGCAGAACTGAAATTCTGCATTTTATTTCTTCTGATTTTTCTTTTTTTTTTTTTTTTTTTTTTTTTGGCAGATATTTCCCAACTGCTTTTCTGGGCAGTGAATTTGCAAACAGTATTCTTGAGCTGAAGCAGGGGCGAATTTCTTTCCCGCTCTGGAGAAGATCTGAAGCACGTTCAGTGCGTTCCCCTTGCTCGCCGTGGCAGGAGCCCTCAACGCTGCACCGTGAGCTGCTGGTGCTACTGCAACCTGGGAGAAACTTGGCTACAGTGGGTTTGGGAGGGGTATTTGTTCAGCAGATGTAAACAGGAAAAAATAGACAGCTGAAGGGTAGTCAAACAGAGATCAGGATAGTAGTGGGGTACTCTAGGCTTCATTTCACCTTCCCTCCCTTCTTGGATCTTCCTGCCATTGCTGCCTTTCAGGCTGGTCCCCATTATGGCAGATCCAGTTTCCTAACTGCCGTCAGCAGGGCTCAGAAATGTTTGCTGCGTTAGTTCTTCCTCCCTTCTTCAATATTATTGCACAAAATAGTGTGGGTCGTGACAAATAGCACCATGCCATCATGTATGTCCACGCTTCCGAAAACAGATAACCTGTGTCCACATCGGCTATGGGAAAATCTGAAGAATAAAGATGGGGATCACCCAATTCTTATGAGTTTTGTGAGTTTTGCCTCACAAGGTTCTCTCAATGTTACTTGAGTTCTACTTTGTTCTGCAAAACACCTTCCAGCAATGTTATATTGATGAGAAAATCTTAGCTAGGAATTCTGTCCTCTTCTCCTTGATAAAATGAATATGAATAGAAAATACAATAAAACAGAGTTGGACTAGCCTTTAATATTTAAAGTAGTAATGATAAAAATCAGAAACACTATCTGAAACCAGACTGAACTCACACTCCTTTTTTGCCGCCTTATTGAGGTCATTTAGTAAAAATAGATATGTTGCTAAGTTTTTGAGCCTATAATTGCAAACTCACCATCCAAGTTCAAGACATGTTTTTTCTGCTTCCCATGGATTTTCAAAACTTAATAATTCTTTTCATGATGCACATACTATACTCCAATACCTGTGTTAGCCTAGCAGAACTCTCTGAAGTGATATGATAAAGCTATAATTTTTGTACCCTGTTCCACTGAGTACAAGACAGTATTGAGAATCACTGGAACAAAATGCTTTTCAAAGATGGTTCCTTTCCCTGGATTTACTCCTCTGTGTTAACATGACTATTGATCACAGGCATGTGGTCTATTCTTTTTTCATTCCAGCTGCACAAAAATATAATTCCACAGACCGCATGCCATGATCCACCACTAGAGGAGGAGGATAAGGATGCCTTTGTCTATCTCTATAATGGATTAATCTATTCCTGGGCAGGTTCCAGAGCGTATTTCCAATGAATTCTCACTATCACAAATTGCCCAGACATATGTAACCCCAAAGGATACCATTAATTTTGCTTTGACACAGATTATAGCAGACTAATTATTTGTTCCTCTTGAGGTTCCCACAGATGGGGCATAACCATATCCATTGTCAAAAGGCCAGCATGTGCCTCTCCAAGAAAAGTATTTACTTCTCAAGGTTTCTTTTCCTCCTTTGTTCTTCTCTTGTCCTCTAACACTCTCAGAAGTTATTGTTATTGGGTACTAATTTAATAAAAATGCAGGAGATTCTGACTGAAACGATAACCACCAAAGATATTCAATTGTTTTTCTGTGTAACAACTCTGATTGAAATTCTGGTCACAGCAAAGTCGAAGGCAAAATTTCCTTGCCTTCTGTGGGGGACTGGAATTTCATCTAAGGTGAATATTGTTTTTGATTTAGACATAAATATCTTATAACAGTTTCTGATTCGCAAGTCTCATCTAGCATAATACCACATTAAGCAAGCCAAGAAACCGTAATCTAAAGAATATTGTCAAGTGGAGGCTGAACATATATTCATTTCAGTGCTGTATGCTAAACACAAATCTCTCTGCCTGGCATGTGACATCTACCAGGAGATAATGTTATCAGTTATGTCCCGTGTGCTGTAGAGATCATCAGTTTCAAGGTAGAGGAGGACAGCAAAAGGAACAGCAACATGTCAGGAATGAAAGTAGTAGCAGTGGAAGAGAAGAAAAGGTCTGGTAGGGAATGCTTTTTAAGTGATGTAGAGATACTTCAAAATACTTGATTTCTTTTTTAGCACAGCCCTTCCCATGCGCAGGATCTGTCCTTTCTGATTGACTCTTCAAACAAAATATATGCCAATAAAACCCAGTTTTACTTTTTATAATATATGTTTCTCTATGTACCTATGTGAGAAAATGATCAAAATGCTCAAGTGGAAAACACCTAAGGCTTAACCAGCTAGTTAGTTCTCAGTATTTCAGGAAACAGGTGACAGAAATCTATTTTGAATCCACAATTTCCTAGTAGCAGGAAGAGCTATCTTAATACTACTTTTCAAAGATGGACATAAAGCAAGGTAATATACATACATATGTGTGCATGTGTCTACCTACCTATTTACATATTTGGGTTGTGTGGGACAGGAGGAATGGATTTTTCCTGTTCTAAGCAATTACTTACCCTATCAATATGTATTTCAGCACTTGCTTTTTTCTCTCCATTAATTCAAACCTTGAATATACATGTTTATTTTAAATAATTGCAAATTATCCATGAAATGTTAAATAGGATAATGAACTCATTAGGCATTAATCACGTAACATAGTTCAAGCATGAAGGCAGGCTATTCACACACATTTCTAGAGAGTTATCATAAAATGTAGAATGATTTGAGGAAACCAGCAAGACCAGTGGTTAAGGTGGTTGCACAGGACCTGGACAATGACAGTACACTTCATCATCCCACTGCAGACATTTCAGGTGCTGCTGCTAAAGGATTGTGCCTCCCTTCACATCATTAGAAGAGTGATAAAACATCTCGGTGGGAGGCGATGACAATAAGCGCATGACGGGGCTTGGGGGATGGTAGGTGACACATCTAATGAAGGCCATTAACATACCACAGTTAGATTCTTGTGGAGCAAGAGAAAAGCCATTAGTCTTTTTGTATGTCAGCTGGCAGAAAGAGCATGGAACAAAGTCACTTTTCCTCCAGGAATTTGAATTCACACAGAAAAAGAGATCGACACAAGAGGGGAGCAGTTACAGAAGTAGTCATCTGTTTGAGAATACAGTCAAAATGTATGGATTTGAAGTCACGCATATTGGTTTAGGTTAAAAATTGCTTAAGTTGAAAAGTCAGTGTAAATATTTTTTTAATATGTTCACTTTTTTAACCTGACATTTTGGATCCATAAATAGGTCTAGGAGAAAAATCTTCACAATATAATATTATTTCAGATCAAGTGGAATGTTTTGTTTGATATAAGGTCTTTCTTTGGTGAGAACTATTATTCTGGTGAGAAATATTACCAACAAATGCGATTTACTTTGATAGTCCCTATTGACAGAAAGTGTTAATTTCACCAGAAAGTCTACTTATATTTGGGATCCTATCACTGCAGACACTCATGCCAATAGCAAATATTTTGTTAATTGTTTTGCAAAACTTATCAAGGTTTTACTTGGCAATTTACTTTTTACTTGGTAGACTCTGTGAATAGAAATATTCATTCAAATATTTGTAAAACCAAAATGAATGATTTTATCTGTTAACTGCTTAACAACCATCCTAAAATAAATTATACTTTGAGTAGCTCTAAGGTACTATCTTGCTATTAGATAAATTTTTTTTTTTTTTTTGCAATATTTCATAAAATAAGGGAGTTAAATGACCAGTCTTTCACCCTAACTTAAAATCTCAGATATCCCTAAGCCATATTTTCTGCTCTAAGAATTGTGATCTTGTTGCTGTATCCAACGTCTATGTCATGAAAGCCGCATCAACCAGGGAAGACCCCTTGACAATCTGGAAGGGCACAGGGTTTGCATTTGTCTGTAGTCACTCAAACCACGACAAACCGAGCCAGTTTGTGAACACTGGAAATAGGCTACCCAGATGAGTGTATAGCATGCCGCTACCTAGAGAGATATGCTGTAAAATATAGCTTTCATTTTCTGAAATACTGTGTATTCAGAAATACACATAATTAGTGGGTATTTTTATTTTTGTGAAATAAATGGCAGTGCTCAGGGATTATTCCTTATAAAAAAGAAATAATAGACTAAAAGGGCACTGCCATGGAATTCAGCTGGTTTAATCTTGTGCCTCTCCAAATATAAGAGGTGGTGAAATACAAATCACTGACATGTAAGAGAGTGGCAAGATTCAGAATTGCACATCTCTTCCAGCCTTGGGGATAGTTTTAGGTGCCTCTACTGTCCCAAACAAAAGTGTTGGCATTAGCCAATGCTTTACTTTAGACACCTTGGAACTGAACATGAGAGCATTATTGGACAAGACCCAATGCTCTTTTCTCACCATGATGCTGATGCTCTTGCTTTCTTGTCCTATGAATGTGCCAATTCAATCCTGCACATCAACACACATCCAATTTCAAATTAATAATTAATCCTATTGATCTTGATGATACTGCTCTTACCCATCTTACTGAATTATGCACTTTGTGCCACAATGGCATTAATGATATTGGACCGAATTCTCTAAGGCATCAATCCATCTGAGGTCAGTGCAGTTACTGCACTGAGCATTATGCAGTGGATCTGCAATGCTCCAAACTCAGATCTCAATATGCCACAATATATGCAATTACGGGGCAACCAGCAGAAATGTTCTTAGTTCAGAGGAGTCACATGCTTCTCCTCTCTCACACTGCACCACGTAAGTGAGATGCAATCTATGATGGTAACACAGTCACTCTCATTTGGCCTGTAAGGACACTCATACCTCAAATAACAAACAAGTCTGCTCCTTCCTCATGAAGTTCAGCATACTTTCTGGCAATACATTTGGCACACACCCAACAGACTTTAGCATTAAAGATGCTTTTTTTTTTTGTGGTTCCCAGTAGTCAACAGTGTGAGAAAGATATTCAGTTATGATAAGCAGTGTTAACAGCAATACATTTAAGGAACCCACATGTTAACTCTTAGCACAACTAAAATAAGAATGTAATTGAAAAAAATAAGGAATATGAGTCCAGTAAATTCTATAATTAGCCAGATCAAAAAAAAAAAAAAAAAAAAAAAAAAGCTTAATCATTCACACAAAAACTTCTCCCATTGTCCCTTTTCACTTATTCAGAAAACATCACCAGAATAATATATCAAAAGGAATAAGAAAAGAGACTGATTTTTCATCTAGGTACTCCTCCACACATTACATTAAATAATAGTTTGAAATGTTGTTTATTAAGGAGTTCCAGAATAGAGGAACAATGCTACTTGATTTTAGAGAAACAGACTCATTAAAGAACACTTCCATTAAAATGATGTAATAATTCTCTCATCATGCCTTAAACCTCTTAAGATGTCAGGTAAAGCTTCATCATTGCATGAATCACCTATTGATGCAACATTAGGAAAGTAAACAGTCTATTTTTCTTATTTTCATCAGAGGGCAGAGCTAGAAGAAAGACTGAGGAGAAGAAGAGGATCTGCATCACCAGAAACTCTAGTTTTCTGACCCTTGTATGCCCTGATTGGTAAACTAAAAGCACTCATGAATCCCTACTACCCATTTAGGCTCCAAGAGGAAAGGAAAATCAGACCAAAACACTCCTTTCTGTGCCAGATAACATAATTCTCTTTCCAGTTGCTGAGTAGTATTTATCAATCAAAAAGTATTGTCCTTCTAACCAGTAACTAGGCATGCCAATCCAAACTGTAGGAAAGCTCTTTAAAATGTCTTTGACCAGCAGGTAGTTAGGTTTATTTGTCTTCCACTGAAGGCAAGGAAAATATTGCTTTTCTTGTGCTCAAAGGGTGGAACAGTCCAGGTTTTCACTTTGCACTCAGTTTGCTCTGCTCTGCTACAGTTCTCAAAAAAAATACCCCTCATATAAAAATGAAGACACAGACACTTTATTGTCTTGTATCATTCATATTTTATCTAATGCAAATTCACTAAAAAGAGAATGGAATAAAAATTTATTCTAAGAATTGCTGAGACAAGTTACTTATTTTCTAAAATCCAAAATGAGCCTATTCAGAAAGGGGTTCAGAATCTGGTGATACAGATATGCAAATGGCAAATTATTTGTAGTTGGTGGATTGTCTAACCCAATAATTATGTGGAGGAACTAACCACAAAGAATAGACAGTATTTCTCAAGTATTTTTTTTCCTCCAAGGAATTATTTCAAAGACACTGAAAAATTCTGAAAACACCAGTGGCCACAAAAAAAATCAAAACATACTGCACAGGAACAGGCTTGGTTTCCTAGACCTCTCTTTCACAACCAAAGTGCCATCAGATGGCAATGTTACCAATTGGAAGCATGAGTGGCTTAGAGTGGCCTCAGTCACTCTGTGTGCCTCACACAAAAATGACAAAACTGATTCCCTTCCATCTTGCCATCTTCCATTACTGTAGAACTGGAGCTGCATGTATTAAACACGGATCTCTAATGACTGGCATAAAGAAGATTCAGCTGAAATATTAGTTGCTGGCATAGTCTTCTCACCTTTATAACAAGAGACCGGGCTGCAGCTGGTAAAACACTTATAAACAAAGCAGCCAGCCTGTCCCATCTTACTCTCTGTATGTTCCTGTAAATGGGCTACCTTTACTTGTGAGTATATTTATTTATGTGTACAAAGACTGCTCTTGATCAGTCCTATCCTCACTGGCAATGACTACAGAAGGAGCCACAGGGAATGCATCCTCTGGCTCCAGACACACTCTAGCACTAGGAACAGATCCTTCAAAAAGAGGCCAGAAGACAGACATGGAAATGTTTTCATTAGAAATGGTTAATTTGTCACACTTCCAGTTCTCTCCCCTCCCCAACTCTTGCCCATATCAAACGACCATCTCTTAGCGCCTGCGCTTAGCTTGCTCATAAAATTCTCAACAAGAAAACATCTACATTTCCCTTTGTTCCTCCAAGTTAGTTATACTGATAATAGCTCTGTCTGCCATCATCTCCAAAATTGACTAGGAAAAGATATTACAGAGGCGTCATTTAAATGATTGTTTCATGCAACAGAATAATTTCTAAGAAAGGGTCGCCCTCAGATAGCCCAATCTTTGACAGAATGGATTTGAAACAAAAATAGACTGATTAATGAATGTATAATCATGCTTGAAAAGGAAAGTGGGAGGGGGAAATCACAATAAATCCTAAAAGGAGTCTTAAACTGTCTGAACAAAATGATTTTGAATGAAAGACTCAAGCTGGTAAACATACTGACAAGGGCAGAGAGCAGAGCTCTACCTCTCATAGGAAGAAAATTTGATGGGGAAGATAAAGACTGGAAGCTGGTTTAGTCCACTTAAGCGTTGGATACTTCAGGGGTTTCAAAATCTAACTACAATCCTAACAATATAAATCCTGTACAAAACATCAGCATACAAAATTATCTTAATGGGAGATTGACAGGTTTCCAAAGGCAGCTCATCTTGTTGGGGTGGCAGCATTTGAAGCAGCACTTCAGCTCTGTGCTGCATGCATTGGGTGGGAAATGGAACAAGAATTATTATTATAGCATTGCCATTACCATGGCAATTCCACACATTTGGAAGATACAAAACTGACTTCATTTTAGGCTGTGGATATAAATATTAAAAAACTGGACATTTACAGGTTTTGGAGATTGCCATATTACTCTAAATCAATATTGACTTAATAAATGAATTTGCATAATATTTAAAGTTTCTACCATGGTCTAAATCAATATTGATATCAATTAAACTGACCAATATTTATATTACTATTACACTCTGAATTCTGGTATTACTTAATCAATAAATAGGGTTGTCATTTGTGCCATTTGGCTAAAGCACAGAGACATACCAAGGAGTATCGACAAACTAGTCTATAATTATTCAGCTGCTTAGTTGGGATGAATCTGTAGAATATTTTTAACACTGGTAGGAACTTGCTAGTTGCTACAAGATCACCACACAGGCAACTCTGCCACAAGTACTTACTCTTACCCAGCATCATTCAAACAGGTATGTCAAAGCCAAAACATTGATCTCCTGACTAAAAAAATACCCCAGGCCTTTTTCAGTGTTCACATCCTTTCAAATGAGACTGAAAGCAGCTGTTCAAGATACAGCTCAGAAATACACCAGAGGAACCTCTGCATAAAAACCTAGCAATTACTTAGTTGTCCCTTATTTTAGTAATTCATTCCATTTTTTCAAGTCTGGTTTCACAAAAATCCCCCCCTAAAGATACCTCTTCGAGAATGTAGGCATTAATTTAAACATACATCACACCATGATGCTAAGTTCCAAAATGCAATTTTTCATAGAAAAATGAATTCACAATTGTTGACCATTTCAAATCACTACCAAATCCGTAATATAATAAATTTAAAATAATGACAAAAATATCTGCCAAAATTAGGGACTAGAGGCAAAATATATTTAGAATGTGTACAATAAGGAGCAAAAACATAATTTCTGTGATGTATTTGCTCTGTAGCAGTACCCATGAGCACCGTGACAGCCCTTGCCTCAAGCACTTAACAATTACAGGGCTATTAATGCAACATGCATCTAGTAGATGACATGTCAGGTCTGTGTGAGGTGGCAGGGGAGTATACTGGATTGTAGCTCTCCTCTTAAAATACTGTTAAAATACCTCTCAAAACACCCATTGAGCCAGAAGAAAAAGCAATACAATTCTACCCCAAATCTCCACATTCACAGCATGCAGCCCTGGGAAGTGTACAGGAATGAAGTTTGGGACTTGATGTGTTTAGCATTTTCCTTAAGCTAATACCAAATTGTTGTATGCCTTTTTTTATGAGATTCATTACTATTTGATCATTTTTAAGCCACGTACTCTTTTGTTTATTAAACAACCACATATATTCACACTTCTTAATTTTCCCTTTAACACTAGACCTTCATATTCCCGACTGTTTCTTTTCTGGAATGACCTTTCATAACTTCTATTACCTTGCTGAGAAAGGACATTCTTTCCCTTCAAATCTTCTGCAGGCCATCTTCACTCACATTTTTAGACTAGATTCATATAATCTTAGTAATGTATCAGTCGTTCACTGGCAAGTCTGACAGCCTGTGAATTTATTGGGTGTGTAGTCTGGTCTATGACTGGTAGAAAAAAAAGATGTGAAAACCATTTGCACAATTGGATACATGGCACATCCAACACTGTGCTCAATAACAAGCAGTGATTTCTAAACACTCAACGGGGGGAAATATGCCAAAATCTAGGAATGCTCTTTTGGGCACAGAGAGGAACATTGAGCATTTTGCTCCAGTCCCACATCTGTGTCAAAGATCATTTTTATCTTGTGAACAAGCCTCTTGCAAAGTCATTGAAGAGTCACCTTAATCACAGGTTCAGCTGGCTGTAGTCGTGAGGATATTTGGGAATTCACTGAAACACGTTCTGTGGACTCCCACTGCTACTACTAAAGAGCGGCACTGTTGGCAGTACCCAGCTAATGCTGCATGCTGAGAGACATGCTTGCTCTCTGCCAGGGGTGAACTGTTTATCTTCCATCTAAGAAAATTTCCTGGCCCATATTTTCTGTAAAGATGTCTTGTCTTGTTACTTTTAACTTCAAGAGCTTAAAGTCTTGCTTAACACTCACCTTTTTCATCTCCCTCCTTCATTGGCCCTGGGGCCAAGCCTGATAAGAATTATTTTTGAAGACATGTTTCTGTCATCCCAACCACATCCCCTGCCTCCTTCAATCTCTGCAATTTCATTAGAGTTACTGGTTTTGACTCTTCATAGATCTGTCCATTTAAAATCGGTTCTTTTTCTCTGTAAAACATTTTCTATTACAAACTCAAAATTTACTTCAGTGCTTCACTTTAAAAATATTTTAAAATGTTGATTGTTCTTCTTGATAATGCCCCTTATCACACTTCCATCTAAAATAAGGTATGTTGTAATGCTCTTCTATATCGGAGCTTTATCTGTAGCATGAATAGTGTTAATAATCAAAAGCTGAAATTGTTATATTGGGATAAACAAAAGATTCACTCTGTGTACCTTAGCCTTGATTTTTTTCTCTTTCAGTATCTGCCATATTTAACCAAAATTATTAATTTCTACTGTGAACTGTACGATACACTTGTGTCCATAATTTTCTAATTGTTCACAATCTTAGCTTTCTTTTTCTTACCGTTTTCTCCAAGTGATTGTGTCCTTGTATTTCATATCTCTTTTATGTTAGTCAAGTTACCCACTTAGCCAGCAAGGTGGTATAAACTATTTACGTTTATGTGTGTACTGGACAGCAATCAAATAACTTTTTCCAGGGCAATATTAAAAATTATAAGGAAGAGTACTCCCTTACCTTAATCTCCCACTGTTGACCCAGGGCAATAAATTTCAATTGTAAACAATATTTTTGAACAAAGAGCAGAAGTACAATCTAATGTAAGACATGGACTAGAATATTAAGTTATCAGCCTGTCTAAAATCAATGCATATTTCATGGATGCTAAAAAGAATTCAGCAAAACTCTTTAAAATTAGAAGCATTATTTAACATTGAACATTTACCTGATATTTTGCTGGTTCCTACACCTTACAGCACAAGCTTCAGAAAAGCATCTCCATAGTTACAGTGCACAACTTCTCATAAAAGAAACTGGTAATAATAGGAACATCACAGAGGCATAGTACTGGTATCCTACTATCATTTTTACTCTGGCTACATTCCTCAGATATCTGAAAAAGTTAAGACTAGACTTCACTGACTCGAGAAATTTTCTGGAAAAAATATTCCCTAATTTTTGCATGCAAGAAATAGGTTGTTTGATTTTCTCTCACGACCTGATGAAAAACTCAGAATTCATGACAGCGCAATTGCACAAAGGTTCAATAAACAAACAAACAAATTCTATATCACTGCTGCAATAAATTGTTGTATTAGTTATTGTTTTCAGTCATTTTTCAGGGTAAATCACCCAAGTACTACCAGAGGGAAGACTGGCTTCTATTATTCCATATATGCTGATGCAAACTAAGTGTAATTAATATTACAAAAGAAAAATAGGAACCTCTCCCCCTGAAGCCTTTGGACAAAATAATAATCTTCAACAAACATAATTAAAGAAGAAGTTTGCAAATGAATGTATTCTTCATAGAGTTTCTGCTTGCCTATAGGTGCAGTGTTACTCAGCAGTACATGTGCAATATTTCTGTAGCCTCTAACATAGCTGGTAAAGCCTGGAGAGAATGTTTCTAGAATAATAAAAAAAAAACAAAAAAAAAAA
>WHYT01017355.1:114910-137897 GCA_009806455.1 Tetrax tetrax
CTTTGCAGCTACTTTTGAAGACCTGACAGAGCTACACAGACCTGCCTGAGAGCCAAGTAAGAGCATCACAGCTCCTGCTTTCTCAAAGCATTAATTTACAATATAAGGATTAAATAATAAATTTTAAGGTATAGATCAGGTTTTATGATGGAGCTATATTAATGCACATAGATACATTTATCTTAAGTTCTTTTTAAAATAAAATACTTTAAAAGTAGTATATGCTGCTGAAATTGTGCATAATGAGAAACTACAATAGTTCTGAGGCTTATACATTAGTTCAGTTTATGTATTTTCTCCATAATCCTAACACACTTCCAGTACTCAGAATTTAGTAATTGTTTTGAAGTTGTCAAGGAGTTGGAGCTGAGACAGGGTATCTCCAGAAAGCTTAGCGTGATCATGCGATAATGTCAGTCCTGTGCATCGCTCTTTGTCAGGACCATATAACAGAAAGGAAATAAGAAGTGATAGGTGGTAGGGAATCTCCTAGAGTTCCAAGAGATTGATGATTTCAGAGCAAAAGTTCAGGACATGTCTTTTCAAACCTCTGTCACAGACTTGTGGCTAAGCTCATTTCTGTTCATGTGGTCCTGAATCATTATAGATTGTTGGCATTCAATGAGAAACTGCAGTTATCATGAAGGGATTTGTGCTATCTGATGGGAAAGAGCCATTTTTTTTTTCAACCTGCTACAACAGCTGCTCTTGGAGTTGGAGAGACTCTTTAATGTGGTAAAATGCACAGACAACCAGTAATAATTCAATGAAGAATACTTTATGCATTCAGTAACAGCTTACGCACAGCCTAAGATATTGAGGAATGAACCAAGTCAGTGGTTTAATTGAGTGTAACCATTGCATTCCTATTATGCTGAAGTACTTTGCTAGAGAAGAGATCAGGTAGAAGTTGGCTGAAGAGGATGTGGGAGTATCATGGGATCCTTAATTTCACTTTCACCAGCAAAATGAGGGTGTTCTGAGCACTAGAGGTCTTCAGGACTAAAGAAATTGGATCAGAAGTTTTAAGAAGATAATCCCACTCACAGAGTCACTGAAGCTGGAAGGGTGAATCCAGAGCTAACAGAATAATTCCATTAGTTGGTAGTATTGGAGATCTTTATCCTTCTTACAAGCTTTGAGCAAAGCATGAAAACCTAGTAACTTTTCTTGGGCTTTTAAGAAAATAATTGTATCTGAAACAATTCAAATCTCTTAGATTTATACGGTTAGATTGCCAAAACATTACAAGTACTTCATGACACTGTTAAATTTGAAGATACCTTGGCCTTTCTTTACAGTCTGGTTTTTCCTTCTCAGCCACAGGAAATTACAAGCTGGAGGAAAGCAACAGACTGGAAAGAGAAAGCCAAATGATCTGATAAGTGACTGGTATAGCACGATGTAATGGTTCAGTAAGGTAAGGATGTGTGGTAATGCATTATGCTTGGATATTTTCTACTGACTTCCACTCTTGTCAGCCCTCCACTAGTACACAGCCGCGTGTCCTGGCACTACATTTGTAATTTTACTGTAACTACAGGGACGTGGACAGAAAGTGCCTGGATCCCTTGTGTTGTGGAGAAGTTGTGTTTTCCAGCCTTCCAGCGGGGGCTGTTACAGGCTACCTCACGTTACAGCACTCTTGGAGCTCTCATGAATATGGCATGTTAAGAGTCTGGCTTGAGCCAAAACTGACTCTAAACTTTTGCTTTCTGTCCTACCCTCTATGGAGAGCTACAGGGACAAATAAACAGCACATTTACAATAAAATGCAATGAGATTAGGCTCTACAGTAAATGTGTCTCAGAGCATCTTAACAATATTCAGTTGCTTAAAGATCTTATACTAAAATCATTGCCGCCTATATGCAGTATTACTCTATCCTATGTGTAACTGATGTCATCAGAGTGATGTTATCAATATGCGATTATTTCTTTTAAAATGAGGGCTCTTCCACTCTATCATACTGGTATCTTGTACATCAAAGAGTGCTAGTAGGGGTTTAAAGGGGCTAAGAGAAGATTGATTAAAAAGTTTCCCTCTGACTGTATGCTAGAACCCAGCTGGTGTGTCTGGAGGTGAAATTTCTGCTAATCTGGGAGGCAGCCATCAAGCCTTGAGAAGGCCACACAACCTGACTCACATGAGCAGCCAAGCAAGGCACAAAGTAAGAGACAGTGATGGGAAAGACCTACAGAGTGGAATGCTTCATGAAAGCCATATAGTACAACATAGTGGATTAACCCAAACGTGAACACCTTAGGTTATCAAGGGCTAGCAAACTCAACCACAGGAATGCATTTGGATTTTAAATGTTTCACAGAAAAAGAGAAAAGCAGCAACCATTTAAAATTTTCTAAACTGCTAAAAGAACTAGTTCTCTCTTGCTTAAAAGCACAGGAAAATCCTTCCTCTGCTGCTGGAGCATTAAAAAAAGAAAAAATATCTATGACTACAAGATTTCAAATTTCCTGCAAATACAAATGAATATGGATCCACTGAGCCAGGGAGGGTCTGTTGTTAGTTCATATAGATTCATTCTGGAATGATGCTAACAATAAACAACTGATTTTTCTTTGCTTTAATTGGAGGGTTTGGCATCCACAAGTATTACAAGGCAGCCCAAGACAATAAACCAACCAAGTTTGCTCTGTGTGCGAGATGAGCTTCTCCTCCTCACATTTTAGCTCTCTTCACACTCCTCTACCTGATCTGCCTTTCATCCTACCCTCATCATCTGCTTCTATCCCATATTTTAAGGCTTAACCTAAAGACTATCAAAGTGAAATCTAAAAACTCATCAAATACAATAGACTTTAGATTAGGCCTGTAGGGATTAATCAGTGTGGGTAGTGATCACCTCTGTGAGCTGCTGCATGCCTTCAAACCTCAATAACATCAACAAACCTCACAGGACCAAGCCCATAGCTAACTAGTTGTACTCAGGACTAATGAGAGCCCGAGACATCTTGCAGCTTTTGGGTTTCAAAAGTTGCAGCATATTGATCAGACAGGCAGAGGTGCTAGTACATTGACATTGAAAGGCTCTAACAGAATATTTCATGGGATTGGAAGCTCCTTAGGCCCATTTCAAGTTTTCATTTGAGATATCCTAATAGGCTTTTTCCTCAACCCTCCTGTGGTTTGCTAAGAAAAAAGAAGATAAGAAATTAATTCAGGTTCATGTTCTTTTGTGACTGCTCCTACTGAGCACAATAAACTGACATGCTGCTTTCAATTAGCATTTAGTTAATGGCTCATTTTTGTGCAGAAACTATGCACTAACTCCAGTGAACACAGAGGTGCTGAACTAAGGGCAGGGGTGGTAGGGTGGGGGGAAGATTGAGTGGAGTTACTTGAAAGGCAATCTTTTAGACCGTAGGGATAACTGAGAGCAGCAGTGTTTGCGCTCCAGCTGATTTCAAACTGTGCAGATAGCAACAATAGAAATTAACAGAAAGTTAATTGTTATTGATAATTCACCCTGGGTAACAAACTTCAAGTCACTATGCATTAAAACCTAATGGGGTTCTACCACTATAACACCAGCACAACCCAAACCTGAGCTCAACAATCAATGCTCAAAATTATGACAAATAAGATCTTCCATAGTAAAAGCACTACATTTACATAGCTGTGATTTCATCAGCACAAGTTTTGCAGTCATTGCTCCTACCACTTCCATTTGCGCCGCTTCCTGCCTGGTAGGAGAAAGATCTATCTAATTACAGCTGCTGCACCTTATTTCAAGTAAGACTATAAGATCCAGCTTCTGAAAAATTAGACTCTCTAGTTTCAGGAGAACATTGGCCTCCCATGAGCCCTGCTCCTTCTTCTATCACTACTCAGTGGCAGAAATCTTGCCAGGACATGGGTTAATCATCAGTTTGGAATTAAGAAAATCACCTATCTTCTCATCACAATTAGAACGTGCTGCTTCTTGAAAAATTAAAGATCATCTTGGCAAAACACGGAACTAATCAAGACATTGGCTGAATTTCTAAATAGGGTAATAGATCTTCTCTACAGACATGAAGATATGTATCACCATATGCATGAAGCTGTGAAATGAGCTACTGCATGTAAAGCTTATACACCTCTTCATATGAGGAAAAAATAAAGTTCTTGTCTTTTCTTTCTCAAGTTGGAGTTTAAGAAGATTTTTACCATTATTTCACTATTAATACTGCAGTAGGACCTTCAGTCACGGTACAGGAGCCACTTACAAGGCCTTGTGCTTCATTTATGAAAGTTGGAATAACTAGGTGGGCCTGTCACACAGGCAAATTGACTGTATTCTTGTGCCGACCTGCACTGAAGCGCTTGCTGCAAGCCCAGGAGAGCAGCTTAACTCCTACACACAGTCTCAGATGGTGTTGACATCGTTAGACATCTCTTTACTTAAGAAATATGCCTAAAGAGATGAAATGTCACCCACTGGAACATAATGCACTTAAAGAGAGGGGACTGCTTTTTACAGGGCTTACTGTAAGAATAGAAGAAAGTCTGGCATCACTGTTGTCTGCTGTGTAGGTGCTGGTGAATCCCAAGCGCTGTGCTGACATTTCTGTAGTGAAGTTGTTAACCCTCTCTCAAGGTACTGCACCGAGACCCTGCTAATACTGAATCTGTTGAGGATAGCTTGTTATATGTCAGAAAGTGTAAGCAATAATCATCACTGAATATCTAATTTTTTTACATGTCTTGGAATATTGTGTCATTTGTGAGTACTGAGAGGTTGCTGGAAAGTCACTCAGCATTACCAGGGTATCACTTCATCATCATAAGCTTATGTTATTTCAATACAGGAAACAAATGCAAAATGGATAAAAAAAGGGAGGCACTGTTGCAGAATAGTAAAAAAAAATCATGGTTCAAAATATTAATCACACTGAATCCTGTGAGGTTTTGGCAGATAATAAATGGGTGATAGATTGATCTCTAAAATCACATGCATATTATGAGCATAATCCTCACTCTAATGTAGGGTCGTAAAATTTTACAGTCTCATAAGCTTGCAAGGTTTCACCTGGAACATCAAAACAATTGCTAAAAGTGCAATAAATTCTACAGCTAGCCATCTGCTTACCCTCCTGACCTTTCAAATCTTATAAAAACCCAAGATCGTAATTTTTCACCCTATGTATTTCAACTCTTTTTTTTTTTTTTTTTTAAACACAGTATATTCAGAAGGTTACTTCATCTTTTCCATGTAATAAAGAAGATCCATCCCATTTGATAATATTTTGTGGCAATAGACATTTTTTCTTGAAAGGACCCAGTGCTATCACCAGAGCTAATGGGATTGTGGGGCACTGACAGTTGTTTTATCTGGTTGGAAACATTTATTTTGAGTCATGCCCTTCTCCTGTGGGTTCACCTATCAGTCACTATTGGAAATTACATCCAACAACTGCTTTGGAAGAAGGTTAAGTAGCACCAGTGCCTGTTTCCTACGTTAATCTCCAACACTGAATCGCTCTGCTTCGGTATTCAGAGTCATAAAGGCTAAGGTTTCCTATCTCTCAGCACTGAAATATTGCATGTTCCCCTGAATTTCGCCCCCCCCCTTACCTCCCCTTTTCATAGGGGTATTGATGAGCCACTAATTAACATTCATAAATACAAGCAAGAAGAAAAATCTTAATTTATATTTACTCAAAATAGGTTTGGCAGTTGTTTCAACAAAGGATTTTCCCTTTAACCTCACCAATGAACAACTAAAAAAATTACAATGTCCACTTGCAATTTTAAAACTGATTTGATTTTCAAAACAATACAAAATTTCTTAGATTAACAATACTAATTCTGCCCTGCCCCAAATTCATTTGGAGTTGCATTATTTTCTTCAGTTTCCCGATAAGATCAATTCTATGCAGTCTGTCCATATGACTGTCTCCCTTAACTCTTGAACTTCTTGGTCGCTTCTGAAAAGGCATAGCTTTCAGAGGTCTGAAATTCCTGCCAATATCATGAGAACAGTTGACTATTGAAAAGAGATCCAAATTATTGCCTTAGCTGCGGGGAAGATCTTTTCCCATTCTCAGAGATAAGACCCAGCAAATCAGCACACATGTGCCCTGAACAAGCCACAGCAATTTGTCCAACCAAATAAACTGGGGATGCTAGAGGGAGATAGGCTTGCTGCAAGAGGGAGATTGTCAAGGAATAATAAGAAAACTGGAGGAAACTGGTTGTAACAGGCAGTAGGATGCAATTAGGGGACATAAGGCACACATCTGTGGGAAGAATTATTTTAAAAATCAGATTCTGCTCAAAAAACTATTTCTTAAAAAAAAAAAAAAGAAATAGAGTACAGTACATTAGTTCATCTCTTCTTTTTCTTTATGAGCTCTCCTTGAAAGTACTTTGAAATAAATGGTGTGAGTCATAATGTTTCAAAGAAACAACAGGAGAATACCTGCCTATGCACCACACTTCAATGTGCAGGAAGAACTGAGTAAGAATCTGCTTAGGGGAACCATATAGCCAGAATTTGTACCAGAAAAAAGAGCTCTCGTGAAATTACCATACTTGACATAGTCAGTGAATTAAGGCAGCCTACTGTTCAGGATGACAGCAAAAAATTTTTCCAGGAGCTCTCCCAATATGGGAGAGGATTGGCATTGACATCCATGGAGAACAGCATCTGAAGAGAACCACTAGAAATACTTCAGAAGAAGAAGAAACAATGGGTTAAATTAGCATCACTTCCTATTCTCATTGCAGTCAGTGAAACAAGAGACCAGCCAGTGCAGTGCCATTTCTTCTCTCGTTACAGTCATTGTCTCAAGGCTGAGGTACCTGGCTTCAGTTTATACCGGTCTCAATGTAATGTGCTGTTAGTTCTTGCAGCCTTTTAATTTTTATTTTAGCAAAATGCAAAAAGCTCCTCCCAGAACAAATCCAGCTTAGGGAGAAGCCCTCTAGAGTAGCACAGGAAAGAAAAGGCATTTGGAAGGAAAAATCTTTCTTCAAAGAGAACCCAAACCAGATTAGGGGCCATGTATCTCACATTATGTCCTTTTTGGTCACATAGCTTTCAGTGAGGAAAAGTGGTGGTTGGGAAAGGACAAGTAGTCCTGGAAGTTAATAAACATCTTAAACAGCAGCAGCAGTTGCATAGCAAGTACATCATAAGTAGCAAGCAGGTCACTGTGCTCTTTTGATCTGACCATTACCGACAACAATTTCATCTGGTAATTCTGAAAGACAGGGGAAATTGTGTTCTTAAAGAAACACCATTAAAAATTTAGCAAGAAAGGTTCTGAAACCAAGAAGAATAGATACTAATGGTACAGTAATTAAGTAAATCAGAGACTATGAGAGATAAAGGGAAAATGACATACTTAAATGGACAGAAAAGGAAACAAATTTCAAATTATGATCATCAACATTTTTAATCATTCCCCTTTTCATTTCCTCACTTGGGGAGAAAAAGGTAGCAGTTGAAATTTATTTAATAGCATGAGGAGAAACTGGGCTTCATCTCTTCCTTCACAGTAGATGCAAGACTAAGATTATTTTTAACATTTATTTCAAATAAAGGAGAACCTTTATTCAGGATGCTAAACAAAAAGATAGATTGGAGGTGCCATTAGCTTTCATGTCAGAAAAATCCTGTGCCGCAACCAAACTGAGTCTGCCTAATTGGGGTCACGATTTGGACAGTCACAGAATGGATTGCTGAGCAGAAGAGTGATCTCACTGACACTGTGTTAGTAGCCCACTAAGTACCACAGCCTACAGCGGGATAAGCTTGGTTTAAGAAGAGAATATCTTCAGTGTTTGATAGGCTCTGATAACAGTTTCCTTGAACACACCTCCCTCACTCTTCCTTACAGGCACAGTTCCTTTCTGTCTGAGGGCACAAACCACACTTTTCTGCAGATATATTAAAAAAAGAAATGTACTCACACAGAAAGCACAGATGCTGCAATTTTTAGGCACAAAACAACCATGAGAAAGTGCTCAGAATTTCCTGTGCATTGAGTTCATCCTCATATTTAAGATTTGTATGTCCTGGCATCAAACGCACTTCAGAGAAACACACTCCACCTGCACCTTCTTTCATTCTGTGAGACGCTCTTCAACCTTGGTAGTTCAACCTCATTTGAATCATTCCTGTTCTTCTGCATTGATATCGGTTTTGTTTAATGGAAAAGTATTTTACATGCAGATGAGAGAATCGTGACTGTTACTCAACCAGAATACAGTTGATTAAATGTAACAAAATAATATCTTGTTATGTTGTGAATAAATGCAGTATTATAGCGACCACCCTCAAATAAAATAAAAAACAAAACAAAACAGGTTCTGTATTTTTATGTTTACTCCACATAGGCTTCACTATGTTTTCTACTCATTAGGGCTTATCCTTCAGTAGTGTAATACTTACACATTGGGATTCATCCTGCACTGTAGTCACTGTACGTAACAAAATCTTGAAGATAGGATTCAGTATCAAAGCTTGAATTCTAGAAGTTATATCCCTAAAGGGGAGGAGGAAATGAGAAGAATGGAATAGACCATGGTAGTGGATGATTATTGTTGAAAGAAATACTTTTTGTCCTTTGAAAAATTTTTTTCCTTTGATCCAGTTTTTGCTACAGTTGAGAAACTCACTGAAAAGCAATACAAATTGCTCCTAAATCATTGAATGGATTTGGAGTAATGTAAAAAAATAATATAAAAACCCAAATTCATATGTGTAGTTGTTGATTTTCAAAAATGCAAACTACTTGATATCCTTTGAAAACTACATCGGTAAAATCAGCTTCTCATACATCCTCCTGTGTGATTCTGGGTTGCCCTCCCTCTCCAAGTTTCAAAGCTGAAGGTTTGATTCTGCATGATGTATGTGCCCTTCACAGAGGCCAACATTCTGCAAAAAACAATTCTAATAAGATCTCTCCACAGTAAAATAAACCAGATCTCCTTATTCCCTTCTCTCTTTGTAAACAAAGACCAAATCCACTAGGAGACAGGATGAAGCTTTGACTTGACAGTGAATGAGATGATCCTACAGCCCCATCAGTCTTCAAGGCATATGCACAGCATTTCATTTTTCAGCCATACTATACGCATCAAAACATCAAGCACGATCCTCATCACAAACAGCTCAGGACATGTGAATATTGCCCAGCAAGGTGACATGCCCATAGAGGTTTTTAAGTGTAATTCAAAGTATCACTTTCACAGTTTATTTAAAAAAAAAAAAAATACAGGTAGGATAGATTGCTATACACAGATAGCCAACACAATAGGGTAAAGTTTGTGTATGCAGACTTAACAGTAGATGAGTACAGAGGAATAGGACTACAGTATTCATACTCATGGAATATCTTTACATCATCTATAATGACATTCATCCCAAAGGCCAGCAGCAAACTTGCTTTACATACCGAGTCCTTGATCTGTAATCTGTTTCACTGCACAAAATGATAGCTTGCACTATCTAGTTCTTCTCTATTAACATTTCAAACGGTGCTTGTTCTCTAGGAAAAGAAATGTCAAAAACCAAAGAGAACTCAAATCTAAAGTCATGGCAGTGACACTAGCCAAGTTAGGAAAAGATTGAGATGTGTTAATGTCTTTAGAAGGGCATAATTATGAGGAAAAAATGGGGTATTACTGTCTCCCTGCCAAAACACTAGGCACTACTTGTGCCTGTCTACACAAATGCACACAGAAACTTAGCTCCTTCAAGAAAACATGCCAGTATTCTTTTGGAGAAGTGAAAAAGCTAAAGAAGTTTCAGGAAGTGGAAAACCTTTCACTTTTTCATTGAGATATCCATCCTATCAGGGGTATTTCTTGTACACCCATAGGGTAATTCAAGCACCTAGTGAAAGAAGTACCATACCAGACACTGCCTTTCTCTGTTGGATATTCTCCTTAATATCTTTTCTTGTCTTTGGGACTCAATTTCTCCTTATTCTTTTCCATGTTGATTCTCTTCTGACTTAAAATTTAAAACATAGAAGATGGGGAAATTTTTCAGCTTACTGAAGTGAAAAGTATAAATCTCAGGTCAAGATCCTCAGATGATGTACATGTACCAGAGCTTCTTTACCAGACCTGTAAGCCAGGAATGCTCAGTCATGTTCTATGGGCAGCTACCCACACTCCTACCTCCTTCCTTTTGCCTACACTGCATCACTGCATTTGGGATTGGGGTTTTTTTTTCGTTGGTTGGTTTTTTGGCAGGGGTGGGTGGGGAATGAGATGGGCTGGCAGGTTTATAGTTTCATTTTTTGAAAACCTATACTGTTCTCATTTAGCTAATTACTTAAACAGTTAAAGTAGATTAACTACATATGGCAATAGATGCTTAGATGAATGAATTATGGATAGAGAATTGCCATCATGTTATTTCACTTTCAAAAAAAAAAAAAAAAAATCTTCTTGCAGGGTACAGACCCATGGCAAAACAATTATCAGAATATCTCAGAATGTAATAATACATTCATTTCCAGATGTATGCTGCCCCTGGAATATGTATGTATGTGTGAGTGAATACTAGCACTTTTTCACTTTTTGTTTGAGCTAGAGAGCTTAAACTGTTTTGTTTAAGCTACAGAGCTCATACCCTAAGGGTACTTGGTAAGTGTCTATGGAAGGCAGGACTGCATGAGTTTCTGATTTGAGAGAGTTGTAAAGGAGAACAAAAGACTTTTAAACCTGCTTGAAATCTTGGGTCTGACAGTCTTTGGAAAAAATCCACAGTCTTTGTAGATGATATAATGGTCTAGCCGGGCCCAAGAACAAAAAAAAAGCAGCAGAGATGAGCACTATGAATTAGCGTGTGACAAGTAACATAACCTTCAGATCGGAGATTGCACTACCTACAGGTGATGGCACAGCAAGAAAAAAAAAAACCTTGCTCTTCACTTCATGGCTCACATGATCACATCATCTTCAGTAAATACCTGCAATTAATTTTTTTTCTAAAAGAAATACGTTTATTTTTCATTGACTGTACTTTCTTACGGTTATTTCTTTTAACTTGAAAACATTTTCACTAATCATAGTTACTCACATTGAAAGAAATTCAGTTACATTTGTTCATATTTCTCATTATGCCAACAGACTTACAGTTGCAACACTGCTCAGAATCAACCATATATTATACTATATATTTTTTTTTCCTCAGTGCATGACATGTCCAATTAATAAATTTAAATGGTTGCAGATGGCCTCTCTTTTCCCAGTCCACATCTGCCTTTGCTTTACAAGAATTAACGTATCCTGTCTAAGCCTCCCTGCTCCTTGTTCTGTTGTCTTTCAGAAAAAGAAGCTGTAAGCATCAGAAAGACCATGTTACCTAGTAACTGCTTTTTACAGCCAGCCTGAACTGGCAGGGACTGCATCCTTCCTCATCTATGCTCCCAATTCCATTTTGAAGGTTTTTCCAGGCAGATGTGCAATGATTGCTCTTTTTCTTGGTCTTCTCTCACACAGTGCAGGAGACCTTGCTTTCAGTAGCTATTTCCTACTGACCAGTGTCACTAGCCGGTAACATCATTTTTTTTTCCCCACCTAAAACACATGCTTACCACCCTGGAGTTTCACATAGTGAACATTCTCACTATTTCCTACAGCAAGTTGATTATACACCTCTAGTCAAATATCTTCAAACATAACACACTAAAGGTCACATTTACTCACATTTGGCCAGGTTTCATTAGTGATATGTTTTGGCACCATTCTAAATGTTCTCTCTGCTTTTCACACTTGTCTGCAACAAGTTCTTTACACTGCAATAATGACTTGGGTTCTTTTGACATGGCTGAGGATCTCTGAGTAGTAAGTTTTTGTAATGTGCTACTAGATATATAAATTATGCCCTTGATTTCTGTTTGTCTAGAAGACCACTTTTGGATTATACATAAATTCCAAAGAAACTATTTGCTACTTTGCATTCACAATTGGGTTAGTTATTACCAAAATGCTTACAGTCTTTTTGTTGCTCTGGAGAACAGAAACAAATACATCGTCTCTTCTCATTTAAAAATAAATACAGACCATTTTGGAGAGCATTATTTTACGTGGCCTCTAATTCAGCATTATTATCCCACGCTGAAAACCAGAACATGGCGAGACAGAGATTAAGTGGGGGAAATCTAAGACAGGACTGAAACAGACTCACATGTGCATGGAAAGGGCTTATCATGCTTGCAGACTACACGGGAATTCACAGGACAGATGTAGTTATGAATGTTTGTGTAATACTAAGACTTTTAGACTGCTGGAGTCTGTAAAACTGGTAAAATGGGATATTTTTTGGGGGGTGCACAGCCAAAAATAACACTACCCCACAGCTTTACCAGTGGGTGCTCTTATGACTCTTTCTACAGACAAGAAAAATGCTGGTTTTGTTTTGGGTTTTTTTTTTTTCTTCCCCCCTCCCCCCCCCCCCCCAGAACAGCCCACTGTACATGCTTGTTTATTTCAGTTGGAAGAAAACTTTGAGTGCATCTCCATAGCTGTGTGATCAAGTTTCAGGTTCAGTTGCATGCTCTCCCTGTCAACTGTTCATAACTCTTCCATGCAGATTTCTTTCTGGCTAAACAGTTAAGGGTTTTATTTTATTTAGAGGTGAGCTGTTTGTCAAAATTTATCAGTCATTGCAGTCATTAATGAGTCCCACAGGTCAGGAAAGCAAAGACATTTTCCCATCATGTTTCTACTAGAAATTGTGTATGAGAGTAACTGAGGCAAGAAGAGTTTGGCATGAACGTGAATTGAAGCTAAAGATCTGTCTCAAGAATGTCAAATCATTATCTTTGATTAAAGAAATTATTTCATTAGGTTGTTAATCATTTCTCTTGTTCTGAATTTAAATTTCAGAATAACAGTGCTACATTTGGCTTGGGAGTAGATGGTAACAAGTTGAAATTACAACAAATTTTCAGATCAAAGAAAGTAGGAACTTTAGATTCTAAACAAAATGAGAATCTCTTTTGGCTACAAAAATGTCCGCACAGAGAATGGTAGGACAGCTTGAGTTTTTGTCCAAAATCTTTTAATAGACTGTATTAGCAGGGCTTAAGTTAGCATTACTAATACTGTATATATTTACAAGTGTTACAGCATTGACTTTCTTACACACTCCTAGCACATCATTGCTTTTATCCCCTAGATGGAGACTGCTTGGAACACGGAGTTGTGTGCCATATTCCCAAATTCCCATAGAAAATCCCTGAACTGAAGGGTTTTTAAAAATTGTTTCTTTTAGGTTCTCTGGGACAAAGCAGTGTGGGAAGTCTTCTCCGTCACCAAGTGAGGGTGTTATTTAACTAAAGTTGATCCCTTCTTGCTACCAGGACTTCCTTAAGAAAAAAAAAAAATAATTTAAACCAAGGGAGAAGCGGTGGATTGTTCTGAATGTTTTGTATGCCAGATACACCCACTCCAACTGCCAGCTTTTCCAGAGGACATATGAAGACTGTAAGGATAGGTGGTAAAGGGTTTTCACTGCACAGGGAAAAGAAATACCACAAGTAGAAAAACCTCTCTTCAACAAAAAATGACCCAATTTGTTCCTCTCCCCAGTCACTGCAGCAACTTGGTACACCTTTACAAATCTATGTCATTGCCGCTATGAATTGGTTACTTTAAATGGATCCTCGCTTTTCTTAGCACAAGGCACGGCAAATTGCCTGTAAGTAATTTTGAATGAGGTACGCCAATTTTTGGTTTAAAGTTGTAATTATTTTTTCCAGCTTCCACTTAATCTCACATAGCCTTTACTCAGTTTAAAGAAAGTCAGCATATATAATAATTTGCGTTTCAAGGAATGTGATACACCAATTTAAGAGAGTATAAACATTTCAGATCAGACTCCTTTCACTTTAATTCTCTGCTGATACTTTTACTGTGGATCTCCCGATCAGACCCTCGGTTTCTGCATTTTGTAGAACCCGGGCAGCCTTTCAATTGTCTGACCTTTCAGTAAGCCATGTTTTCTCCAGATGCTAAAATTGAATATAATTTCACTTTATTCAGTATTAATAAACTGTAAACAACATCATTTCCTATTCTTGGCAAAGTGCCTGAATTAAATAGGCCTCTTAATGTATCTTCTATCTGTATTAGAGCTATTTAAAAGCAATATGCCGAGTGTGCTGATGATAAAAAGACCCTTTTCATCCATTTGTTTTTCAGCTCCATATATTCCCAGTGAATATTTTCCTTAGCGTAAGCAGTTGCCAATACAAGCCTTTGTTTTTACAATACATAACTTACTATCTAGCCTTACAAAGAAACTACTATTTTTCTAAGCAAGATTGTCAACTTCCTTTCTTTAGATGTTAAAATTCCAGGATAAATATTTACGACGGCCGTGCTTATCTCCACACTCTAGAGAAAAATACTCAGTAGACAACTGATGCAACAGAAGTTTTCCTCTGCACTGCTTCTACAGGTCTGATCACTTTTGGAAAAGATCAATTATTATTTATATAGTTGCCCAGGAGAATATTTTTTTTTTTAACTGCACAGATGTTAGCTAGAAAACTTGGAAGAAATTCATGTAAAACCTTTGTATTAAGTTAATATTCACCGTAAAAAGTAGACAAGAGTAGTCAGTAACCATTCTTACTGTTTTAGACAAACCATTTATATCAATGTTAATCATCATGTTCAAATCTCTTTGCCAATTACAGACCTATAATAAATGAATATAGTCAAGTCCCAAATCTAACACCTTGTGGATATTTTAACTTGAACTTTGAACCTTCTATTGCCAGTTTCTTCTGTTTCAATCACGTAGCCACCATTACTTTTCTTTCAAAACATAATTAAATTTATGCTAAGGACAAAAATGCCCAGGATTTAAAAAAATAAGTCTTAAACAATCCTACCTGGATTAAAAGTATTATGCTATATGATAATTATTTTATACCATTATGCTATGTGTATTTATGAAGAGTCTAAACCAAAGGATCTTCAAGTAACCGAGAATCCACATCAACATTGTGTATCATGGGCCAGTGCTGGGGAACCTATTTACTTTTCTTACTACACTTCAACTTGCCACTGATATGTCCGGGGATGAGCTGAAACAACAAACCAGAGATTCCATTCTGAAGCACAGAGAAGTGTCTTTTCCCACTCAGTTAACAGAATTATTTCAGGAGTGAATTGTCTGTTATACATTTAAACAGATACTGTGAGGAAAATTGCCAAGCTTGTCTCTTGTTGCATCAGGGAGGAAGAACAAACCACAAAAACTAAGACTTAATACCAATAACTAGAAAATATTCTACCTAAAGAGTAACAGGTGTCTCCTTCTTGATTTTAGATGGCTTTACCATAATTTTCTTGTGTTAGTAGAGGGGAAACCTTTCTGAAACTGTGGGAGTGCTTCAATGCTTAAAAGCTGAGCTTCAGTCACTGCTTATAAATTTGGGTTTTCAGACATCAAACTGGGAGGACCTGAGGCTGTCTGTACAGCACATGGATTACGCCAAAGATAGCCAGGGCTCTTCTTGCAGTGCAGTCACGTTGTTAAGTAGTGAAATACTTATTTGCATCTTTACCCAATAAAATTCCATATAAATATAGGTGCTGATAAAGTAACATTATTTATGGATAACAGCTGTCATATTTCCCAGCTGTTTCCTTGTTGCCTGCTATAACATATGTTAATTTAAACTTTCACCAAATGTCATGGATTGTTTGCAGTGCTCCAGCTGCAGCTTGGCAAATTTTTTCTTTACATTTTGGTTGGCTCTGGAAGCGATTAGACAGACAGCCTATAACAACATAAACAAGCCTCGTGCGGCTGCTGAGCTGTTCGTTAACTCAGCTAAGTGAATGTTTGCTGGAAGAAGCAAAAAATGGATATGAAATATCTCCCTTATCTTCATTTTCTGAGGTATTCTTGGATGTTGTTAGTAGAGAAACTGCAGGGGACACTGAAGTCAAAGAAATCTTTAAGGAAAAATGCATCACAAAGAACGTATTTTTAAAAATTTCCTCAGTGATCATAAATTCAATCTTACATTTCTAGATAAATTCTATTCCAAAAACAGTTAGGTCCTCACTTTGCAAAGGCAACCACAAAAATATTAATTGATTTAAAATAATAGGACTGGGTTTTGTGTGACAAACTTTACAATCAATAAGAGGTTGCCATGTAAGATGAAGGGAAGGAGAGGAAAAAAAAAAAAAAAAAAAAAAAAAAAAGTAGTACAAAGCAAGTATCACAATCTGTGCACAGCTTTCAATGCACTGCATTGCACAGTTGGAAAAAAGTAAGTAGCAATGAATGGTCCAAATTAGAAAACTGAAGGTGGAGAAGAAAACGGCAAGTAGAATTGACAGGACTAGCCAGGCATGTTGTGTTTCTTTCTCATGGGAAACTTTCAATCAGAATAAATGCCATGTACATGCTGAAGACAGAGGCTGATACAGAGGGGAGGCTCTGATTTCTCGTACAACAGCTTATGCCATCTCTTCCCTACCGTGTTGCTTCTTCCGCAGTGGGACACTGGCATTTCTTTGAAACACACAAACAGTGAAAACACCTCCTGCTTTCTTTTTCCCCTATGTTGCCATCAGTTTTCAGAGATGATATTTAAATTACACTAAAGGTCAGCCTTGGCAGACAGAACAACTTACATCTGCTTTCCAGAGCAGGCTAAGGATCAATATACAGAAATGGAACTTACACTTGTGTAAGGGTACAAATGATAAAATGATGCCAGCAAGCACAATATAAATATTGATCAATTTAAATAAGTGAGTAAATAGAAAAGGAGAAAACATCAGCTGTGGTGACAAACTGACAAAGAGGCTGGCAGCACATAAAATGGATGTTGAGATGGGAAGTCATTCTTTCTGTTACTATTTATTTTTCCTTAAATTCACTTTGTATTATCTCTGTCTTTTATCCTGTTTTCAAATCACACTAGCTTGTTACAGAGAAACTTCTTAACATATGGAATATAATGTTTTAGAAAATCATGTTTTAGATTATGATGTAGAGCTTCTGTAGAAGTAAAGAATAGCAGAGAAACAGAATTCCTAATTAATCATACTGGAATCAAGAAATTTTAAGTAAGAAATAAGAAAGTTGCAGATCAAAGTTGTTCTCTATTGTTACAAACTGTGTGCCACCTTTTACAGAAATGTGCTGTGCTACAATTTGCCACAGCATGGCATTACCTATTTAACTGATACCTGTAGAAAAAAAGACAGCCACAACAAGCAAAAGAGGCTTCCATTTCAACTTGGGCAAACCAATGCACTTGTATGCACCACAGACCTCCAACATTTTCCTGTGTAGGTGGCTTTGTGTCACTGAGAGTTAGAGATCGGCCTGTGGGACTAGCTGTGAAAAATAGCGTGTGTCAGCGCTACGTCCATGGACCAAATGTTCCCATTTCCCTCACTTCAGATTATGATGTTCCTCCACTCAAAAAAATATTCTGTGACATTTCATCCTCTATTCAGTAAGGATGTTTGCCCTTTATAATTCAATGTTGACCAACAAAGAGAGGGTCAGTATCTCTCCATAGGGTTGCAGACCTCTCCTGTAACAGCGGTTCTACAAACGCTACTGAACCACTCTAAAGTAAAACCCTTCCCTTCAGCTCCATACCCAGAGACCGGAGCACTTAATGCTTCCTTTTCAGCAGCACTCCTCTGCCAAAAGTTGCTGAATTAGAGAAGGCTTCTAGCTTGTTGACAATCTGCCAACTGACACAAAAATTAAATTTCACCCAGTTGAATCAGCCTCATTCAGTCAAGGGCTATTTAACAATTTTTTTTAAAAGCTCGATTTCACCACCACAGTTAAATGCAACAGCTTATCTCTGATAGAGTTACCATATCCTTAATACTGACTTAATCCCCGAGCACAAAGATTAAGGAATGGGTATTACTGAACAGCGATTCCATAAAATGATGGTGCAGGAAACTCATTACAAAATTACTTTTGTTTTGTTTTGCAGCTTTTCATCCCAAAGGCTAAGTCTGCTCAAGTGTCAACATTCCTCTAGAAGTTTCCGTTTTTGGAAGATCTGGGTTTTTAAAAAAAAAACAAAACAAAAAAAAAACCAACCCCCCAAAAAACCCAAACACCCCCCCCAAAACAACAGTTCTGCACTGTCGCACATACAGAATCATGTGATTTTGCACATTCAGATTCCTCTCTGCAACCACAATACACAATTTGCTTGAAAGTCTAAAGACCTTCTCTGAAACCTTGCTCTTAGTCTATGTGAAGTGGCATAAACAGAAAAAACCCAAAAGACTTCAGATCAAATACAGAAGGTACACAGCTTTGTCATGTTGAAAGGGGATAAAATATCTAGTAGTTGTTTTGAATTTCTCTTTATCACAGATTTTCAATAGCGCAGCGTTAGATGGATTGATATTAGGTTGCTGCCTACACAAAGTGATGTGATCCTTAATCGCCTCTTCCATAGAATCACGCACTGCAGATTGAAGTATAGACTAGAGCTGTGAATTCCCTCCACTTTACCCACTTTCAAGCTGTAACATCTGATTTTTCTATTAGTGAAAGCAGCTGGGAACAAAATTCTAGCAAACGCCAAGTAGTATTTGAAGTTCTCTCTTCTAGGTGTTGAGACTTCCAAGCCAAGTATCAAAATGAAGGGGACAGACTGCCTCCCTTTTCACATGCATTTGTTTCTCCTTCGATATTGATTTCCAGATTCAGATACACAAAGTATTACAACTAGCAGAACAAATAACTTAACTGAAAGTGAGATGCAGCATTTGACTCCACACAAAACTGACTTCTCCCTGTAGATACAGTCAATGTAAACTGAATCCAAGCACCTTATTTGCTCCCAGACAAGCATCCCTTAAGGTGTAAAGGCTTCTTTCCAGATTATACCAGTCCAATGCTATTACACCCTTTACCATTAGTAATGAGATAAAGATGAAGGACAAGGTAAAAAAGTTTAAATCCTCTCCTGTAGATACTAGTGGAAGCAAAGAACTCTGCTACCCTCACAGAACAAGCCAAGCCTTCATAGTCCTCCTGCTACAGGAGGAAATACAGATGTATTTCCTTAAAGTAATATGCAAAATCTTAATGGAATTGCTTAATATTCAGATACTTGATCAAAATAGCTCATATACAAACACAACGCAAGCATGCAAATGTTCGTATGATAAATCATTCCAAGAAAATATTTTCAAACAGACTATGCTAAAAGCACTTCTTTTAAGTAACCTCAGCATGTCTTTAAGGCTGTAGAATATGGCATGGGTTTCAGAAATATGCCATAAATACAGACTTATTCTAAAAACCACAATTCAACATAATGATCAGGCATTGACAGGTTAGTACAATGTAGACCTCTATCAGAGCATCAATATGCAATTGAGAAACAGACAGAAAATAAAACACTCAGAATTTAAAAGAAAGTGTGTGAATAAGGAGGGAAGGATATCTTAAGGAGTATCTTATTTGCATTATAAAAATTAAGAATTTGCGTGAAAGCAGCAGGTGAATTTGTTTAGGTAGGGGTGGCAGGGGAGGTGGGGGGGTGTCAAGAACAGCTCCACTTGAAATCCTTTTACGGAAAACCTTCAAGGTATTTCACAAAATACTGCTGGTTAAAAATATCTACCATGAGTTATCAGAACAATTATTAGCATAACGGAAACAGAGACATCAACCTTATCACTGGAGCTACTTCCATGTGATAATCTTATCCTACACCTGCCAAGCCTTCTGAAACTGGCTTATCTTGAAATTTATAAACAATATATGACTTTTGTCAGCAGAAACTGAGCCATAAACTCCTTCTGAACAGGCAATTAATTCCATGGCCAGCATCACTGTCAGGAGTGCTACACTTCTCTCCTAGGATGGGTCAGAGCCAGGGACAGGGAGCTCCCTGTGACACCTGCCACCATCTGGGGCCCTTCAGTTCGGCCAGTGAAGCTGCTTAATGATGCACCACTGACAACAGCAATTGAGTGTTGAATTGAGTTGAAGAGTGGAACAACAGTTGTGATACAGACAGACAGTTCCCATTGTAAATGCACAACTTTTTGCCGAAGAATCTGAAGTTTTGCTCCTGTGCTTGCACCAAGGAACACACTTTTGCTCACTGCATCTCTTGAAACTCTATAGCTGCAGAAGCTGTCTCTTAAGATTGCAATATCTTTTCAGCGCACAAAGACAGTCTCTAGAATACTGTGATAAGTACCTGACAAAATATATAATAAATAAGCCTAAACTAGTATTTCTTTCCAGATTATACGAGCCCAATGTTATAGTATCCTTTACCGTTAGTAACAAGATTAAAATAGCCATGCTGGCTCAGCTCTAAGGATGGAGTTTTTTTAAATAACAGATACCTAACAAAAAAGAGTCAAACAAGAGACACTTCCCTTCTTCTAGTATCTGGAGATACTTAATGTGGGCATTTTTAAGCCAAGAGTATTAAAGAATCACATTCGTCACTTTGCCTGATCACTCAGTGAAGGGAGGGATGCTTTTAACAGCCACCACACCGTGGGGCAGAGAGCTCCACAGATGATTTCACACTGAAGAAAACCTCTTGACTACCACTACGCAAGAATGAGCACCACTAACCCCACATGGCCAAACAGTGACTCAGATCAGAGTTTAAAAACAAAGAGGGAATAAGAGATTGTTTATCAAACATGAGAAAACAAATGTAAAATAATATGTAACAGGATAGCAATCAGCTACCTAAGATAGGCACCTACTAATGGAATCTGCAAACGTATTTTCTCTGAAAAATAAATTTAATTAGCAATAAAACATGTGCTAGACAGCCTGCAGTATGCAGCCAACAAGAAGTTGGCACAGAATATCTGAACTCTTCTGTGACTTTCTGCAGAAAGTATAAATAAAACCCTTGTAAGGCCCAAGTTGCAAAGCATTTATTTTTCAGCTTTCTTCACTGGAAGACCTTCTCTACAGATGAGAAATACCTTTGTCTTCAAAAATCCCTTTACAGCTTGCCATAAACAAGCAAAGTTTCAGAACTAATACCTCAGCCCATTTTTCCAGAAAACTCTTGTGTTGAGTATATCATTCAACAGGCCTGTTGGCTCCTGGAAGCAGCTTAGATTTTTCTTTTTTTTTTTTTCTAAATGATTTGAGTTCAAATAATTTTAATATTTGTGAATCTCCTCTAGGAGCCATTAACAGATAAACAAGCAATTGCTCCCAAGTCATCATAATTAAAAAATCTAATCTCATGAGAACACAATAGATGATGCACAGATAGAGTATAAACACAAAAAAGCCCTAAAAGCATGCTACATTCTCCTTGAGGGTCACAGTTGCCCTCCTCTTGCCTATCTCTGGAGAGAAACCACAGAGCAGCTGAGCACTCCAAGCTCGTCCTGTTCCCATCAACTCTTCTCCTATGGCCAACTGGTCACTTGCTCCACAACCACCCCACAGTCTCAGGTATTTTCAGTGACTCCTCCAAGACCCTGCTCTGACCCAATTGATGTCAGTAGATTATTCCCAAAGAGTCTTGTCCACAAGTTTCACTCCCCGTGAACTCTGTGAAGTTGACTGGTGTTTGAAGATGCCTGAGTAATTAATTAATGCCTTGAGCTCACAGTAAGGTGCACCTTCCAAAACCATGTGGGCTGAAACAATCCTCTTCCCTGTGTCTCTCTAGCTGGTTTCTTAGGTCAATCCAGCATTAAACTATACCCCAAGATTAGATTTTTTTTTTTCCATACTGAATAACTGAGTTTAAATCAAACGACTCCTCCTTTATAGCTCTTGGGGTATTCCAGTTACTTTCTTCTTAAAGGGGAGCAGCAATCTACGTTAGCTCAGATATCAAAAGCCGGACAATAGCTGCATCTGGCATCTAAAGAGGCATTATACAGGCGAGCAGCAGGGTAAAGCAGGTAAATTTAGTTCTGACTTCTGTATCAGTGTCCATGGGGATAAAGGCAGAAATCATGATCCACTGACTCATCAGAAACCTCTGAATAGCTTAGAACTGAGGAAGAAATAAATGGATAGCATCCCAAAGGGATAGAAGAAACAAGTGCAAAAGCTGGTCCAAGCTCCAGAGGCAACCTAGTATTTTACTTAAAGAGAAAGGTTCCCAAAATGCTTAACAAATATACAAATATGAACCATAAAATGCAGCGTGTTACTAAAACCCTGTGTATTACACAGGGTCTTCCAGAGTAAATCTCCTGTTGTTCCCAATGGACCTCTGAGCAGAAAGTATAAAGGGTTAAATGCTGAAGCAATGATTCATATTCCTGTATAATTAATTACTCTAAACACTGAGTTTGGTTACTTCTAAAATGTTGTCCCTAGTTCAGCAGCACATTATGACTATTTCAGTGTTCTTTTGTGTTTTTCCTTTTAACACTGTATGTAAAACAGAGGTTTTGAGGATAAATTATTTAGCTCTCTGCAGAAAATGTGCTTTAAAATATTCTTCTTGGGGACACTGAATGCATTTATTATCCTGCAAAAATTCAGATCCAGCATCTGTTGTCCTGTGTGTTTTACTGTCTAATGATGAGAGCACCGGTAGGATTTGTTTACAGCAAGGCTTTCTGGATTTTTTTTTTTTCCTTTCGTTTATTTCACTCCAAAAGAAAATAAGAAATTGAAAAACATTATTAATATTTGAATGGAACAACTTAGGAGTTTTTGACAACTTACTGATTAATTTAGGTGGTTTCCAAATTGCCCTCCTTAAGAGAACTGTGGTATTACAAGACAAAAGCTAAGGAAATAAGGAAAAAAAAAATTTGTTTTCCCCAGCTGCCTATAATTTTGTTGTATAATTTGACTGCTTTGGGATAGGAGTCCTGGCCCCCTTCCTGAAGCATCTTACCTTTGTAGTTCTTGTCTAGGAAAATCTAGTAAAAGCTAAATCCACAGAAGAAATAGGTGGAGGCTGTACTTCACAGGAATGAAATGCTAATTGCAAGAATGAACATGGCATATACAAAGGAGAAAAAAAAAAAA
>WHYT01017355.1:150946-174414 GCA_009806455.1 Tetrax tetrax
AAAAAAACTTAAAAAAAAAACACAAAAAAAAAAAAAAAAAAAAAATTAAAAAAAAAAATCCACAGAGGGAAAAAAGTTTTAAGAACTTCTGTAGGTTATAGTTTCCAGGGAAACCACTTTGCAGCAGCCATATGGTCAGGAAAATCTATTTTCTTTGTTCTCTAGGGGAAAGAAAAGAGATATTTTGGTGCAGAATGGAAAAAAAAAATTCCACAAAAGTTACAGAGCAAAATATTCACACAGATACACTTAATCACTAATGAGAGAAGATAAATGACTTGCCAAAGAGAGCTGCAGAAATCCAGCACTAACTAAAATATTAATACAAAAGATGCAAGTTCCTTTCGGCTTTATGTTAGTACTTCGAAACGAGCAGCTTCCCTTGGCATCAAAGCTCTATACTGTAGCTGTGAACTCTATAGACTGAAAGCTGATCCCAGCATTGGCTTTAATTTTCTTTGCAGGATTCTCTCCTGTTTTTCTTGTTGCCCTGTGCTTTCAGCACAGGTACTGCTGCTCTAACAGGGACCACAGTCCAAAGATGTGCCTTTTTAAAACATTTACCTTTCAACCTTCTGTATTACCAGATTTAAGCAGCAAATTGAGGGAAGGGCTGAGGGGGGAACTCGCAGCAGCATCTTACATTCCCAGACCAGCATATAGCTGCCTGCACCCTCACCTGCAATGAAGCCAACAGCAGTTGCAGGTCCCATGGGTGCAGATATTCCGATGACCAGAGGTGGCTAAGGGGCTCCCTGGCAACTGCCTCCAGGCCTGGTCTCAGACATGGAGACTATGCTTAAGCTTGCAAAACTGCACCACAACAAAATTTGTCTGCGCAGTGACACAGAGGTATCCCCAAATCCCTCACAGCTTTGCAGAAAGAGATGATGAAGCTGTTTAGTTTGGTTCATTGCTCATGAGTAAAAATAATGTTATTTGACTGGATCTTTTTCAGCTCACAAAGAGTCTCCCAGAGGAACTATTTTCAACACTATCCATGATAAGATGTTTGGAAGAGCTATTCAGTTCCCTAATACCAATAGGTTAGGGAAAAAAGAAAAAAAAGTCTTTGAAAATAATCTGCAAAATAGCAAAGATGCAAATAACCTGGTTTCACTCTGACCATGACTATTTAGTCCCACTTCTCAGAAACAGATTGTCCATCTGTTCAAACTATTGGTTTTACTCTTATAGCAATATCAACAGAAATGTTAATGATAACAAAACAAATAGTTTCTGCTCATTATATATAATGAATATTTACCTGCTCTAAATGGTGCTACATAGATGTTCTCCAAAAATAGGCTTAACTTAAATAGATGCACAGTCACAATTTATGTTTTAAATCAAAGTCTACACTGACCTCAGCAGTGTTAAAGATCTGCCAAAGAAAAGTATTTCTGATTCTCTGTTTGCCCCTCTGCCAGGCAGCAATAAGTGAAATCCTAACTTTCTTATAAAGATGACAACTCTGGATTGAGAAGTCATGGAAGTCCGGTGAAGTTTCCACTGACTGGAAAAGGGGAAATATAACCCCCATTTTTAAGACAGGAAATAAGGAAGACCTAGGGAACTACAGGCCAATCAGTCTCACCTCTGTGCCCAGCAAGATTATGGAGCAGATCCTCCTGGAAACCATACTAGGGCATACAGAAAACAAGGAAATGATTGATGACAGCCAACGTGGCTTCACTAAGGGCAAATTGTGTCAGACCAATTTGGTAGCCTTCTATGACGGGGTCCCAGTGTTGCTAGATAAGGGAAGAGCAACTGGCATCAACTACCTGGATTTGTGCAAAGCATTTGACACTGTCCCGCACAACATCCTTGTCTCTAAACCGGAGAGACATGGATTTGACAGATGGACCACTTCATGGATAAGGAATTGGCTGCATGGCTGCACTCAAGAGAGTGGTGGTCAATGGCTCAACGTCTCAGTGGAAACCAGTGATGAGTGGCGTTCCTCAGGGGTTGATATTGAGACTAGTGCTCCAACATCTTTGTCAGCAGCATGGACGATGGGATTGAGAGCACCCTCAGCAAATTTGCCAATGACATCAAGCTGCGTGGTGCTGTCGACACACTGGAGGTAAGGGATGCCATCCAGAGGGACCTTGGCAGGCTGGAGAGGTGGGCCCGTGCAAATCTCATGAAGTTGTGAATTCTTGTTACAGCTTAGAAGGGATGCTCAGAACTAGAAACTTGAATTCATAGTAGACAACTACATTCTGTGAGCAGGGAAATGTTTGTCTACATTTTCAGAAAAAGGTGACAGGAAATCAGACCTCTTCAGAGGCAAAGGAGTCTATATTTAATTGAAACTTGGATTTTTAATGTTTTTTTAGTAAGTCTTGCTTTCTTTTTAAACCATCTTCTGTCTATCATGATGTTCCTGGAAAGCCTCCATCTCAAACAGCCGCACATGGCCTTCATCGCAGGAGCTGAGCAGCTTGCAGCCATCCTTGGCACTTAACAGCCACTACCATCTATTACACTCTCAGCCAGCACTGAGGTGCAGAGAGATCAGAAGAGCTTCCCCAAGATGGCACAGACACTCGGCTCATTCTTCTCAAGGATCTTAGTGACTGGGCAGACTACTTAGAATAACAACACTAAGAATATTTTTGCTGGATCTTAGCATTTAAGCTGTGTAACTAAGAAAGCTTCTTGAGTTTATGGTTAGAAATACCACGTGAAAGAAAACCCTGGGGATTATTCCTATATAATAAGTTCCCTGGTTAAGACTGTCAAGGAACTAAATAGGTGAGAGCAAGGACCAGGCAACAGCAGTGGCAGAAGCTTGTAGGCAAGTTTATTAGAAGAATAATCTCAGATGTCCCCATTGTTCAACATGCCAGTCATTTCTGCTTAGCAAGAAACCTTTTCTACCTACTTAGTCCAGCCTGTTTACCACAGTTTACCATTTTGTAACTGAGAACACTAGTTTTCCAAGAGCACAGCTAAAGACCTGGTAGCTACAGTAGGTTTTGCTGCCAAATGAGATCATGGATTAGCAAATCATTAAAGTGGAGCAGGTACTGAATTGGTTCTTGTTTACTCAGACCTTTTTTCTCAAGCCTAATGCCATCTTGTCAAAGGAGCAGCTTGGCACTAGTTTTGTACCTATGGACATTTATTCTGGCAAATTTAGCAACTGATCTTCCATCGCCTGATGCTTTTGCAATAAAGTCCCAGTTGAGGCTTCCAACTGAGAACAGTTTGCATAAGTTTCTGAATCTCTGCTTTGCAATCTTCACTTCTTGTTCCTTTTGATGAACACAAAGAAGATTGCTCCTAGCGATACCTGAACCTAAAATGAACCGAAAATGTATTACAACTTCTAAGCTTGCCAGGCAGTGGAGGAGAAATTCACACCAATCCCAGCTCTCAGAACAGCTGTTGTGACAAGGTGATATTGCTAAGGAGTCTCAAAATAGAAGCCAAGGCAAATACTCTCCCTGTAAGGGTTCTGCTGTATTTTGCAGTCTCCAGCTGGAATCTAATTGCAATTTAAACCCAGAGTACAAAACCCACAGCATTTTCCACTTTTAAAGTTCTTTTAAGGAATCAGAGGAAATTAAGTAGTAAATAATAATCTAGATTTTTCTTAGTACCAACATGATTCTCCAGAGATGTGGCAATTCCTGTATCTATTCAGTTGAATTTAGTGAAATACTTCTTGTTAAAATAACAAGGTGCCAAGGAAGATAATACTTTATTTCATATATTTCCCGTGGTGCTCTATTTTTTTCCTAAAAAAACAAAAAAAAAAAAACCAAAAAAACCCCACCCTGATAACAGTAGATGCTAGGTACAGATGAAAAGCTAAAACTCATTTTTACACAGATATACATTATTTAAAATAATTTCTTACTTGAACTTATGGAGTTCCTCCACATGTCTCAGTCAATTATCTCCAATTATATTCTGGTAATAAAGATTGACACAGTTGTATTTATACTTGCTTTCTGGCTGCATTCCACTATTGGGGGTTGAAGGTGTTGTGTGCACAGATTGATCTATGCAAAAACAACATCCATTTGTCTTGCATGAGTTTATTTACCCATTTATTTTTTAAACCTGGCTATCTTATTTGCATCCCTCTGTATTAACAAGGTAACATCTACATGTTTCATCGCAGCTCTGTTTGATGTTTGTTGAGAAAGTACTGCATGTTTCCCCTTCTTGATTATGTACTGGGGATTATCTACTCATCCAAGACAAAAACAAAGCAGTGCATTTTTCCTGCCCCAATTCCCCATACCAAACACAAAATAAGAGCTACTGATGGTGGCAGAGGTCTTTGGGTTGGGGAGTTCTTTGTGAACCAGATCACACTTCCTGTATCCTTTTTTTAATCTTCAAAATATAAATTCAAATGATGTTGTTTTCCCCTGTAAAGAAGTATCTATGCAATGTCATACTTTTTTTTTCCAACCATATATGTTAGCACTTCTTACAGTTTCTTCAAATCTTTCTTTAAATAGCACTTATCCATAAAGAGGATGACAGAATAATCATAAAGCCATAACGAGTTACCGTGAAATCTACGTTACCCTTCCAACCTTAACAAATCATCAAGGTATATGACCCTAAAATATAAACTCTGTCTTCCTAATAAAGATTTCAAACATGGGTGGTTAGTTTTTCAAGTGTGCTGTTTTTCATGTGTCCTTATCCACAGAATATACACAGTAATGATGGATTTCCTTATTCCTCTCAACTGAGGTATTTCTTCCTGGCACGTGCTGAGCGGGAGACCTAGCTAACCTATTCAGCTGCAGCAGAAAGCCATTTGAATTGGTGCATCACAGCAGCTGCAAGACAGCAAAGGCCAGCTCAGCCTGCTGCAACAGGCAGAGCCTGAAACCTGGACTTGCAGAAAGAAAATATCACCACTGACTGGCACTGGCCAGCAGAGATTGACACATTAGTCTTGCCTAGAGTTTGCCTCAAGATGGCTGTAAGGCCACACCTCAGGCTGTGCTGAGGGCCTTCTAAGTGCATATGCTCTAACAGTATGCTCTACCATGACAGTGTGGTGTTTGGTCTTTGGTCTTGACTCATTGTAACCATGACACACTAACTTTCAGCAATGACACTGCTAAGAGATCTGCCCATCAAAATGAGGTACAACTTAAAAGAGAAATGAGGCATTGCATAAACATTTGCTCTTCCTTTGCACAGAATTACAGACATGAGATACTGTCGAGATAGAGACATCGTACTTGTCCACTACTGGAACGCCACTTGTGCAAGGGGAGGGGAAAACCGACAGGATAGGTGAGAAATTCTGGGATTGCAACATGCATCTTTGGTCAGCTACTTTATCTCTGCTATGCTCACTTATAATCTGTGCTCCTCTGATAAGATTATATTGGGATATACATTTTATTTGGCAATTGATACTATGAAACACAAGGGAAAATGTCAATTCAAAATCTCAGTTTGCATTCCTTTCTACATATTCCAAGTTTGTCATTATAATAAAGATTTAAAACTTAAGATTCTTTTCTGAATGTTCTAGGTACAGGGAAACATTGAGACAAATAAAGGGAGAGGGAGGTGGCTCTTCACCTATAGACTTGGACAATCTTGTTTTGTAGCAACTTCAGACATTTCAAGTGAGTCATTTTCATCCTGCTTTAGAATAAAATCCATTACTTTTACAGCTTTCTAACTGTTGGAGAGGATTTGCAAACAATTCTATGACCAGGATGTTATCTGAGGATGTGAGAGATCCAGATAAGCTTGTGACCTCTCTGACACTGTGCAAATCTCTATTACAGTTTACACAGAATTAAATAGACCTGGGAGTGAGACAGATCTCAATAGCTCCCAGGCCAGTGCCTTTGGCATTGTACACACTGAACACACTTTCTCTCTCCTCTGATGCAGAAATATCTAGGTCTGATCTGAAAACACGTATTTCACTGTCATTCAGGCTTTGAAGACAGTCTAAAATCCTCCATTGAAAAAGAGCAGAAGCGACTGAAGTCTGCAAGTTTTTTGCTTCAGTGAAACAACTTGATCGAAAATTTGCTGCAATTAATCCAGCTCATTTCAGCAACATTAAATATCTTAAAACAGGTTTCTGAAAGAAGGCTTATTTTAGCTGAGCGAGCCTAATTATCTGTTCTGGATAAATTGAGTATTTAAAGATATCTCTGTTCCCTCTTTCACATAGCTACAGGTACAAAAAAGTAAAATTCAGAGATTCTGATCCAACGTCTGATCTAAGAGAGATATTTTATGCTGTGATTATTATTTTTACCATTGTTAGTAACAAAACATGAGTCTTGATTCCTTTTCTATTATCATGATGGCAGTTACTTCTCAGAGCATGACCTGTAACTCTCCTGCTGTCCAAGTAAGAAATACCACAAAGAGTGGTGAGAGCAGTTGTTTTATTAAGTATGAGCACTGTGCTGACACCTTAGATTCAGTAGGGGACTAACCTACTTTTGCATTGTAACTCTCCCTTTGATCATGATACATGCTCCATAGCAGTAGACCACAACCTTTTGCTCTCTACACGCTCTAATGAGTGCCAAACTCATTTGTATTATTACGTTAATATCTTATGATGTCAGTGGTAATAGTTTAATCAATCTGTACCTTTTCTTAACTGGTCACACTAACTCTTTCCCTTTCAAAGGGATTCTGGGATTTTAATTAAATTATCAGTTTTTAATGGAGCTAATTATCAGCCTTCTATTTTAATTTCTCTATGGACTGCTTCTTTGAGACTGCCTTCCCAAAAATGCCACTGCAAGTGGAATCCAGTAGAAACAATCTTTTCAGATTAACAAAAGTTTACGGAGAGACAGCTGTGCTCCCTTCCAGACCAATGAGATCACGCTGAAGCCACGAAACTCGGATGCATTACGCAAGCACCACACTGTTTCCCCTTACTGCACCCAGTCAGTCAGGATTGTTGACTTGTTACACAGATTAAATAAGGAAGCAAACACAAGTGGCGAGGCACTGACCTGACTCAGGATTTGTATCTGATCCTCAGGATCAGATAGGGACCGTCACAGGTGTAGTTCCTCTGTGCGCAGTTCTGAGAAAAACATACAGTGACAGACAGCTCCTGAGCCCTGACGGGCATAAAATCAAAGCATTCAGTGCAAACAGAGGCACTCACAAGTGGCACACGGGTCACACAGCACCTGGCCAGAATCCAGCTGAACTCCCCATGGATGTTCAGCGAGGTAAACTTCCATAGGTTTTTCTTTTGATCTTACTCACCCCAGTTTAGCTTTAGTCTGTGCTTCAAGATAATTTCCCCCCACTTCTTCAGGATTATAGTTATTTCTAGCTAACTTGTAGACTGCAGAAGTTAGAATGGAAATCCTGAAACACACTGGAGCTTTCCATGACAGGTACAACAAGGGTTACTGCTCATTTGAACAATAATTACAGGAAAACACACAAAATAGGCCTAGAAGGGGCCTCAAAGCCATGCAATCCATTCCTCTACCTCAAGGCAGGAACATTTTAACCCAGACAATTGCTGCAGGTATTTGTCTACCTTATTTTAACAGCCTCCTCAAAAAGCCTTCGGAATAAATAGCTACTCAAATTACTATTCCATCACCTTTCAGATTTCCTTAAACCTGCCTAATTTAAACATATTAATGCTTATCCATTGCAGTCTGGACAGAGAGAGCACTATGTTACCTTCATGTTTTTAGCCAGCCTTTAAGTATTTTGAGGACTATTGCATCTTATTCTTCCTATCTTCTTTCAGACATTCTTACCTTACAGGAGGACCTTGCAGCAGAGCAATCAATACTCCTGTCAACCACCAGCTATGCTATTGAAAATCCTGCTTATTCCACCTTGACTAAGCTAATGCAGCTCCAAATCCTGCAGTCACTAAAGCAAAGCTAATCTGCACACAAGACAGTCCATAGCAGGACACCATTCATAAACACTACATTTTCTAATCATAGATGATACGTAGTGGGTTAAAAAAAGTTCAAAAACCCAGAATCAAATAGATGCAAAAGCAGCAACCCCCAGTGCTTTCTTCTTCACTCAGCCTGTTACTCAAGTGCGTAAGAAAGGGAGGCTGGAGAGCTGACAGGAGATACAGTTTGTCTTCATTTGTGGAAGTGGTCACATCATAGCTTTGGTTACTAACACAAGCATTTAATTCACACAGCCTCTTTCAGATTTTGAGATACAATACACTGCAGCTGAAGGCCATTTCATAGTCAGTGTCAAACACAGTTTGCTGTATATACGTGTGGGGATAGTAAGTTTGGTTCCCATCCCTTTGCCTTGCCCATAGTCTATCATTTTAGTGTGATGGATTGTGTCACACATCAAGTGAAAAAAAAAATGCTTAACATAGTGAACTAGACATTTTGGGATGCCTTTAAGTAAAAAACATGCATCTAACATCTCTAACAAAAACACTGGGGTGCCGCTTTGAAGATTTCTCAGATTCTGGGACTTTTGGAGCTCATGGAAATGAATCTGAGCTCTGGACCTATTTGGAGGCTGCAGAAGCCGAGTGTCTGCTCAGATACAGGAGTTTTAACCTGATATCTCAAGATGCTGTAATTGATAGATCACAAACCCTTTTATTCTGATGGACACACATTCTCATACCTGGAAGATTCCCAGAAGCATCGTCTGTGGCAAGACTTTATTATGATAATTGCAAAGTTACATTAGACTGTGTGGAGTCTGTGTAGTAACGTTAAACTAGATTTCTCATTGGCTTCAAGGCTTGCTATCTGTAATTAGTGGCTTCTGTTCTTTATTACACTGATCAGTAGTGCAGCGCTATTCATCACCACAGTCTTAGTTAATTATCCTTGCTAATGATTTTCACTGTGAAAATAATCTACAGGTCCCATTTGCTAAGATGCTTTGCGTTAAAATTATTTTCTGGTAAGGCCCCATTGCGAGCTGACAAGCTGTGGGTAGGCAGTTACTCACCCTGTAAGACGGTAGCTTAGCTGCTGCAGTCAACAGAGAGGAAAGTATTATAATTTCACAATTTGGCATTAAGTTCTTGACTGCTATCTGCCAGATGTGCGAGAGGGTGGGAGCGAGATGTCATAGCAGCATGCTGAGGGGAGCTCAGCTGGTGGTGACAAAAATAGCAAAGGAAGAATTAAAGCAGCTCTGCAGTTTGAATCAAGCACTGCTAGCGACTGTCGCTGGTCTTCCAATAACAGCCAAAATGTACATTTATGGCTAAACAGCCATACCCGTATGTGACAAAGGACAGCATATACTCTGGATTTTAAAGCAGAGGTGTTATCTCTGTGCAGAGTGGTTTTCGCCCCACAGAGGTTTAGCCAAGGATGCTGTTTGGCAGAGGTTGGCTGTATCTCAGAAAACTGAGATGTGGCCACCCTTTCTCAGGCTGGGGGAAGCGGGCATGGAGAATAGAGCCAGCAAGGGACAGCCATGTTTTTCTCTTTGTACAAATATGGGTGACAGAATATCCATAAGAATGGGAAAGTCACCTGTCAGAATCAAACAAGTTCTGTGTAACAATTGCTTTTGATTACTTAAAACTCTTAATAGCTATAAAATCCAAGGATGAAATTTCTCATGCAATGAAAATACCAGACTGTGAAATTAAACAGCAGCAGCCTGCCACCTGCCTTGTGCACTCAGTATTTGTGCTGCGCTCAGAGATACGGCCACACCACACACATTAATCCACAGTGCATTCAGCACCCACAGGACCCTCAAATAATCAAACTAATGCACTAAGGAAAGAGATTAAAGGACTATCACAGAGCTGATGTCATTTGTCTCTGGAAGATGTTAAAGGAGACATGAAATCACCATTATTACAGGGGCTATCAGAAGTTCTACATTTCACCAATAAAACACTGAAAATACCTGCTTAGGGAGGGGGTGGGGGAAGACAAGGCTTGGTGACAGATGCTTTTCAGAAGGAAGGTGTCTCTCTTGTGACTTTACTAAGTAAATGTGAAGTCAGCTGTAAAAATGTACAGGTAGGAGCAAGAGAAGCGGTGACACTGGAGCAGAACAGCTCCAGCCCTACCAGCCTCTGTCAAATGAGAGCTGGGATATTTGATTCTTGTCACAGAGCACTTCACAGGTACCGACCAGCAGCAAGCAGTGTCATGGACCTTTGTGGGGTATCACATACTTAATCAACAATGTCAGGAGTCCTACAGACAGTAAAATTTGTATTCAGCAGAAACCCCCAGAGCAGGAGCTCTTGGGTCTTAACAGAGGAAAAGCAGTTTCCTTACAAAACAGAGTTGCACAGGGTGCAAAACCTGGAAGCATCGTTTAGAGCTTGAAGCTCACATAACAATTAACATTTGTTAGTAGTCACCATTAAACACCTTTAGAACTAACCTTTTAAAGGTAAAACAACACAGCGAACCTTTTTCCTCTCCATTTCTACTGAGTCTCACTACACGCACTTGTTTGCTTTTGCCTCCCATAGAATCAACTTTCATTCATATCATGCACATCTACTCCATACAAACTATAGAAACACCTACCACACCGCAGGGTGCCAGGGACCGAGAAGCCCTACCCTAAAATTTAGAGCTCCATAAATACAGGCAGTAAAGCAGCTGCATTGTAGTGAGGTTTTCACTAGCACAGAAAGTATGAAATTCCTGCAATTAGAGTTGGGTTTTTTTGTTGTAGTTGGGGTTTTTTAAGCTTAGAGCACACTACAGAAAATCCTCCTTTCTGCCTCTGAACCCTGCGGATCAGGGATTCACTCTGCAGATGTTTGGTTGACCACACAACTGCAGTAGCTCTTTATGGCAAGGAGTAACTGCAATGGCCCTTTTCTAACCCTCAGAGGTGTTGAGGGCTTTAGGCGGAGGTAGCTGCTTGGTCCAGCCGCACAATAATTTCATCCCGGAATACGTAGTGACTTCTTCATCCTACATCTGTCCAGTGCCCAAACCAACAGCTTGGCTCAAATGCTTGATTTTCGCCTTTGAAAAATACTCTGAAATATATATGTTTATAGTTTTATATGTTTTTTCTCTTCAACTGCCATGAGCCAAATGAAGTGTGATGTTTATTTCAATCTGCTCTGCATAAAATACACAAAAAAGACCTTTGCATTTCCAGCACTGGAAATAGCACTGAGAGAAAACTGCTTTCAGCAGAGGCTCAGAGTCTGCATCTCCCTGGTAACTGGTTTATTGTGCCCTTCCAATGGCAGCAGCCTGTCAAGTCCCATCCTTCCCTCTGTGCTGGAAGCACAGCCCCCCTCTCACAGAGGGCTGGGGTGGGTTAAACTCTCACCTTCTGGTTAAGACAGCTGTGTCACACAAACAATGCCAGGTACATCAGAGGTCAGCTTCAATTCAACCAGTTGAGCAGAGGAAGTGAGTTTACACCGTGTTTTAGTTATGCTGGACTATTAGGAAGTCCTAGCCTGTGGTAACCCTCTGTGTAAAGTCACAGTGCTAACACATAGCATAATTATTTCCCAAGCACCACCCTAAAGAGTTAGTTTGCCTTTTTTTTTTTCTCCCACAGGTGCTCTGGGGAGCTCATCTATAGCTTCTAGGAGTTTATTAAAATCCAGCTATTCCTGTACATGCCAGGATCACCCTAAAGCATGCCCAGTTTTTACCTCCCTGGTACTTAACTCGCCAGCTCATTTGTACATGAGCATCACCTTCCCTCCCAGCCTTCTTTTAACTCAGACCTGAGGTTCAGGCTGCAGTAAGTGGCCTCTAAAACAGACCTAACGCACAGAACCAGCTTCTTCCTATGTAGTGTACCTTTGGCAATGTTTTTGAACAATTCTGAAGTATAGATAATAAGTCATAGTAATGCGTATGAGCAGATCTGAAAGCAGTGCATGTGGCTTGCGCAGAGGAGAAAGGGAGCGACGCTAGATGTACTGTAGCTCAAGCAGTAATGAATTTCAAGCGTGACTTGAGTATGAACATTTTCCAAAAGTTTCTGTTGTGAATGTAGAGTGAGAGGGAAGCTAGCTTGCTTTCCCTTTGAAGAGACAAGAGAGACAAGACTAATAATAGAAGTCAGAAAAACTATCCAGTGGCTCTATGGCTTGACAGGAATAAGTTGAATACACTGTTCTCAGAATCAAATAAGACTTTTGCTTATAATGCAGGACATAAAGGCTAACTACTGAATTATGAAGCTGGGAGTGACATTCTGCAACCGTTTCTACTTGCAGGGCTCTCCCATGTTTGCCATCTGAGCCTTTTTAACAGCCTTTCCCAAATAAGTTAAGATGCAACATTAAGGAGCAAAAAATAAAGAAGGCTCAACAATGTGTTCAATAATGCTCAAGCAGTACACCAATTAAGTTTCAACAGCTAGTCCTAAATTCCTGATTTATCTGTATTTGTATCTATACAGTTGAATACCTGAATCTTAGTATTCTTTCAAGTGTTCTGCTCCACCCTTATTTCTGAAGCTGAAAAATTGCCTTTAGTTTAGGATCGGAAGCGCAGAATGAAGAATTATAGATTTCATGCTAAGCTTATGCCTTCCTAAAGACCTTTATCATTAATGATCCTTTTTATTTCCCATCTCTCAAGCAGTGAGAAAGACTATGGAGCATAGTTAAGCCATAACAACTCCATTCAAAAATCAGTGTAACACTTTCAGCTAGACATTAAGTTAGGTCCTAGACAATTATGTTACTTGACTCCTTTGCAGTATGAGAAAAACATGATGAATTTTCCTCGTGTCATCTATTTTGTTACTCATTTTGGTTTCCCACTAGTCAAGAATTTAACTACTGGTTAATATTATACGGTACTAGCACATCTGCTGAAGGGTACACAAGTCACCAGAAGTAATAAAAGTGAAGAGAAAGTAGTGCTTAAAATGTTCTTGTTATTTATAGCTTAGTTATTTATCAACAAATGGCAGCTGTGTAGAAATAAGGCTTGAGCATTTCCAAAGACAACTGGTGGCTTCCATTACTGATAAGTGAAACGAAAGGGATTCTTAGTAAGATAGCTAAGACATATTGGTTGAGAAAGCTATTAGCTTTCCCTCTCCCAGTAAGTCAAGGAAGGAGGCTGCCATTGACAATACAGCAGATGAAAACCTATGAAAGGTGACAAGGTGGAAAACCAGCAAGCAGTCAACAGACAATCAGTTTACTGCAGGGGGTTCTGGTGACTGTAGCAGCATCACACATCAAATGATCTAATAAAGTCAGCTCCCACCTACCTGCAGGGAGATGATAACCTCCCCCTCCCCAACCCTGTTATATCTTTAAGTGATTAATTTTGAGCTGCATACAGCACATAAAAAAGGAAGACAACAGAAAGCAGTTCACATTTGAGCAGAACCAGCGAAATTAATCCATCATTATACTCAGCTTAGAAATGTTCTGCCTGGAGATAGCCAAGCAAGGCTTCACGCTGTGGCCCTGTTCCCAGCAGGATTCCCTGTCCGCCCGGAGCCGGCTCTGAGCCTCCTGCCTCCCACCCTGCCTCTCCTGGACTGCTCCCAGACTCAGCAAAGCAGCTGTTTCTCATTTACAACCCATTTAGGTTGTACTGCTGCATGAATGCATCAGGATGCTCCAGCTACGGACCGCCACCGAGCTTTTTGGTCTGCTGATGGGCAAGAGCAGCCACATGAAGTAAACACTATATAAGGTAGCAGAGATACTGCACTTGAAGCGTATCTGGTTTGAATGCTGAAATACATATGAAAACATTGCTGGAGCAAAAAGGGAGTCAGACACTGAGGAAAGTCAAAGTGGAAAGCAAACAGGTCAAAACAGAGTTTACCAAGAGTAACCTATCTGCTAACTGATACAGCATGAACTCTGCTTAAGAAGCTTTAGGTAGGTACTCCTAAACTTCTTGCTCGGGAAACTCTTAAATTACAGAAATAAGAAAACAGATGGGCATTTTAATCTACTCAACTAAATGGGCAGGAAATCTTGTCAGAAGAAGAAAATAAATGTCTTCCCACACTTAAACTTTCACTGATAGCTTGGGATTAGAATCAACTTCTTCTGTACATGAGAAAGTACACTCGAACGGCAAAGCCGTTTTCATCCTCAGCTGCAGTAAATCTGCACATCCCTGCTGAAGCAAGGGAACCAACGCCAGCTCCCACCAGCTGGAGAGCTGTCCCAGACGTTCGCACCCGGGGAAGAACATAGCATGCCGCACTTTAAATAGATTATACTCCTAAATATTTTATTGGACCTGAACAGTTCAGCCTCACATTATGTCCTTCTTTGAAGCAGAGCTGGTGATGGCAATTATTTTTCCAACTTCCCATGATACCACAAACTCACAATTACAGCTTCATTGCAAGATTGGCCCGTAGGATTAACTTGGCTGCTGAAGAAGAAAGGCTCTCACACTGCAGACACATCCCTGCGAGAGAAGAGACACAGCAAGTGGAATGGCAAGCCTAGGACATATTAATACAGGGAACACTTTTATACAGTGACAGGTTTGGTTTTTTAGAGTATAATGCCCAGAGTTCCCTGATCAAGTGGATGGGGTTTTGACTATTTTTCCATCCTACCGTGATGAAGGGGTGATAAGGGGCCATCTGAGCTTCTGCACTGCTAAGCAGTTATGAGTAAATGATTTTGGGCACAAAGGGACCTGGAGGTGCAATACACCAAGATTCATTTTCACCAGCCATCCAACTGCCACGCTGCTCAGCCTGCTTATCAGATGACATAAACAAAAAAGATTAGAGCTTGCTTTTGTTTTGTGCTGCCTTCTTGCTTCCTGAATGTTACCCTTCATCCTTTCAAAGGTTTTAGATAAGCATTTATTAGAAGTGTAATTCGTATTGCTGAAAAGTGGCTTATGTGTGTGGAGAAAAAGAAAATAGTAGTCTTTGTAGTGATAAGGTAATAGCATATTTTAGGTAGCATTACAAATCATTAGCATCCCATTAGTTATTTTCTCTTCAAAAGCCCTCCAATGTAAAATTCTTGAGGACATTAATCCTTATTATAGTTACACACATTACAAGGAGACATGGGCTATGCTTTAGTAAATTGTGTTTTGTTAAATTTTCTGCTGTGCTTGTACCAAATCTGCTTATTTTCATCTTGCCAGGTCACCTTCCTTCATTCTGAATTAATATCTAATAGGAGGTAATGTAGACAGAATACCACGTTGTCATAATAAATTGATATTTAATAGTATTTAGATTAGTGCTAGGCTTCCATATCCATCTTCTGTCAGATGTACCAGGAATCCAAATCACAAGCAAGGTTTCCAACAGTTAAAAAGAAAACAGGAGACCCTCCAAACAAGACAGTAGGAGTCTAAACACTTACTACCATGTCAAAAAAAAAAAAAAAAAAAGATGATTCCTCCTCAGATTCTGTCCTCTCCTGTAAGAGGGTCTTGTACTTGGGAGAGTAAAGTAGATGTCACCAGAGCACAAGAGTTACAGAGGGAGCAGCAGGCTGAGCTACACTGTTGAACCAGCACTGAATACATTCCCCCAGCTTCCATGGTTAAATTAGATGAACAGGATATGCAGGAGGGCAAGTCAAGTGTTCCCTTGGAAGAGAACAAAGCTGATTACGGGGCAAAATTCAGATTAAAGATCAAGATTAGTGATAGATCTCGGTTATTAAGCTTATCTTCATATTTCTTATAGTTGAAATAGAAGATTGATGGCTCCTTCACAATAAAATACAGAGGCATCAGGATAGGAAAGCAGTGTGCTAACAGGAGTAAGGAAAGCCTTTACTTTGTCAGGTTTAAGTGTATGGTTTGAGTTATTAAGATGCAAATCTTGCCTACCAACGTGGGGAAGCGAGAGCAGGGATGGCCAAAGGAAGCAGTAGATTTGTGACATTTGTCTCTGAAATAAGAGCTAATGTCATCTTCCCTGTTTACAGACTAGAAGGTACTGGGCATAGCTGCCATCCAGCTATGGGCACACTCAGTCTTTCACAAGTTTCAAAATCCTTCAGTATAAAAACAATTTGCTTCATGTTGAAAGGTAAATACTACTTCAATTCTATCCTCTAGCCAAAAGAAGGTTGAGAATGCTTCTAAGTGACCTAACTGTAAAAATAATGTATTTACTTGAAACTTTAAATTACATTAAAGTGAAAGGTGTTAAAGTACAGAAAAACATTTACATGTCACAAAAAAATGAAACTATTTTCCAACAGTTTTTAGACTGAAAGGCTGTCATATTAAAAGATATCTTTTAAACTTTCCTGGAAATGGGTCACATCATTAGATAGCATATCTGTAAGTCAGTGACAGAGCCAAATTAATTTAAAACTAATGACAGAACTGAACAATCACTTATTCCAGAGTCTTTGACAAAGACGCAGAGATATCTGTCAAATACTACTTTGTGGAAACAATTTTCTTTCTTGAAAAGCCATTTTCCAAGATAAACTGAAGTACTAAGTGACTGAGTAGCAGAGTATTTCCCTGTATAATATTTTCAAAATGCACCTTACTAATGACATGCATACTTTTAACATTTTACAGTGCTTCTCTGAAGTTATTGATTATAGTGACACTAAATTTCAAAGCGTCTTGCATATCAAGTCAAGACATTTAGAACACACACAGGCTTTAAGATCTGAGCTAATATGCCAGGTCTCTTTGCTGGGGAGACAGACCACTCTTGCTGTCTCTATGGAACAAGCACAACTGTGAAGATTTCAAAGTGACCGTTAATTGTTTTTAACTGAATAACTGGTAAATGTAACCACTGAGAGTAGGCTGTTTAGACAGTTTATGCTTGGTTTCAGAACAAGGCCCTTAAAGTGTATATTGAAATACACTAACTTACAGAATTCTAAGTTGCAATTAGAAAAATCAAATTATTTTTACAATACCTTTGCCTTTTGACAGTTGTACTTCATTTTATTTGGTCTTACTAAAACAAGGAAACAAAGTAGAGAAAGTAAGACTAGGGGTTGGACTAGATGACCTTTAAAAGATCCTTTCCAACCCAAACCATTCTACAATTCTGTGATTTACCATTTTCATAGCCTGCTTAGCAGGCTCCTCTGCTCTTCTAAAAACTTTGCACTTCCTCAGTAGATAAGTAAAATTATAGGTAATTCTTTCAGGTGAGTTTGTAATTCTAATACCATCAGGAATACTAAAAAAAAAAAACAAAAACAAACAAAAAAAAAACCCAGAAAAACACACACAACTTTTTTTTCTCATGAAGTCCCACAAAAACTAAGAAGAGCAGCACCAATAAGAAAAACCTTGATGTGTCTAGCTAACAAAGTATTTCACTGATTCTTAGATAGAAACTTTTGGCGACACTGATGCTCTCATATCAACATCTAAGAAACGGCATATAATGATCTGTGCTTTCAGAGACGAAAGAAAAACAAATAAGAGGTACTAAATAAAAGGAGAATGACATGGGAAACTTGTTAAATGTTGCTTAGCAAAGATGCATTTGTGCTATTTGTATGGATGACACACACATTACCTGCTTCGATAGAAGAATCACATTTATGTTTACTCAGAAAAATCTAAAGGCTTTACCATGTGAGGATACTGATGCACCGCTGTTTCATAAGAAATTGGTCCCCCTCAAACTCGTCATTGGATACAGAGCAAGTACTAGCGTATGCAATAAAAAAAAAATAACTTTACTCAAAGCACTAGTTTTGTTTTATTTTCCTTTCTTTTGTAGTGACTAGAATAACATAGTAAGAACATTTGGAGAAGCATCTTGTTCCCTTCTGCTTGTTCTTTAGCCAGTACTTTGCATTTTGTTTCCCCTCCTATCATTCACACAACATTGTTTGGTTTTTTTTAATACCAGGGAAGAAGCAAGCTGCTTTATATCCCCAGCTTTCATTTTCTGCTCTTAAACTCTCCAGATTAAATGGGAATTAAATCTCTAAACATTCTGAGGATCTGGACATCTTTCCAGAGCTGCTTAGAACCAGTAACCGGAATAAATCTATCAAACTGAAATACAAACAGAAATACATCCTAATTGAACACAACACAATGAGATTTTACTATGACATGCTAAGTGAGGGCTGTGTAAAAAGGAACAGACCTCCTGGGTATCTGTCTGAAGTGACAACACTGATTTGGGACAGGTTGTTCTTTGCTGGGAATTTGATCCTGCACTCATTTCTTGTTACACAACATTTCAAGCCAGCATGGCACAGGGCTGTCGCTCACACCTGCACTTGCTCTGAGGCAGCATTAAGAATTCACTTCATTTTTTTCCTTTTTCACTGAAATCAGACACCTGCTAGTTTAAAATAACATCTGGATGGTTTTTCTTCTCCCCCCATGGAAACACAGCATAAACTAAGACAAATATGAGATAGAGTTCATCAAGAACTATACTGATGTAAACCATCACAGAATCTATCTTTCTTTTATTAAGTTGTACTGGTTGCCCTTTTTGCATAACTTTCCTTAAAAGTTTTCTCCTCTAGTAGGTTTCCTCTATAATCATGTACTTTAAACACAGAAAAGCTCCAAAGAGGGCTCTGATCAGCAGCAGCTTCTTCAGCACGGTTTCCACACTTATTCAGCAAGAGCTAACGAACGCGTGGGGCTGTGCAGTTTGAAAAACCTCGTGCAACTTCTCCAGTGGCAGCCTGTGACACTGTATGATGGGACCAGCTACTAGATCAACACTTTGGAGTAAAGCCTGTAAAAACCCACTCACCACTATTAAACCTGCCAAGGTCATAAGGCAAGGCAGCAAGGTGCAGTTGGCGTAACCCAGTGGCAGCAGTTTTGCAGAAAAATGTTTCCATTGCAGTAACGGTAGAGTTCAGAGTGATGGTGATGACACTACTTGTTTTACACCGTTTCCTGGCTGCAGGGCAAGCACCTAATGATCACTCCTGATAGCAAAGCTCAGATTTGCTCCTCAGCCAGCAAGGGGCTTAGGCAATGACACTGGATTTTTATGCTGAGGTTATCCATGCCACTATAAGCAATCTCCTCAGTGCCAACATTAAATCAATACAAGATTACATACCAAAATAGTAAACAGCTCAATCAAGTCACTCACTGATAGTGAGATGAGAGACTCTGCTTTTATGGACCAAGGAGAAATAACAGACTGACTCTGCATTAAGCCCTTTTCCACTGGCGTCATTTCTTCAGCACTTCAAAGAGCAAATGATACTGAAGTAGGTGATACTGAAAAAAATGTTCTATTCACAATCTAAAAATATCTTCATGTGCAATAATCAAGATCAGGAAAATATATGAAGTTTTTTCCCCCCAATCATCAGAAATTATATTAAATAGTTAGTGATCTGTCTCCTACTCTAACTGCACACCCACAGCATGCTTTCCTTCTCAGGAAGATGTCAGACTTGAGTTCATAAAGGGCACAAAACCCTTTGCATGAATCGAGAGCCATGGAGGGGACGGCATTGCTGCTCCTGGTCAGGATGCACGCTCTGGAAGGTTGTGTTTGTCAGCATGAAGTGGGCTGTTCCAAATACTCCTATTGATACAGTTCTTTAGGAACAAAGGTCCCAAATCCTAGAAACAGGAAAGGCACCTCTGTTTAGGTCTTTATCACTTCCCTTCTGATCTCTTTCACTTTTCTCCCCTGTAAGAGCATCTCTATGCTATGCAGGGCAGGTAGCATCCCCTGCGCTGGAAGAGGAGCACACACCACTCTTGCCTTCAGCAGCGCCGACGGCACAGCTCAGAGGCTCTCGCAGCAAGAGCCGACACAGCTGAGGGCAGGATGCTCGGGCCAGGCCAAGCTCACGGCTAAGTATCATAGCACACGCAGCGCCGTCCCAGAGAAACTTCCACACATCCCCAAAAGCCGGCTGCTTGGCTACAAGCAGAGTCCTTGCAGCAGGTGTAGGCTGGCCCCTTGCAAGTCTCCACACAGATTTCTATTTTAAATGAACTAAAGTTCATCTTCCCTGTAACAATGCCTCCCAGCCTGGCTCCAGCACGCTCCCACACATGCTGATCATCAGTGACAATGTTTCCTTGTTCACCTGTTTTCATTGTCTGCCATTGATTTTTTTTTTTTTTTTTTTTTTTTTTTTTTTAAAATCGCTGTGACAAAAACTCAGCAGCCTGTGAGAGATCCACCCACTGCATTGTCATTTGCACATTTTCTTTCATGTATGTCTAACAGGGCGATGTGTTTATTACAATCTGACTGGTTATTATATATTGTTGCCTGTGTGACTGCACTTCTACCAAATTAACAAACACAGCAGTAACATTAGTAACCCCTACCTTGCAGGTAAAAGAAATCACAGTAAGAAAAAATAAAACAAACAAAACCACCAACAAAAAACTGACCATAGCATAAGGTCTTCCCACTCAAGAAGCTCATCTTATTCCATAAATATAATTCATTTTGATGTTTAAAGTAATGCAACTGTTTAGATTAAAATAAATAATGTATATGGCATATAATTTGTTCCCCCAAATTTCACACATTTTGTCAGATGCTTAGTATTAGAATTCAGAACACACTTGTTTACCTGTGCACACTGAATCAGTACCACTTCTATCATTAAATCAAACTTTTAGAGATTTAGTGTAGGGATGAGAAAGCTATCAAATGAGTTATCGTATACCTCCTTACAATCTTATGAAGACCTAGCAAATATTACTTCTTCACTACAATAAACAGCTATCAGATCCAATATCCTTGCTAGCACATGGAAAATTTGGACTACTATAAGCTTTGACACAAGATCTGTAGCGTAAAGTGCCAGGCATAGCTGGTTTGCAGAGCTGGTTATGGTGGGAGCATGATTTGTAACCACTGAATTGCTGAAATGGGTCCTCCATTTCATTATGGTAAGAAAAATCTTTAGCCATTTTAAAGAGAGAAAATATCACAATAAAGAACGAAACCTTATTAACATTTCACAGTCTCCTGCAATGGAAGGCTTTTGTGAAGGATAATCCAGTAACATTCTCAGATCAACAGAACCTGCTTCCTTCTAAAGGCTTCATACTCCATTTTCACTCCTAGAACTAACATGCTGCAGCTTGATACTTTGGAGTTCATTGGAAGAAAAGATTTTGGTCCAGATTTTAAATGACTTCAAGTCTGTCATAATGCATCCTTTCGCTGTTCAGTTGATTCTGATTTTTCAACCCCTTTGTGACAAAGATTTATTTTGAATTTAATAATATTTTTCACAAATTCACAGGTGCAAAATACCTATGACTGCAAGCTAAAAAGTTTCAGCAAATGAAATCAGGAGATGTGCAGAATTACAGAAACTAAATAGTACTGACCTCAGGAGAGTTTAAGAGCTGCTGCATGAAGTCAATGGGAGTTTTGAACTCTCCTTCCATCACAGCAACATTGGGCAGCCCTGATAAAAAGACTTTAAACAAATCCTTCTTGACAGTCAAATATAAGAACTTAACAGTCATATAACCAGACATCAGTAGGCTTCAGCTAGAGGTTTAAACACCTGATAAGCACATAAAATCCAAACGTATCATTACTTTACTGGAAGCGTATGCTTTACACAATTGTGAGGTATAGAATCACTTTCTCAGAAAGTAATATCAGACATGATGCTCTACCATTTTCATGCATCCACTTACTTAAAATTTTGCCAACTGAAGGGGTAATGTTTTTGTGATTTTGCTGTTCAGGGTGAGCCAAGCCAAGTTTTGAATACCAAAAAAAAAAAAAATTTAAAGAAAAAAAAATAAAAAAAAAAAAATCAAGGAATAGTTGTTTCTAAGCATGTCAAATAATAGAATTGTCAATACTCATAGTGTGATACTGGATCAAGTACAAGCTCAGTAAACACAAATAAAGCCAAGTTTCATTCTGCTGACAGACAGCCTACATAGGAAGGGAAAACCAGCTGAGCACCCGCTCCCCCTGGAAGTGCCTGCAGAGCGGGCTGTTTCGGCAGGGAGGGCGAGAGGCTCTGCCGAAAGCTCTGTTTTACTGCATCTACTTACAGGCGACATCACCTGCAAGCAAGTCTGGACAGGTTTTGTGGATGATGTAGCCTCTATTAGCAAAGCAATCACATTCAAAGGATGCAGCTTTTTTAGGTGGAACTGGTAGATAACATATAGGCACTGAACTAAAAAAAAAACAGCCAATGTACAGCACAGCAAGTACTTAAATCTGCAGTAGCAGATGAGCTGTCAAGCTAGAACAGTTCAGGCAAACGAGCTGCTCTATCCCTGCTTCAGATGGTTTCTCCTTATGAAGGCCGAAGCATCATATATCAAATTTAAACATATATATGCTGCATTTGTTACACAGGTAAATTATCTTCCCTATTTAACAAGTGAGGATCTGGATTATTCATCACATTAAGTTTTGAATCTATTTAACCATCTAAAGATTGTATTCTAGCTTAATTAATCACATTAAGTTTTGAATCTATTTAACCATCTAAAGATTGTATTCTAGCTTAATTAAAAGTGATGGCCCTCACATAGGAATCACTAGATAATATTTCCAAGGCATACATAAAGCAGAAAGTCCGAGTAGGTGGTATTGATAGTCACTCCCTGGCCTCATACCCACTGGCATCTCTAAACTCATGTAAGGAGAGCTTGAGTAACATGCAATTTGTTACTAGGTTTAAGGTTTCAGTCCCAGGTGCGTACAGCAAGCCTTCCTCCATGGCCTTTTATGCACAAATCAGGCATTGTAAGGCTGATGAAGGGATTAACTCCTGAGGTGGCACTGCACAATATCATGGCACTGGGTCCCACCCCAGGGGAAGAGCTGTGATAACATAATTCCAAGCGTAAAAGTTCCCATCATCCCTCCTCTTCAGGAGTTATTCTCAGAATAGCTTTATACGCTATTTGCTTGCTGTTTCTCTCCACGCCTTTGAGCAACTTGTACTGTCAGGAATTGCTACAAACACATCCTAGCACAGAAGCAAGCCCATCAGGAGATTATCTCCACCAGCATTCTCCCTCCAAGCAGGGGACTGAAAAAATGTTGGCTGAAGCAGATGAGGTAGAGCAGGACAGGCTGAAGCAGCCCCTTCTCTGCACACAGCGATTTAAGCCAGCAGCGGCTCACATAGAGCTTTTGTTCAGAAACCACTCTTGCAATTTATTTAGAAGCTGAAGCAAACAGAATTGGGATTTCCCCAATCCATTTTCTCCAAAGGCTCCCCTGAGGCACAGCCCCCTTCTTTATCTTCCCCAACCCCTCATCCTGAGCAGCAGTTTAGAAATCCACGTATCTTTCTATTGAAATATTCTATATTTTATGAAAGCATTGGTTTTGGTACACGAGTACTTCCCTTAAGAAAGTAAAACACCTTTGGTGGTGCGACTTTGATCACTTGCACTCCCAGGAAAAGTGCAGCAAAGCAAGGTACAGGGAGCCTCAGCTGCATGTTCAAGTGCAGTGTCCTCCAGGGTTTAGGGGAGCCTAGAAGGAGAATCATTACCTGCTTAATATTATTTTACATGCTTGGTACATTTTTTTTTATTTTTTTTATTTTTTTTTTTTTTTTTTTTTTTATGTTTTTT
>WHYT01017355.1:174434-237674 GCA_009806455.1 Tetrax tetrax
CAAAACCACAATCTGACCTTATCATAGCAGGACTTGATGGCTTTGTTTTGAACATCTACATAAAAGATTATTACAAAATTACTGTTTGTGGTTTTCACACTGGCATATGCTTTAGCTTAACCACATTCAACCAGACACTAGTACTTGGTAGATAATCCCCTGTACCATGTTGCTAAAGCAACTAAAAGCTCCTACATTCCTACTGAAACGCCCCAAAAGAGTAATGAAAAGATTTCTAGCATATGGAAGAGGTGAGGGTCTGCTCTTTAACATGAGGAGACTCAAAAGATGAAAACACTTATCTGTGAAGATACTAATTTATCCTAATCACAGTTTTAATAACAGCACAGTTTTTCCTCTTAATGTCACTTCTGCTGCATTACTTTCTTCTTATTGCACAAAAAGGTTAATTGTTAAAATTACACTTAGGAATATAAAATAAAGTGAAAGAAGATATCTAGCTTCTGATACTCTGTTTAACCACCAATACAAGCTGGTAGATCTTCATTAAACAAGAAAGAAAAGAACCTGGGAAGCCATGTACAGGAAAGCCTGAACATGGAAAAAAAGGAGGAAAAAAAAAATAAAGAAAGAAATCACAGTAAATTGGTCAAATCACACACAATTAACATTAAAAAGGATAGCATCACAACAAGCCAACTACAGTGCTGACTTCTATGTAATTAAATGTAGAAATTGTTCAAAATCAGTTTCCTATTTCTTTCAACACAATCCAGGCTTGATTCTCTCTCTTATTGTACCAGTGAAGAAATGGAGTTCCTCACTGGTGTTCTACTAATACCAAGTGGTGTAAAGGAGGAAAAGACCTGGCTCTTTCCAAGTCACCCTGTAAAATAAATCGATAACAGAAGGCTGTATTTGATAGAACTTATCTTTTTTATTTCTCTGTTTCTAACTTGCCTATTATTTGCCTCCACTCTGCTTTCTTATCACTTTACAGCTCCCATCCTGAGCTGCCTTCACTTCCTGTTTCTTCATAACGGTTTTCTTTCAGTTATGACTCCATTTATTCAAATATTTGGTGCCTAATTCTTGGTGCCATTTTACATGGCTGTAGGCTCAAATTAAGACAGACTGTCGCTCTCGCCATTCAGATGTGCTGTATACTCCTACTCTCCAGCTTAGCTTTGTGGATGTTCTGCAAATACCGAACCACATTTTCTTCCTTCCGCCAGAATCTTTCGACTCTGTCCTTACCCTGTATTTATCACCTTTATGTTTTATGAAGCTCTCAAAAAGAAAAAACCCACCCACAGCACTATATGAATTCCCTTTTTCTTCCTCTTCTCCCTCCCACGGTCTCCTTTCACTTTAATCATTAATATAGTTTCAAACTACTTATCTTGATGACAAGCTTTAAGATATTCATCCACGGTCGAAAACCTGAAAAAAATATTCCTGTTTCTCTACCTACTAGTTGTCATTATTCATTCAGATCCCCCAAATTCTTTCATCAAAACAAGCTTCTTCCTTTATCATCTGCCAGCCCTAAGAAACTAAGCCCCCTGGGAGCTCATCTATTCTGTGAACTGCTGTCTTGGATGCGCCTTTATTCTGTATTTTCACAAGAATAAAAAGAAAAAGTTGCAGGAGCTTTATCAGTGAAAAATCACGAACCCTTGTGACTGTTGTCAGACAAAGAGAGGGGAAAAAAAATAATCAACTTCTCCTCAAAATGTTCAAGATGCAACATATGGGCATCTTTGTTTACAAGACTCTCTTACTGCCTCTCAGCACGCTTGCATGCAACATACATCTTAAGTTACAGTCCTTTCATTTGACTAGCTATAATCATGGTGGCCCTCACTTGTGCCTCACAAAAGGATACTTCATTAGAAGCTACCCTTATGTAGCTATATGCAAAAACCAGACAGGGTTGAAAAAATACACACAACGCCCAAAAATGTGTATTTAAAACATACTTTTCTTCAGAAGCAGAAATTTAATCTGAGTTTCAAGAGTGACAGAGATAATTAGCTGAAGAAAACACATGCTTTCATTATTAAATTTAGCCACAGGATCTGTCAGCAGCATCACCCAAGTGATTTATATACAGATAAGAGTAGGAAAAAAAGTCACAGCAAATATTAACAGATACAGCTTAAGTAGATACAGATTTCATTTATATGAAGAACCACGAGGTAAAGTATATTATTCCACAGAAATACATGTACTCATGGAATTGCACCAATTTTACTGTCTAGTGATGGTCATCTTTGAAGATTATGTCACCACCCCCCCACTACCTCCCAAGTTCATACCTCAATTTCACCTTCAAAGTTGAGTAAAACTCAACCACAGGAGCTCTCCCATGATCTCCCCCTTCCCCAGAGCCCAGCTGGTGCTAGTGAGCACAGAGGTCACACAGAAAGTTCTTCCCACACACGCAACACTAAATTTACAGCTCTGCAATGCAAATTTACTTCTAATAATCACCCTCAGAGGGATGGGACAAAGTCACAGACACAAGAAAGGAAGCAGCACTGAGGAGGCAGACTGGGAATTAGAGGTGGCTTTATGAGACAACTGGGAAATCCTGAAATAAGCACAGAGATATTCTGTGCTACCTTCTCTGCAGTTCACTTACCTGACAGTCAGTTTGGATCTAGGCTAGACTCCAGGGTGTACAATCACACCAGAGAACCTCTCTGGTATACAATTAACAAGGACAAGGACAACAAGGACAAGAAAGCTCACACTTTCCCTAGAACTTGGTAGAGATATTGCACATTTTTTCAACATTATGCTGCAAAAGCTGAAAACTACAAAAGGACTAATTAATGGAACAGTAAGTATTGAACTCAAAAACAGAAATTAACACAATAATTGTGCAACAATACCCTCAGAAAACAACAGATGGTCTTCTCAATGAAGAAAAACCCCAGAAGACAAGGCAGCAAGGCTAGGTGTTTACTGGTTCTTGGCTCTTCTAGAAAATACTGGGCAAGCTGGTGCTTTTGTCACTTGGGTGTGATTTGTGAAGCCCTACAGCTGAGGAACATAGGAAAGATTTTGGTCTTTGACAGCAGCTCTAGATAATTGACTGTTCAGGTTAAATGAGAAGGCAGGACTGACTTGCAGCCTGCAATCAGGGGAACCAACAAGGAAAGGAGTGAATAGCTCAAATGGTTGCATGTGCATTTGGGAAGGGGAGGTGGGACTCCGCAGCACGTCAGTCCCATGGTCAGAGACAGCCTGTGGGTCACAGTCTCCCCTCCCTCCACTGATAAATTTGTTGCTTCATTGAATTTTAGCTGCTTCATATGCATAAAGGTAGAAAGATGTTATTTCAACATCAGGATGACTGCCTCTGGACTGATAACTATTATCTTCATGTTCATATTTCTCTCTCTGTTAATGTTGTAAATTTGTTGCTGCCAGCTTCCCAGTCTGTGTTCTACTTTCAGTTCCAGATTAGAACGGGGGGAAATGGATGCCAAATCTAAATTTCTATTTGTCACTATCACACCACGCACAGTCAGCAACTGCCCTTATTTGGTGGAGTCAGCAATGAATTTTTGACATAGATGTTCGTAGTTGCTCTTCCAACTGGTCTTCAGAAGGCACCAGCTGCTCTCAAGGGGCAGGAGAGATACCTGAGGGCAATGATGACCATGATTTCACAGCTGAAATGTCTTCAGCTTTTGCACCTTCAGGAATTTAAGCTCTTAACTGGCACAGCCACCTCAAAGTAGCCTGATTTGGATCATGCAAAACCTAACAGAAGTACTCTGCCCCATGTGACATTACAACTTTGTTTAGAATTTATTATTGTTGGACACAAAAGGTCCTTAAGGCTGTCTGTTACATATAGTTTAGAGGAAACCATTTCTAGTGAGACATGGAGAGTGCTTTTACAGCAATGACATGCAGTTAATAATGTCATTCATGGAGGATAATGTACAACCGTCAAAATGAGATGCAGAGTTTCATAGCTGCAGCTATTGCCTAACTACCAAATTTTACAATTTTCTCCCAATATCTATACATTATACATCCAATCTCTCCACTGTGGATTATTTATAAGGTGAGTTTGTCAGTGATCTTCTACGGGACACAGTGGCAGCCAATTGCTAACTTAAGCACAGTGTCTCTAGGAGACAGAAATTTTTGCCCTGAGTACAAAACTACCTAGTAATTTTACTTTTTTTTAGAGTAATTTAACTCTGTCTGACCTACTGTCCTTCTTCATTCCACCACAGTTACATTTGCACCTTTTAATATCTCAGTAAGTTTAAAAAGGAGAATGTATACTGCAATTTTTGGATAGTGATGCCAGTTAATACACCCTTAGGTGTCAAAAATATTTGCGTATGTCTTTCATTAATAGATAAATTAAGGTCCAGCTTGCAAAGAGTAAGACTAGCAGAAACTGGGATAAGAATACTTACAACCCATTTCTTGCTGTGATGGAAAAGCTGTACATTCTAATTTTTTGTATTAGACTGAATTGCATCTTCTTACAAAATATTAGTGGATCTCCATATTAAGATATACCTTGTGCTTTTCCCTTTTTTTTTTAATGTTACCTTTTCCAGTGTTAGGCTATTTTTCTGCTACATACATTTCTTTCTAACTTTTAAAAGGAAAAATAAATCATTTTCTTACTAACACACTGCCAGCTGAATTGCTGAACGAGAAACCATTTTTTCTCAGCAGTTTGCTGGTTTAAGTGTCTGTCCATAGGTTTATTTCATAAATTATATCATAAATAAGCTGAAAACCCTCAGATCTTTCTAACCCCTGCCAGTTTCTGCTGACTAAGGGAACCCAAAGTCTAGACCTGAGGATGTTTATTCAGCATCAAAGACCTCTACCAAAAGCTCTTTATTCTTCTTAAGTAGACCAAGTGCTGAAATAATGCTCAGTCTCAAATTAACAGACCTGGTCTGCAGACAAGGTTTTACTCTTGCTTGCAGAAATGAACAGTTCTTTGCTTCCAAAGAACTAATTATAACAGCACCTGGCAGCATCACTGGAGATAAGGGCCTGTCAGCATTTTCTCCAAACCCTCTTATGTAGACGTTTATAGCTCAGTCGTTTAAATTTCCTTCAGCCTAAAACTTAATATAACATTTCTAGTGGCAGGCACTTTTGTCAGATATGTTTTGTATGGCCGAATTAATTTATTCTAGACAACTTTTAACAAATTCAGTCCATGAAAAAGTGGTTTTGATAAAATTGCAGAGGTGGACTACAATTGATTATTTTCCTCTTAGTATCTTTAAAGAATAAGAATTGATAGTGAATTTGTTGGAAAAGAACTGATTTTGTACGTGCACACTTGCCAACATACTCTTTGAAGTTTTTATGAGTTTGAAGGGTTAGGAGCAACATCTTGCTCAAAATGATAGGATTATATTTAACAATATGTATTTATAAAGATGTATTTATATCAAATAAAATCAAACATAAAAAACAGCAAACAAACCTACTCCACAATCTGACTACACAGTTTTTTAGCCCATATGTGATATGAGAAACTACACAGCAGATCTAATGTTTGGCTGTAAAATGCTGCCAATTCCAGTGAAACCCAAGCAACGTTTTCTAACTGGAGGACTGAATCATGGCAGAATTACATATCCTCTCTTTTGTATCTATCTATTTTTTAAGAAAGAAATGAAATTAATTCAATTATCTGAACTATTATCTCTTCCAGACTGGCACACTACAATCAATTCAGCCTTCAAGCTTGAAGAGAATTTATGTCATCCAACTTTGCTTAATCCAGCTGACCTCTCCATAACGAGAAAGGATTTTTAACACTACAGAAATGTTCTATAAAAGCTAGATAAGGAAACGCTTCTGACTGGCTTTTTCCATGTTTTACACCTTGCTAGATTTGTTTATGTAATTTCTGGGTGTCTTAGAAATATAGAGTTAATATTTAGTAATGCTAGTTCAATGTACTGATTTAATTGCTTACCAGAGCTTTTCTAATGCCCCACTAGAAAATGAAACAAAGCAAAGAACTTTTTTTTTTTTTAAAAGGAGAAATTACAGTGTAAAGGTAAAAAACCTATGAATTTCCACATAAGGTTAATCTTATGTCTAAGCCACTGTTCTAGCATTTCTCTGGTAGTTATTAGCCCAACTCTTGCATCCAGCAATATGTAAACTGTGTCTCAACTACAGAGCTAACAAATAAAATGTTAGAACAACATGCAAAAATCTCCTTCTGAAAATAACTCTCCAGTTCCAAGCTATAAGAAACAAAAACCAGGACTTGATTAAAAGAAAAAAAATAAAATAAAAAGCTGAGTTATTTTACATAGAAGTATTTCCTTATTTGCTTTAATTTTTCTATTTCCCCAGAAGTATGTATTTTTTTGGCAAAATTCATTTCTTGTGTAATATGTATGGCCCTGTATTTCAAAGGAGGGAGACAGAGGGAAAATCTTGCCACACAGTGTGAATTTTCTTATGGAAAGGGGATCAACATACAAAATGACATAAACATGCAAATTATCCTGTAACCTTCAGAAGTTTTCAGTAGATATACATAACACTTAATTACTTTCGCTTCTGGCATTTGAGGAATTAGAGAGAGATGTGGAGGAAGAACTCACCTGGGTGAAAGGGCTTGTTAGAAGCAAAAGAGATAAATCTGTGACATTAGATGGCCCCTAAAGGCTGACCATTGCCCTTTTCCCATACTGGTGCTAAGACACCCCTTGAGCTTTGCACAGAGAGCTGTGGCGGACATCCAAGAAAATTGAATATATCTATATTAACTTGACGATTTTCATTAAAGAGCATATATTAAATTGACTGCAGGAGTAGGAAACAATTTTAAAATAACTCCAGAATAGAAGAGGCTAGCCATGAAAATAAAAACAACAGGAGCCTTACTATTTTCAGAGAGCAGTTAAACGAATTAACCACTTCTAACTGAGAAAGTTAGACTGGGTTCCCATGCTACCAGATGATCAACAAGCAACTGTTTCCATCACAAAAAGCTTAAATTCCATGGGATGTTACTTGAATTATACTTGTTACTACAAGTCTGAAGCTCTTCCAAGGTGCAAAAGCCCTGACATAGGGGAAAAAAGGGGGAATTTCTGGAGAGAGAGCGAGCTTGCTCCATAGTTTAAAGTGCCCTGTTCCCTGTAGTTAGGTATCTCTCCTCGCTTTCTGGTCACTGACGCCAGGGCTCAGACGCAGTGACCCAGATCCCTCCCAGCGGGGCTCGGGCCAACCTGGCTGACCTTGCCCAGGACCAGCGTGACGTGACCTGACTGTGCCGAGAGAGCAACCTCCGCAAGAGGATGGGAAGGACCACACTGAAGGGTCAACACATATTGAACATTTCTCTATGACTCTTTCCAAGATAATATTAATCAGGCTTCTCCTAATCCTTCTGGTAACCTGATAACTAAGTCAGTATTCCCACTGTTTTCAAATTATTATTATTCCCATATGTTTTTAAATAATTAATTCATTAGGACAGAGGTTAGAGCATTGGAAGATACATCAAAGGCTTCAGCTAAATTGTGACAGAAGAATCACTAGAGTCCTATGTTGCAGCTGTGTGTGTGATGAATTTTTTTTTTGCTTTTACCCTGAGGCAAAGTCAATTATTTCTCACTAGGAAGATTTTTCTGCTAACCCTGTGGATAAGATTTATTGGATTTGGACCACTGGTTGTTAAGCCCCTGGTCAAGAATCCATCTATTGCATTACTACAGCATGCACGCTTTACAGTTTTGCGCTCCTCTTTCTTATCCCCTCTTAGGCCTCGCTCTTTCCCATTGACATCTCTTAGTTCCCAACTAAACTCTGCCCCCAGCATCTTTTTATTTGCTCCTGAGAAACAAAACGTATTAATTTGAAACAATATTTCAAGTAATACTCTTCACTCACATGAACAAAGTGCTGGCATATGTGTAGCAAGTGCACACTGTTGGTTCTTTCCGATGAAAAACCATGAATGAATAGACTGCTGGATACAGGGAAGGCATTCATGCTTTTGCATGAGTGCATGACCAGAAGGATGGAGGCTTATCTTTACAGGGAATAATCTAGGTTTGAAATTAATATAATTAATTTATTAATAACTTTTTATGCATAAACTCAAAATAAAAATGGTAGAAGATCCTGTTGTATAAGGTAGCAAATATGAAAGAATGCACTATGTGTAGAATAGAATAAAAAGAGCCACCTGAATGCTGGTGGAGCAGTCACATGTTTCAAAGCAGGAGCCCTGGCTGATCCCTGTGAGGAGGCTTACAGATTCTGCTTGCAAAGCTCACCTGCCTGTGGTACACCACTGAGAGATGTGCTCCAAGTTTTCCCTTGAATTTAAGCAGCATCACAGCCCAGTCCTTCACTTCCAAAGATCTGAGTGCCCATTCCCTTCTTTTGAAATCCAAGAGTCCATGAACCAGCAAGGAGTACAAAAGCATAGACTTTCTAACCTGGGCTCTGTTCTGTGTCATTCACCTATACAACATTTTCCTTTTGGTGTTTTCATGTTTAAATACTGCTATTTATTAAATACAATTTTGTATTTACTAAATATGATTTAGTATTTACTAAATACGATTTACAATTTACTAAATACTACTTACTACTATTTACTAAATACTGCTGCTCTTTGTCTTTTTCCAGAAGGGTTCACCAAGAGGCAGGTTCCTGACTTTGCAGCTCTGGTCCCATGCCTGGAGGTCATTTGCTTTTCCCAATGGTGTGGAACATCCACGCTCCCAGCTGACATCCTGTATAACCTAGGATATACACAGGGAGGGCAATCTTCTGTGGCACATCTCCATTGGTTTGGGTTGCTCAGGACGCAGCCAGGCCCTTCAAGCACTAACACATGATAATTAGTAACTAGACCCAGCTCACATGACAAATTATGCTCCCAAATAATTTCCTAAACTGTGATATTCACTTTCAAATGAGCCATTAGAATAGTAAATTAAAACCTCCAGGTGTGAATTCCAAAACAAAGTGTTTAATAGAAAAAGATATATACCAAGAAATTATAGTCTATTAATAATATTGAGAGAATGAGGTGGCGGAAATTCTTTAAAATCTAAGCCAGAGAACAAGGTAAAGCGACATTACCTTTGGCAAGTTGAGCCAGAAGTACGTGTACACGTACAATCCATCTGAATGATGGACAGGACAGTCAATAAAGCTGCAGCAGATTAACACAGGGACAGAGTTGGCCAAGGAAAGGCGAGGAGCGCGGACACAGCCTGCAAGGGGCCCTGCATCCCCAACGGGACAGATCTGCGTGGGCAGGAGACCTGAAGCAGCTGCTGCTTCCTCCCCTCACGACAGGGCTTATCACAAATGTTCTGTAAATAATGGTATTACAAAAGAGAGACCAGTATTGTCTCCATATAAACACTGTGTGAGATATGTCAAAAGAGATATTTATAAACACATGTGTGTTTATTTTTATGAGTGTGCCGGGCTAGAGACTTACTCCTCAGCTGCTACATAAATCAGAGGAGAAATACAAAGAACGCAGGGTCAAGTATACACTTATGTCATGTCAATACATGCTAGCACACAAACACATCTACATATGTATATATATATATATATGACATGTAAACCAAACCATAAATATTCTAGTCAACCAGCAGTTATCTATCTTGCTGGTTCACTCAGGAACTGGCTGAGCACAGAGACAGTATATATATATATATATATATAGGAAAACTGATATACTTTCTTTTGCAGAAAATGAAAAAAAAGAAAAAAGGAACATTTCTAAATAAATGCTAGGCAGTTTCTTTAAACTCAGTCTATTCAAGTTTTCCCTTGGTAGATATTTGTTACTCTGTGTGCTCCTGAGAGCATCTGAGGCCATTGCAGCTCTAGTGAGAGTCAACTCGGGCTAAAATGAATTGTGCTTTTAACATGGACATCCCCAGTTTGGTCTCCAGGAGGATGGTTATTGCCTACCAAAGGATATAAATAAGACTGTGTGACTAATGAAGCCAGCCTTGTCGTCCAGATGGCAAGGAATGATTGCAAGTTTTAAGAAGAATCCACAGGCAATAACTTGTTCATATAAGTGATCTGACAAACAATTATGAATGAGGAATGAAGTAATAAAAGTCACATTCTTCTTATGGATATTTTGCAGAACTGGAAAAAAGGTTAAATTATTTCAATAAATGATTTTTTTAGGAACAGTTTGACCAGATGCAGATATAACAAATAGGGTGATATATGACTCCATTGGGTGGTCATTAAAAAAGCAAAGTGGAAAGCAAAGAACATGTGCTCACTAGTAAGGTAGGGATCATGTGACAAAAAAGTTCATTAAAAATTGGTGTTTAAAGTGAGGAAAAAGTAATTTCCTACATTTAAGTTGAAATAATGATCCAGTACCAAGCTATATATTAAATAAAAAGTTGACTCTAAGTCTATTCATTTGCCTTTTCTGGTCATGACCTGCTATAATGTGTGTTTTTCTGAAGTAAAGCATAAAATGCAGCCCTCCAAAACTAACTTTTATCAAACCAAAAGCTTTCTTCAGACTGGAAAACTACAATGCTGTGACTGGAATGAGAGTTAGGGACTTTAGGCTGACTTACTCCCTGTGCCGACCTGTTGCCTCTCTGGCACTGTTTAACACAAAAATGTGATGAAATGTGACAAGAAACAGTTGGTTAAAAGCAATTGCAGGTTTCTGGCATCACTCAGCCCACGCTAAAAAACCAGAAGTTTACAACCAGAACTCACCTGGTGTCATTTTAAAGAGGGCTTTCAGGAGAAACTTGCAGCTTTAACACCTGCTGTTAGCCCAAAGACACGTGATTGTTCCCCAAGCATTTCTTATCATTCTTTCTTTGAACAACGCAAAATGGATTGAACAGCTAAACAAGCTGATAGCAGCGATATACATGTCCTACCTTTGCTGAGGGATACTGAAATCTCCTGAAGAATCTTTTTATCGACAGGCTTGCTCTACCTCAGGTGCATATTTCCCTAGCAAAAGTTTGTTTGGCAAAAAGGGTTTTTACCTGCATCTGTGATGACATAAAAGAGACTTGGTAATTAAATTCTTTTCTTGTCTTAGAAAATTCTCCTGAGTATTATCAATGGTTGGTTTTCTGCTTCCTAAGGAAATGACTCTTCAGCGTTTCATGACAGAAAACAAAAGAGAGAGAAGTGATTTAGGCACACGCCCTGCTCTGGCTGTGCTGTCTTTCCCACATTCAGTCTGAAAAACCTTTTCCACTTTGCGTGAATAATTAACTCTGCATTGGGTGAGGGCAATGGCTGCTGTACAGCCTGGCGACGTATAGCTCGGTGTGTAGAGCACTGTAGTAGCTTCTGGATTGCTGTATCTTTGCTATGTCAAGTAAGTGGTGTAGTTATGGATTCTTACACTGGTTTCGCTCTCCTTCCGTTTGATCTGAAACCCCATTTAGGCCAATGGCCATTTTAGCAAATCAGTATTTTCAGATAACAGACTGTCTAAAAAAGCACCCCAACAGCATCTGCTGAAGACGTAATACCCTGCTACTGAGTAAAAATGTTAGGAAAGCCTATTCTCAGATTTACTATAAACATGTGCTTCTTTTGGGAAGAAGTCACAACAATCCAGCCAGTTGGAAAAGAAAGCCCTGTTGCTCTTCTTCATAGGGACTGATAAGCTGTTAGAAGATTTTAATTAACATAGTACAGTTGTCTCCATCAAACATGTTTACTGTCCTTTGCCTTTGTCAGATTTTTCCTCTTCTCGAGTTTTGTTGAATCTTAAACTAAGGATAATTCTTGTCTTTGAGCCTATATTCTTCAATGAGCCATGTTTATCAAATTCATGGGATGATCTTGAAAGTAAGGCCAAGCCTTTTCAGCTGTATAAATGAAATGTGTTTTTCCCCCTTTAGAATAGCAAAGCAGTGACTGTTCCAAAAAGAATGGTTGCAGCAAGAGAGAAAAAAGTTCAACCACATCTATAATCTAATCTAAATGTTGTGATTAATACCCTTCTCTTTTCATAGCCAGCTGTGTGACACTTACCCATGTTACACATTTTTTAAAGCTATCAACTGCATAGATTATTTTCTAAGAGAATTAATCACATCCCTGAATGCATGGATATAGTTAGAAAAGAATCAGTCCTAACAAGCTCTGAGCATTGGAGTTGTTAGGTTTTGTGGAAGAAAGCCAATCTGGCAAATAAATTCTGTTTAAAAAAAAAAAAAAAAAGCTTGTCATCTCTGCATCTATAGGAAAACTAATCAGAGGCAGAGCTAAATAGAAAACTAAATGTAAAAGTAAACCATAGAGAGAAGATTCAGTAACAAATCAATGCAAAAAAAAAATTGTACTTTGAAACAATCTCAGAAGAAAATGTACGTGTCATGAGGCAATCCTTACTCACATTGCCCTACTGCAATGAACTAGGACATATGTACTCTCTCTCTGTCATACATAAAATATGTACGTACATGTTCTCTCCCTACATATAATTACACGTGTATGTGTATCTACTTATTTACACACATGCAGATACATACATATATATAATGATACAGATAATGTGTATAGGCTGTATGGTATGGAGTTCAGTTCAGCTCCATACTGAACTCCCCCTGGCATCTTTGTCCTTGTGATAATAAACATCAGAGAAAAGGGATACAAGTGGGATCACAGTACGAGAGAGACAATCTTCTCCTGAGAAGCAACAGCAGGGATTTCCTGCCACAGCGTGTTATTTTAAATGCACTCACTGGAAGGACTGAGGAGGTGAACTATTCCTTCCTCTGCAGTTACGTTTTAGGCCTATTTATATATCCTTCCTTTATATGCAACTCTGTGTACAGCCATGGCTGTGCATTGTATTTTTAATAAGATCAATTTTAGTTCTTTTTGTATAATAATAATAAGGCTCTGTGCTTTCACTGCTCCTCACCATCACCCTCAATCCTCTCCCCGACACAATTAATGAATAGAAAATGCTCTGAGAAGCAAAATAAGCTGGGAATCCTTTAGCAATGTACTAATGAAACATTCTCAAAAACATCAGGCTCAGCTGAAAAGATCAATTTTGGTAACTGCTGTCCCAATACCAAGGTACAACTGTGTTTGGACCCATTTCTGGCTCTGCTGCATGTAAGAGGTACAGTGAAACTTGCAGAGGCACAGATGTCAATTAAATCAATCGCTTTCCCAAGACAGAACGATCTGGCTCTTAGCAAATATCAACATGAAGAAAAAAAAAATTAGATTACAATAAAACAAATGGTTGGTTAATGAACCTGCATATTAACTTTATTTGAGTGCCTGCATTTTATTCTATCTGGGAGAGAAATGCAAGAACAAAAATACTGCAAGAAAAAGTGGTCCCATGGAAAATGTCGTAAGAAATCTTTATGTTGTCAAATTTCTGCATCTCCAAAGTAAAGCATGGAATCTTTAAATAGCACTCATATTGTGCTTGTTGCTTGACCTCTGGTTAATTTGCTGAGCAGATCATGATGTTGCAGCTTGGTAGAATGATAAGAAGCTGTCTTCACTTAAATATCAAATTCTAGGGACCACTTTTGGGTATAAAGGGCCCCAGTAAACAGGCATTTTTGGATCGCTTCCTTCTGCATACAACACAGTATTGAGGCTCTTCATGCCTCATTTAAACTCTCTCCAAGCTGGCAATGCTCCGTTAATTTTCCTAATTCAGCCATATACTCAGAAATGTTAATCTTCTTTTTATTCGACTTATGAAAACAGAAATGCTCTTCAAATCACCAGTGACTTTGGAGACAGTTGATTTTGGAGGTTTTTTCCCGCGTTATCAGTAAATATTTGGTCTGCTGGTTTAAGACAACCTTTTAACCTGCACAGCAAGTTGTAGGTTTTTTGCCCTGATTGCACTCAGGAAAAACACCACCTTTATCTCATCAGCAATGCTATTAGAGATGTTTCAGCTTTTCACCGAGTATACTATTGAACTATCTATCAGGCAGGTCCATTTTCCCTCTACAACAAGCATTTTTAATCCCCTCAGTGTTTTCCCCTCTTCTCACAGTACGATTTTCATTGGACCTGATGCTGCATTTGGGATTTATGCCCATTTTTTTTGGCAAACATGCCAGCTTTTACTTCTTCTGGCACAAAGACGGGACATAAAAACTATGCAGGCACTTTTAGATCCTAATTTTCTGTACATATTAAATATCATGAAAGGTTAAGTTATGTTCTTTGGACTGTGATCATTATTTTCTGATTCCTTCCAGAACACAGAATATGGTCAACACCTAATTGCATGGAAGTGGGTGAAGAGACACTAACTTCTTCCTATATCCTGTAGGAAATATTTAACCTCCAATTTCCAGAGGAAAGTAATAGGTATGAGTTCATCATGGAAGATAAGGTATTTGCTTGACTGCTTATTGCCCTTTTACCTCATTATGAACACAGATTATAAAGCATGAAACTGAAGAAATTAACAAATTAGTTGTAAATGTGCTTTTCCATTGAGCTGAACTTTTTCTGTTCTCCTTAGGTCTCCCATGCTCTTGGTTTTGAGTCCTCATTGCTCAGATGAAGTAACAGATGCATTAAAGACAATACAGTCTCACAAAAATACTTGACATTGTTTAAATCTTTAAAAGTGCTGCTTCTCTTAATTGATCACAACAGAGAAGTATGTGGGAACAAATTAGTGGCATCAATTCACAAACTAGAAAATGTTTCTTCCTCTAAGGCGCCTCATTTTCATAAATGGGCTTGTGTGCTGAAAGACTCCTTATTCTTTTCTTCTGAAAGTCACAGTGTGTCAGGGTACCCGGAATGGCTGCATTTAACCATGACTGAACAAAAAAAGAAGAATGACAAAAGGTGCTTTATGATTCAGTCCAACTCAATCTATGTATTTCTAATGCAAATGGAGGCCATTCAGGAAAGTGCATTGTTAAAAAGCTTTTTTGAAAGCTTTCTTATCTGCAGAGATGGATCTTTTTTATTGTTGGTGCTGGATTTAGTTTTTTGCTTTTTTTTTTTTATAATTTCTAGTAGACTGGTAAGAGTTTATATTACTTACTAAAAGCTAAGCACTGGTGAATTATGGGTGTAGTCACGTCAAGTATCCATTGTTCTGTGCTGATTCTTTGTCTTTGATATATCTCGTGAGTGCTCTTTGATAAGTAATGTGGAGTTTCTCTTTGAAAAATACATTTTCCTTCAATCGTAAGGCTTTAGTTTCTCAAATTCACAAGCTTTACAAGCAGGACCGTCACTTGTCTGCTAAGCTTTCATGACATGCAAAATTATTTCCAAATAAGCTTGTGCTGCTAGAAACAAAGAGAATAAAAAGTTCGAACTTCACGGCCTATAATATATCAAAGCTTCGTATTACAGGTAAGGTTGATAGATAACTCTCTCAAGTCCTTCTTAAAGACACTCCACTTGTAGATGCTCAAAAGAAAGCTTCAGAAAGCCCCTTTTTAAATTTCAGAGATTCTGAGGAGAAAGTAGGGCTTGAAAGACAGTGTCCTAGTACAAAAATTGCTTAGAACTCAATTCAGTTTATATAATGCACCGGAATTTTCTTACAGAGTCTTAAGGGCTCAAGATCTTGTGGCACAGTTTCTGACATGAAGTCAGTGCCAATTAAACACAGCCAAGGCTCAAACACTGGGGGAAAACAGAGGGCCAAAAGCGTGCACAAGGAGTGCTGTAGAAAGAGGAGCAGTGAGCCATGCTTGCTTTTGAAGGGGGCCTTGCTTTTCAAGGCGACAGCATGTGCAATCAGACAGAGCACTCACGGTTGTTTCTCATTCCTTGGTGCCAAGGCACTGGCCGTCTAGAACCTGACAGGTACTTTTTGTTATTCTCAATACTGATTATCCGGTATTGCATTCGTTTCCTTTTTTGCCTCTCATCCCAGAAGATGTTTGTCCATCCAGGTATGCTTACTGATGGGAAAGACCCTTGGAGGACACACATATGGACAGTACCAGCTTCCAGGAGGTTCCTGCTGTAAGCAGGGGTGGCTACCCCTCGCTCAGCTCCCGGTCGGCCTGGCCCTCCTACCAGTGGGTTTCACCTGCAGTATTTACCAGGGAAGTGAGGTGGCTTTCATGACCAAACAACTTCGGGCAATTTGAGAAGTAACTACCTTCTACTTTCTAATAATTTCAGATACTGACCAGTCATCTTCATCTTTCACAAAACTCACTAGTCATTTTTGTTTAAGAACTAATACATTGTGGACACAAGATCTGCAGATATGCCACAATGGAAGTAAAGTCAATGTAAACCTTGGAGACAATATAAAAACAGATGGTTGAAGGACTGGTCCAAGACTGAGGAACAAAATGTCATGTAGTCTAAGAACAACTTACAGCCACAACCTTTGCTAGTCTCTTTTTTAAAAGGAACATATGCTTTCGTGCCCTTCCTTTTAATAACACTGTAGCACAAATAACACTGTAGAGTTTTGTATGAAAATGTCCTTAATATGAAAGAAAAGTATGTACCCAATTATTTTATTTATGTGACAAAGATGAAAGAAAGATCTATGATGGTTATCTGGCTTAATGTGTTTCCAAAAGATGGCTAGATAATGTAGTTGTTTTAAGATGGCTATATAAGAAGTTGAAGAGATTAAATTACAGCAAAATAATTTGTGATATTCCTAATCACTGACATACTGAATTATTTTCATTGTTAAAAATATGAATTAAATAAGAATAAGAAAGCATTCCTGTCTTCCCCTTTGTTTGTTATGGATAGGATAATAATGTAGGTTAAAAATAAACAAAGATTAGACTGTCACTTGGAAACAAAAGTGGACATTAAGCAGCCTGTAATACTAGCCTAGAGGTGTAAAGAAAAGATGAAATTTAAAAAAAATCTAGGAACAGTTAAAGTGCAGGAAATGGCATATCATTGTTTTACAGACGTTTTTACTCCTGATTTTTTTATTGTTTAAAATTTCAAATCTATTTTCTATCTCCTCTTTCTGAAGTCAGAAGAGTTATGAATACTTGCCTTCTTCATTTTGCAAGGCTTGACGGAGCTGACTGAAATTTTTTACTATGCAAGTCACTATCTTAGAAGTAGGTTCCTTTCTCTTTGTTAAATTCTTATTAGGAAATGCTGGAATAGCACCATTTCTCATTTTTGCTTCTCATGCTTATCGAGACAAATGTTTTTGATTACTGCTAAACTGGGCTTTGTTGCAACTGTTCAACAATTGTGTTATCATTCATTTTACTATCAGTCTTTATACCTCATCAGTTAAAGTACGTTTTGTCCCCATGGTGTAATTTCCTGAAGTTTCTTTGCAGAGTTGTTACAGAATTAAATTAATGAGTTCTGCTTGGTAAAAGAAAACACTACCTCCACAGCTCCATTTTTCTGATGAATACAACTAAATACAACTTAGCAATTTGACTTGACTAAACAGTTTCTGACAAAATGTTGGAGTAACAATGGAAGAGGCACTTAGTATGCTCTTGTATCATCTATCCAATGCTGAGAAGGTGATGGCATCAGTTTGTTTTTTTTAACACTCTGTGTTAATTTTAATAATTCCAAGATGGTCAAGAACATAAAAAGTAATTTTCCACATATACTTTTCACTTTCACGAGGCCTTTAAAATAAAACTGACTTAATCAATCTCAAAAAAGGGCATTCATATATCAAACGATAAAATATCTATACACACAGTACATGTTTTTCTCAGCCTCATGGTTCTTGTCATTAATTCTTGTGTAAAATCTCAAAACATTAGGTCATTTAAATACCTTGAGTACCTTGGTCTCCAATCACCTGCCAAGTGGATTACACTAGTGTGTAAATGTACAGCCTGTGCACAGGTTGTATTATTTATCATAATACCAGAGAGAACTATTATAATTTATATGCCCAGAAAAGGTTTCTTGGTTTAACTGGCATATACTACTAAGTAATGAGTCTATCAGCATTGTGTATTTTCCTGGATTTTCAAATTTCTGGGGTTTTTTTTCAGCAATGGAAGTCAGTCTTCTGTATAAATCTGACTTTTTTTTTCCGTCTAGCACTGGGTGCACAGTACATCACTCCTGAGGGACAGAAGAATCTCTGGGAGAGCTACCACTTCCCAAATGTGACTCTCTAAAGGAAGTTCATCTCTTAAAATCGCTCTTTTGTTCCTTTGCTGTGTTATGATATGATATTCAGTTTTCATTGTGGGACTGCAAACTGAGCTAGCTCACCCTAGGCAGCTTTGGATACATTTATACAAATGATCAAATCTGTGAAGTCATTTAATGAAAAGGCTTTTGAGACTAATCCAGCGTAATGAAAATGCTACTCCTTACATAATAAAGAGTTTGCTATATGATCAAGCAATTATTTTGCTTCAGACTTTGCAGGTGATTTCCAAGTAACTCCTGCTGCCACACTTTGACAGGGTTTTATTCAAAGATTTGCTGAAGAAATTTTGCCTTCATAAAAATCAGAATTGGAGATGTCCTGCCTGCTTTCACATGGATGGATCAAAGGTGGGCAGGCAAATGACTAAAAAGGAGCACAATGGCATTTTATTTGGCATATACACAGAAAAATTTCTAAATAAATTGAAAGATAGTTGTGCATTATGTGGAAGCTTTCTGCCTTGGAAGAGGCATTGTGACTGCCTGTGACAGAACACTTCGAGAGCTTTGGATGACAAAGCAGTTTCCTGATGGACCTTCCCAGTTCTTGGTGCTTTCGTAACTAACCATTATACATAGATTTCTGTTCCCATTTTTCCCATCTTCCAACTCACTAAAATTCACCCATCACCTTTCCTCAGTTCATTCTTTATTTTTCATGTGGGCATACACAGCTATTTCAAATAATTAATTCCACAAAGTTCTTCATCCCCTTCACAGCAGCTTATATCTGTGGAAGGAACGACGCAGTGATACACCCCCACGTACTCACTAGCATAGACACCATTGTCTTTGTGCTATTCAAGCAGGAAGCAATAGCACTTGCTGTCATTTGGAGTACTTACACTTAACATGAAGGATGGTGCAAACCTGGTGATTAAATTACCTGTTCTGGAAATAGGCTCTTTCGCTGAATCAAAAAGGTTTTGTGGAGACCTGAAGCTTTCAGACAAGTGCTTTGGGGAGATTAGAGAGACAGAAGGAATCCAAACCCAAATCTTAGACACTCCTTCCCTGTCTCCTGCTTGCTTAGGTTCTTCATTTGCTGCTGTTGACTTTTCATCCTCTGCTGCACAAAGCCTTCTGAGGTCTCAGTCTCTTGCCTTCCTGGCACCATCCATGCCCTTGCAAGCTTCCCTGCGGAAGCAGCAAGTCTCCAAAGTAAAATAAGATGTCTAAGTACTCCAGGACTTTCTCATTAATTTTAACTCACTGTAACATACTGGTCAGATCTCTCTCTGCACAGAACTTCTAATGACTTGATAAGATATTTGACCTTTGAGGTCCACTGAGCTACAGGTACCTGGGAATTCACCACATAGATCAACCCCTCTTCTTTGGGTGTTACTGTCACAGACAAAATGATGTGCTACAGACCAATATTAAAAGACGAGTTTCTTCAGTACTCACTACAGCTAGGAACAAAATCCTATTGATTTATGCAGAAAACATCCATAGTTTCCTAAAGCCTTTGGGGTCTTTTATTTGTCTTTTTAAGAAAACTGAAACTGTAGTGCTGGAAAATGGCAACCTCTCCTGTTTTTACATATACTTTACACTACTAATATTAGGAGTTATGAATAAAAGATAGAGAGGAAATATATATGAATAGAGGATTTAGAATAATCCCGACATACAGGAAAATATAATCTGTCCTGTGGTTGTAGTCATCTAGGTGTTATTTAGTTTTATTTCTCTCACTGATTTTATCCAAAACATGCACTATGGGATTTCCTGCTATGAAATGGCAAAGATGTTTTTTCATTCCATCTTACACTGTTTAAATCACTTGATTTAATAGTTGCTATTCTAATATTTCTAATTTTCTCCAGCAAATTAGGTTAGATTGAATTTTAGGCAAGTATATTTACTTATTCTTCAACCAGACCCTTAGTTATACAAACATCTCTCTCTGCCAGTGTAATATAGCCTAGTAAAACATCCCTGTGACAATTCAGGCTTTGTTTCTGTGGAGCAGACAGTGTTTCAGGGTTTTCTGTCAATCACAAGAGCATCTGCTTTTCCTTGTGGATATTTCCATCCACAATTCAGAGAGTGTGTGTATGTGTTCAGAGATAACGGCTGATCTAATTTCATACAGGAAAATAAATGCATTCAGATAAGGTGAGAGGGGAGTAATTGAGTTAAAATCTGTCTGGTGTGTGACAGCAGAGATCAGATATACTCTTCATACATTTTGCTGAAATTGCCATTAATAATCAGGGATGAGTGAGAAATGGACTTTATCTTGCTCTTCTCTGAATGGTTCTCCAAGCCAATGATTTTCACTGCTAATTACCTAATAGGAGTAGGTGTAAGTTCCTTTGTTTGGTATCCTTCACAGAAAGTAACATAAGTGCACTTCTGTGAGGTCCAATAAATTGTTCAAATGAAAAAGATGCTGTAGGTTTCTGTACTGTTGTTTTCTGTGATTCAGGAATGGATGGAATTTGTTTTGAGGTGTGTTTTTTCTCACTGACACCAAAGCTGCAAGGTGAATAGTGTGCTAGGTTTCCTTTTTTTCCCCCCTCTCAAGATCCTGAGGACCACAATATGCAATTTACTTTCTCTATTAGTTACTCAGTTCTTCCCAACTCTTCCCAACTCGTGTACTTTATGTCTCTTTGTTTCAACCAATGGCTCACAAAATTCTGCAATTCATAACATCAGGCTGCACCTGATGATTTATTTCTGTAACCAACTCCAGTACCTGCAGCTTAGTAGACGGGTATTCCTGTCTGGATACTACTGTGCTAGCAACTTCATCTTATCCCAAAACAGAGCCCAAGATCCATTGCTCTTTTAATTGGATTGAACAAGTCGTCTGTGTTTGTCTGACCACTTTTTTTTTTTTTTTTTTTTCAGGCAGAAGGGCAGCATAATGTACAACTGCCCTCAAAGGAAAGGATGCCCTTCAAGCAGCAGTGGAGCAGAGCAGCAAGAGGTTGTTGTCCGAACCTGTCTATGCCACCTGGCACAGATGGTGTGATGGAGTGAGAAGGTGCAGACAGGTCTGATAGGAGCAGAGCCGCTGCATACGACATTACGGAGTGTGCAGCAATAAGATTCTGCTGGATTGGGACCTCTTAGTGAGGGATCAACCTCTAGTCAGAGAGTAAAGTCTCATTAAGCCTTGAAGATCTAACCTTCTCCCATGTACATTGCTTTGAATCCAATACAGGCTGCACCTAAAATCCTTCTTGAGCATCTGCCTCTGGCAAAAACCAGTTCCCAATACCTCAGTGCATGTTTTGCCACATTTTTTTGCAACACATACAAGCTGCAGTGTAATTTATTGGAACTAACCTGAACAAACCTTAAGCAAGTTAGCTTAGAGCCAACTTCTCAGCAGGGGAAGTTGACTCACACAGATTTCCAAGTACACTTAGCAGGTTGATTTTGGTGCCACTATTATTTGCATATACCTATTGTTTTCCCATGGAATGCAGTCCAATATACTAGGTGTAGGAAGTCCCTAAACTGCAGATTTCAAGAAGATGTAGAGGATTCAAAGAGAAGTCCACTATATACTTAATGTGCACTTTTGCCCTTCTTGAGGCACCCCCTGATTCTTCTTTAGGGCCACTTAAAAGAAAAGATACTGGGCCAGTTGGGCCAGGATGGAGATTCCTATGTCAGGGGGAGAGCCTATCTGTTCTTCATCACAGTAGCAATGAACCCTTTCCTTCTGCTTTACAGGTTCCCTTGAAATAATTTATCAGAAGCCATACCTTGAGTCAAAGCAGAGCTGAGAATAGATACAAAGTCTTTGAACTTCAGTCTGTACCTAATAACAGACTTATCTTCTTTTCCTGAAATAATCTCACATTTGAGACTTGGAGAAAATTTTCCCTCTTTATATTTGTCACACAAAATATTCTTGCCCATTCACTTTCTGTTATTCTTCTAAAGAGAAAATTATTATTACTTTCAAGCGTAGCTTTATAAATTTGTTCCATTTGTTAAGCTATATGAGATCCTGCAAGTGATGATAGAAATATTAATATGTGCTAGGAATATTTAAATGTACCTGCAGGTCTAAGGATAAGTGCATTTGCATTATCATATTTCTCTTCTAACAATACAAAAATTTCATCACCAAAACCTTCACTTGGCAGAGTCTGAATATGGATGCTCTGTATGTGAATATTAGCTCTAAAGGCCTTGAACAAACCCAGGATACATTTGGACCACAGTAAATATTGACTTCCTTCACTCATCTCTACATCCACCTTGATATGCTTTAGACCGTGGCAGACAGTCTATAGGAAGACAACTGTTGACATGTTTTAGATTTACTGCTGTTTTCCACTGGTGATTAGGGAAGAAAAAAAAAAAAAAAGCATTTAAGTTTCTTTGGGAGGTTTAGTTTGTTTGTTTGTTTCTGGAAAGTTAAAGTTGAATCTACAGAAGGGCTCAATCCTTTAAGCTATTTTTTTCCCATTTCATTCCAAATAAGAGGGACTTCTGCCACATATTTTTCTGAGTTTTGTTTTGTGATCTAAATGCATTCTTCATTAATATATACAAACAGTAGGATTTTCAGAAACACTTCACACTGGCCTGACATTGCTATTATAGATTTCTGGTATTCAGACTTTCAAAAAAATGTATACAAATGCATCACTTTTGTCTGCAATGTTGAAATATTTGAGAAAAACCTGTTACGCCAATGTTTTGCACTTGAAGAAATGAAAGTAGTTTATTTATAACAATGCCATCAGACTAGTTTGGTGACCTCATACCAGTTTATGCTATGAATGGGCTAAATCTGTTGACTCCATACCTAGCTAGTATTAGCAATAATCAAAGGACGGTATGGTTATGTAGCTTGCTGAATCCTCTTAGATTATATATCCTTTCCAGGCCCTTACTGAACATTTAATTATATTTTTCTAAAGGCTTCGTACTATTTTACCTTGCTGCTTCCACTTAACTATTCTGTGATAAATCCATTGGCACCAGGTGAATTTTAATTCTTTCTTTGACAGCTTATCTACTCAGGAGTCATTTCAAAGCCTTTTAACGCTGCCTCTTCATTTCACTCCCTGTCCCTGCCACCAGCCCCTCTAGTAATCTGTCCCCAAGTCATGACCCCCTCAACTTCTTCCATGAAGTATGAAACAAAGAAATGAACCCAGGACACCAGTGATATCAACCTTATCTCTGTCATTACTGTGTTTTTCATGACCTCTTGGTCCCCCGTCCTTACTGATGCAAGCCTGGATCTTTGCTACTTACGCTGCTAACATGCTCCACGTTGCTTGCCTTTTGTATTTCCTTTGCTGTATTCATGCACTTTTTCTACCTTAGCTCCTTATCAGGTTTTTACACAGGTTTAGCTTCTATCTTTCTATACCTTTTCTATTCTGCTTCCCATTTTTAATTTTCTCTAAGCTGCTCTCTTCTCTTATAAATCACCTTGCTAAGCTCTTTACTGAGCTGCATAAATCTTTCCTTAGTCATCTTTTCTCTCGTGTGGACTCCTACCCAAGCAGCAGCTCCTCGGCTGTGATGGCCACCAGCAGAGCAGTGAAAGTCTTTGTACATAATCTGGAGAGATGGGATTTACAAAGTACACACGTGTGTTTTATCGTACCTGACTGCGGCGTAACTGGGCAGACTGGCTTTGCAGGCAGGCTTTGTCCTGAGGAATCACACTGTGAGACTATGGAAGTTCAGCTGCATTGAGAAGCTTAATGCCTTACTGTGAAGCAGAGAAAGTAAACCTGCCTCCCCTGAAGTTTAGCACACAGGAGGAACAATTTGCAGAGAGGTCTTAATTCTATGCTTACGAGTTCAAAATGGATGAGAATGGGGAACTTGAACTCCCACGGCATCTGCAAACAGCCCATCTCCAATACAGCTTTCTGTGGAATGTGGTATGTGGGTTTGAAGAAGAGGCCAGTGCTATTGCCGAGTTTCCGTTGCTTGGACAGGAAAGGCTGGAGTGAAAAAATCCCTCAGGAGGGACTGGGGGAACTGTTTAGCTACACCTTGTGCATTGGTGGCACTACGTCACCTACACAATAAAGTTTCTGGTTTTATGTGAACTTACTGAAGGTTTCTTCCTCAGCTTCAACCTGCTGTGCAGGCTTGGACAAGTTATCTTCTAATGTAAGTGATAGAGGGAGCAGATCAACAGATCTGTATGTTTTATCTTTAATTGCCTTGTATTTCCCTTGGTATCTTCTCCCACATTTTCTCCTGTTAGGGAGATTTCTGTTTAAAATAAAAACTGATGCCAGCCTGATAGAAGATAAGCCAAATGAATTCATAAAATCTCAGGCATCCTGCTGAACAGATTCCAGTGCTATTCAGCTCCTGCAATCTGTATCACTAGCAACACACTGTAAAGACCAGCAGGTAACTTTTCACTATTTTTGACAGGCCCTATTTTTTGAAAAAAAAACTTGGCTCTTGGTCGACTGAGAAGTTATTTTGATAAATCTAGAACTTCCTCACACTTAATATATGACAAATTTAAAGCAAGCACAAAAGGGGGATGGGTAGGCTGCTATTTCGCTTCCTTGGTTAGTGTATTGGCTCCCTTGTCTGGGTCACGTTGCCTAGGCAAGTAAAATCAGTCACCACAGCCTTCTTATGTAACCTTTCTTGATCTTTACTCTTCATAAAACTAAGATTATTAATCTTAACAATCTTTATCTTCAGTATTGTTGTAATGCAGGTCAATGCATTGTGTAAAAAAACCTGGGACAGATAAAGTTTTCAATAAACAAAAAGGTCTAATTATGAAAATAGAAATGCCAAGCCTGAGGAAGAGAGAATGGAGACTAAATGGAGGAAGAAATATGGAAAGGGGGAAAAAATTTACATTAGTGGAGAATGTGGCCTTTCATATGTTGTTTTTTTTTCTCCTCTGTTTTCGATTCATGGCAAGAGCCCTATACTTTGATTAATAAGAAGGACAGAACTTCTAAAAACTAGTAATTTTTGTAGCCCCCCTCTTGGTGGTTGCTTCCCCCCCCCTTCTTCCCTCCTCCTGTTTTTGTTTTTTTTTAATTTGCACAAATCTGTGCAATTAAAGCTCCATTATGTGAGTATATTATCCCTCGGGCTGGTAGTGCTTCAGCACAGGAGGAAATATATGTCCGTGTTTCTTTATTGACTATCGAAAGACACATCCATGGGAGTGCAGACGCATGAGACCCAGTGCCAGCGGGGACAAAAGGTGGCAGGGGCACCATGCCTTGGCCCTGGTGTTATGGGTCATGCTGCTCTGCAGAATAAACCTCTTCCCTTCTCAAAGTAAAGAAAAATACAAGAACAAAACCCTCAAACAAAAAATGACCCTTCTATTCTCTCACTCCCATCTGTTGCTTCTTTATCTTTCCTTTGGTTTTCTCTTGTGCTGATGCCGGCAGACACAGCGGGATGGAAAGAAATTAATCTTCACACACTAAAATATGTTTTCTCGGAGTGAAATCTGTGACTTGAAAACCAACTTGACTTAAAAAAAACCCCAAACTCACATACCCAGGAGGTTTTCACAGTTGTCTGATATATATTTCAAATGTTTACTAACCCACCATTCCTTTCGCCCCATCTTTCTAACAAAAAAGGCCCCTGTCAGCAGCTAGGCAATAATGAACGGGTCTGTGTGAAAAACAAACCTCTCTCAAAAGTGGTCCGCTGACAACCAGGTATCTTGCCTAGGCACAACTGTGTGGTCAGCTTGATTAACCAAGTGCCTTATCTGGATCATAGATTTTGCATTCATTTCTAGATAACATTCCTCCTAAAAAATGTCAGGTTTAATTTTTAGTATTTTTAAAATTTTGATTTCTTATTTAAAGTGGTTGGGTGTTGGTTCCATCACTGCGTAGCCATTGTGTTCCTCCTCCTCTCCCTTGGCTTCAATATGTACTTTTTAAAATTGCCAATATTATGGCACCATTATTTGATTTTATTTTTATGTGCTGCTAATTTTCAGTCTCCTGAATTGATCATGATATATGCAGAAAGGTTATGATTTTCCATTTTGTTGATACTGATCACTGAAGTGTTTTTCCAGAATATTTACTTCCTGTGAATGTGGACTCTTTTTTAACATTCGCGTATTATGTGTTCTGCCCTAATAACTTTTGAACTACTTGGATAATTTCAGTTAAATTTGGCAAAGAGAAAGCACTTTCAAGCATATCAAATTCTTATTAGTTTAATGAAAATAGAGTAGCCAGAACTTATTAGTACTGTTATTGAGGAAGAGTGAATTAATTTAAGTTAGAGAAGGATTATAGAAGGCTTGTGTCTTCAGAAAAAAATATAATACAGATCCATAGGAAATGAAGCTATTCACTGAGCTACCCATTTTTCTCATCATAGCCAACATTGTTAGGAACTGTTATTTTTTGTGCATCTCATGTTTCACACAATAACTCTTATCTACCAAGCAGGATATAAAAATGCATTGGTAGGCAAAAAACAGAATTTCTTATCCTCTAGACTCTACAACATCCAACCACTGGACAATACAATATCTGTAATAAAATGGTCACATCTGTAAAATGGGCCAACTTAATCTTCTTTCACATACTGGCCTTGGGACAACATTTGCTCCTAAAAGGTGCTAAAATCCTTAATTAGCTCTAGCCACGCAGTGTAGCAACTGGATTCAAAATGAATATTAGCAGAAGTGACATGGTCCTGCTAAGCAGCGCATTAGCATCTGCACACGAAAAGGTGTAGTTTGTCTTCAGGTGCATGTCGTTCCCCGGCAGTCTGCTTCTCGCGGGGTAGCAAGGAAAGCAGCTCCTTAACATCAGATGTTCTGAGCAAGCACTTTTTTTTTTTCACATGGTTACTTCAATAGTTACTCTTCAACTACCTTCCCTAGCAAAATTTACTGTAACAGATGCATTAAAGCAGCAATAATACCACCTAATCAATTTATTTTTAACTGACTTTTTCCAACAGTTTTTGTTTCCCATACAGGAAGACCCTTATTGACCTGCTTAAAAACTTTTTTTTTTTTTTTTTATTAGCATGCTATTAGTAAGCATGTACTGAGGAATAGTTGAAAACTGTTGGGTTATGTGTTCAGTGTTGCCTTGGATCTAATAGGTACATCTTTGTTTTAGACTGCCTGACAGTAACCCAGCACTTCCTTGACAGTGGGGTCTGAATGTCCGGGGAATGCCTAATTGGTATCTAGCTGCGAGCAAATGCCATCATTAGAAAACACAGCTGTTTTTTGTATAACTCTGCTTATATTTTTACCACTATGGAATGCCTGAAAAGCTAGAGAATACTAAAACACATGGCTGATATAACAAAAAAGTTGAAGCAGTACATTTATTTACTTCTCATCTGAATGAAATTCTTCTGGGTTAATGGGAGTGATTTTAAATTTTGAAAACAATGATTCAAAGTTAGCTTGGTTCAACCATCTGTTATTTATCTAGTTACTTCATCATGAGCACAAAGATGTGTGCACAGACAACTACTACACCGATGCACTTCTGGTTACTATCTTCTTTCAAACACACAGAGATGCGTGGTTTTTTTAAGGAGGTAGATACGTTTATTTTGCATGTTGAATTTTACTTGCGCAGCACTTTGAGTTTACACGTTGCAAGCACTAAGTAGTTTTCTGCCTTAGGAGCTCATAACTCAATGCAATGGGCCACAGTAACGTACTACGGAGGCTGGTGCCGAGCATTTCAAGCAGGAACTCAGAGGCGAGCTGGGGAGTTTGGTGGGTGAGAAATGAAAGGTTGTTTTAAGTGTAGGAAGAAGCGCTAAAGATGTTGGCATGTCAAGTGCAGGGCAAGGAGATGAACCAAGCAATTTAAAAAGTGGACCGGGAAAAAATGAAAAATTGGAAGAAAAGAGAGCAGAAATGAAGATGGGGGTGAATTTGATCAGGGTTTTGAAGGCAAGTGTACAAAGATGTTTGTCAGGAAAACCCCTGTATGATATTAAGTGTTGAACTTTCTGTTTATTCACAGAAATAGGTTGCTTGCTTTTCTGCTTAGATGAAAGGAAGGTTGATGCACCTTGATAGACACAAAAGATTTAAGTCTCATTTGAGAGGTCCCAAATTAGACAGCAGAGAAGCAACCCAGCCAGGGGAGAAAGCAGCAGAGTAAGATTACATTAGATCTCTGCTAACAAAATCACACCTCTGAAATATGGTTTATTCTTGTTGTTGCTTTTAACTAGGATTTGGTTTAACATTGGATCAAGAGAACTTACCTATTTGCTGGGATGTTAAGAGATGGAAACAGAAAGAATGAAAACTTGAAGAAATTATTCCTTTACTGATGTCTTTTCCTTGTCATCATTGTTTCTACTCCTTCCTATTTTAATTTCCTGTTACACCTGTTTAACTCACTATGCCATCTACAAAAAGAGACATTAATTTTACAATCCTACCCAAACAAAAACTGTGAGGTGTCTGCATAATGCTGCATTCAGCTCTTGTGACAGATGCACGAATACAGATGCGGTATACAGCCCAACTTTGTTACCCAGTTGTTATTTCCCAATTTGTTTGTACATAAAGCAGAGACTTTAAGCATATCTGAACTGAAAAACTTGAAAGTCAGTAAAAGTCGTTAGAAATGTTTGTGGTATAGAACATTGCCTAGATACAACTTTTTAAGCAGATGTACTGAACATCATTAGGACTGGGTTATGATCAGCTGCAAACATTTCAACTTTTCAAAATAAAAACATCATGGCTAATGTTATGCAAATTACAACAATGCTGAGTAACTTTCAGCACCATCAAGGGCTTCTACTTGTAAATGGCAACATCTGTGAAACTAAATTGACAGAACTGGGGTTGTTTTTGTTTTTTTTTTTTAGAAAGAAAACTTGTTCCACTTGCATTAGAAGGCAGCAAAAAAAAAAAAGTAAAACAGAAAACAAAAAAAAAATAAGGATGTAACTAACATATGAATACCTGCAGCACTCCCCCACGCAGAGTTCCAGCACCGAACTCCAGTTTTTTGAGTAAGACATCCTGAAAGAAGTTTACAAAGGTTCAGTGGTTTGGATGCTTTTCCATTCAGTTACGGTCCATGACTTGGAAAGACATCAGCTCATGTAACTGTCTTTTCTGAATTGGGCTTATTCAGAATAATGTTTTTCTAAGAGGGTTTCCTCTCTTTTGTCCACCTGTGTCATTCAGGTGGACATACGCCACTGAACGAAACAGTGTCAAACAGCATAAGGTCAAGCATTTTCAAGAATTTTTAATGGGAGATCGTAAATACATAAAGAAGATATTTTTATGCCATACAAGTATCTTTTATTTTCACTTCTAGTCTCTGATAATGTGAAAAAGCAGAGACAGACATTGAAGACAGACTTTTTTTTAAAACTTGAAATGATTCACAGTCCCCTGTATTTTATGGCTCAGATCAATTCTTGTTTTATCTTGCAGTATATTTTAAACTTGAACTGACTTGCATCTACATTTTGTTGTGCTGCACTTTTTTTTTATTGGCATATCGTTAGTAAAGAGAAACAGGATGAAAGATCTTCAGCAAAGACTTAAACATATTTTTGGTTATAGTATCCATTCCACAAAATAATTCCCCCTTATGTGGAGGCCATGATAAAAAAGGCACCTTTACAATATTGCAGGCTCGGAGCTGGTTTTGATGTTGAGAAATTCAGCTCATATGTTTTATTTTCTCTTCTGGCCGAAGATGTGTTTTGTGCTGATGAGGTTTGGGAATAATAATTTCACTCTGTGTCTCAGAACGAGTGATTGAATTCAGTCCATTTTCTGCCTGTTTGCCTTTTAGTGCCATTAGAAACTTAATCTCAACACTACACGTTGTTTTGTGAGCCAAGGAGATGCTCGGGAACAAGGGCTCCTTCAGGGCACTGCTCCTCCTGGGAACATTGGTCCATCCCCACCAGAACAACATACACCTTGCTAAAATCTTTCTTTGTTCTTCTGTCTTAATAGTGATGTGCAGTGGAAACATAATGCAATGGAGGCGACACACCATGTTTCCATAGCATTTTTCTTACTGATGCTTTACTGCTTGACAGAGTACTGGTACACCTATCTGCCTGCACAGAAATCCTCAGTGGGGATTTTGCTTCCAAACACCAAGCTGACAGAGATGGATATGCAGAAACCTGGGCTGAGCGCTGAGAGTGTGTGGGAAACAGTTATGAGGTCCCTTAAAAGGTAATGACCTATTTTTTTTTTCTGGTTTCCACCGTATTATCCTGATAATGAGTAACCTACACTTGTATTGCCTTGTACAATGTTGTTCTCTTAAACACACAAACACACACACACAAGTCTACTGCAAATTTTTCTGTTGAAATCTCCATGAGCTAAAAACACCAGGCAATGGTTCGTTCTCTCTTCTTAGGTATTTAACAGAACACTTTGATGATCTTTTAATTATACAGGTTATCAAGAACTTGTTCTTTTTTTTTTCCAGAGCTTTCTCATTGCTGTACATCCCTCTGCCATTGTACATCTGAACATGTCACTGCAGCTTTTTCTCCCTCTAGGTCAAAACTCTGCATATGTATTACAGGAAGATGCTTATGCCTGAATTATAAAATCATGAATTATGCTATTTAGCAATGCTTTGGAAGTACCCATAGAGCTCAAGTTTTGCTCTTTCTGCATTTCCAGAAATAGGCTTATTTCCCTTAAACAAATTGTCTTGGTTAAAAGGTATGGAAAATGATTGTTTGATGTTAGCTTGGTCCTAAGAACATAAAGTAGAGTCAACCAGACTGATGGAGCCTGTGGCATTTATTCAGTGTTTTTCTCTTGTACATCCACTCAACAGTCCAGAAATCAGCAGTTTAAACAACCTCCAGCTGAAACAGATATCAGTGGAACTATCCTCCATGAATTTGTCTCATTTGCCTTTCTGGAGACATTTTTAGCTTCTATTATTTATCATAACAAGTTCCAGAGCTTATCTTCATGTTGCCTAAGAAGGCTTGTTCTTTCATTTGTTCCGAACCTATTTCCTTTTATTGCCTTTACTTTGATACCATGAAAATTAGTGAATGTCTTATTTGTTTCATTTATTTTGGTTTCAATATTAAGAATTCTTAGAACATCTGAAGTGCAGTAGAATATCTAACCCCCCTTTTTTTTTTTACTTCTGAGCAGTGAATAAATAAGCATAATATGTATTACTTTAAAATTTATCTTCTCCTGATGAATTCTAAACATTAGATATGGTAATTTTAATCCAAGTCATTTATCTTTGATAATGTGAGCTGTAGAGGTTAGGAAGAAGTACAGACATTAACTACTGTTTATTGGTTGTACTGGAAATTGAATAAGAATAGGTCTGGAAGCCAAAGAATAAATTAGAAAGATGTCTTACAAGGAAACTGTAAAACATATAGTTGCATTAAAAAGGTGAATTTATAAAATCCTCTTTCTAAAACCATGACACTTTGTATACCACTAAATGCTTTTCAAAGTGGTGTCTGAGACCCTGACTTGCTGACACCAATGGCATTTCTCCTACTGTCTTTGGCAGCATCAACATTTTTGTCAACTCCTCACTTAAGATCAAGATTATTTGTACCCCTAAATGAAAACTGGAATTGGCTATCAGGACTCTAATTTTATTATTAAAAAAAAAAAAAAAAAGAAAAAAAATGACCAGACTCTTTACTAAAAATGAAAAACAATACACCATAATTCTGGAAAGAGTTGAAGTATATCACATAAAAGCAAATAATTATTTAGCTGCTGGTTATCTGATTGGAAGATAACAATTCTGCACTTGTTAATCACATACTTTGTTGTTGTTAATGCCTGATTTATGCTGGTCTTGCAATATGGAGTGCTGACTGATGATAATTTTTGTCATTTACTTGATTGGAGTCATCAGTGTAGTTGTTACTATATCAAACTGTTATCACTTTTTTGTTTTAATGCATTTTTTGTTTATATTTGAAATGGTACAAGAGTTTCATGGTAGTTTCACTATTTCCCATTTTGTAAGAAACTGTGAGGAAAAACTTAAGTCAGACAGATCTGGTTTTATATCTGGTTATGAAATAGATCAGCAATGATAATTTGATATACTAGTCCCAAACTTTAGCTAGAGATTAATTATTATACTGATCTATATTCAACTAGTTTTCATTTCTTGTAAAATGTGAATCCTCAATAAAAAACTATGAAGCATACTTTTAAATGTGAATAATGTCTTGACCCTGCAAATCACACTGAACCACTGGGACATCCCGTAGTGTCTGCGCGTGAAAGGAGAAATGGATAGTGAATGGCCCTAACAACAGACGACTACAGGCAAGGGCTCTGGATTATGCTGCTAAATACCAGCAACATGAGGCTGGCACTGGAGGTTCAATATTAACCTCACACGAGCCCTTACAGGTCTCTACTGCTCTGCACAAGGGCACATTCACAGCTTGTAGAATAGATGGCAAACACCTCTAAGAGTCACAAACATCCAAGCCGTTGAATAAACCTGCTAGGTATCGGATCCTTCACAGAAAGTAAATTCAGATCCTTCACAGAAAGCATAATCAAACAGAACTAACAGAGCAAACAATAACCAAAGATCTGACATTGAAAGTTGGTGTTTCTAGTTTCTTTCCATTCCAAATTCATCTACATTTTGAGCATAATGCTTGCTATTTTCCCTAAGAAACAGGCACACATAGTAGATAAAAATGTCCTGATATTGTGTCATGTTTCTGCCTTCCTTGAGCTATTGGTTCCATGGCAAACAGTAAAATAACACTTATAAGCTTGTTCCATTTCCATTGTATTGCAAGCAAATTATTAAAATATTGTACTAAATAATCCAAACCCAAAGTAGAAGGAAGCAGTACACACAACCACCAGCCAGTGGCACACACATGCATACACACACAGACACACTGTTTTCATATAAACTGGTGTTATTTAAAGGCGTATTACTGTAGCTAATCTCTTCAAAGTGAATTAACACTAAAAATGTATCAAGTACTATATAATACAGCAGTAAAATGGGGACTCTATAAAGAAGAATAACAAGCCTTTATAAATAAAACTGCTTCTTTGAATTAACCATAACATAAATTCTATTGTATTTACTTATATGTAAGTGCATATATGCATGTATGTATGTGTACACATACATACACACACAATCATGTGTTTGCCCTGATTACGCTTCATGTGTACAGAAAAATCAGGCGCACACTTTTCTGTGCACACAGAAGTATCTTCTGTACATTTGCAGTATCTTTCTGTATATTTTACTAAGCATTGGGATAAGAAGAAATTCAATTAGCAGCGAAAGAGTTACTGTGATGAACAAACTGAATGCTGCAATGTGATGATTTTGGTGTTAGGCCTAGCATACTCACAGGGAGAAACTTGATTACCGAATTTCCAGAACATCCAGCACATACCATGTCATGAATAAACACTAGCGCTTTTTTTTGATTCACAAATGTTATGTTGCGCTTTGCTGAAAAACCTTACAATAGAAACATATTCTACTGATGCTGAAACTACATTTCTCAAGCTGACTATATATTAAGCCCTTTGCTGGAGAAGTGTTGTACAAACGCAACACGATTAAATTAATGATAATAAAAAAAAAGAACTTGGGTGGATGTATGCAGTATTTATGTACATGCATTAAACAAGATGCATACAACAGAAATAAGAATATATTTTTCTTTACAGCACTGTTTCTTGGGGTTTTTTAAATGCAGGAAACCATATACTGGTTTCACACAGTACTTGAGGTACCTGCTTGGCTCCTTGGCTTTAGGAACATAGCTTTTTACTTTTTTTTTTCCTCAAACACTCTGTTAAGAAGGTAAGCATCGCTGTTCCCACTTATAACAGGAATATATTATATTCAAGATCATCTTGAAGTCTAGAGCAGACACAGACTTCAAACTGATTATCAATAATAGGCTTAAGACTTCTGTGGAAATGAACTTTTCTTCTGTCCTCCCATTCTGGAGCTGTTAGATGAAAAGTCCCCACATTGTCCTGTGCAAATTCTTCAGAAAGACAAATAGATGGAAAAATGTGACAAAAGACCTTTCAGAAAGTGAGAGTGACTAAAATGAGGTTGGACATTGACTTCATTACTCCCTAGTGTAGGATCTGAACACGTGAGGAGGCTTTTTAAAAACTCTCAGGACTGTTTCAGAGAGGAAGGAGAGAAAACAGCTTGTTTAGCTGTGTAGGAGGGAACCAGCCCCAGCCACTGCTTTGGGGCAGTTCGTCTGCCCTTTTCTAGCTCCTTTGCCCCACAGAGAATCCCTCTAGATGGAGAGTTACAGAGCCCATTGCTGGGCTAGCTCTCTCTGCATCTCAGGGAGGATGACTTCTTGCCTCTCTCTTATTAGCTGGGGTCTCTCTCCATGGCACCTGCCCTCAGTGAGACCCTTTGTCGTAAACGAGACTGTTAATAACAAACCATGCATGCACTGGACTCCTTGTTTCAGCCATCCAGTACGTACGCATACATGAGCATACACAGACTCCGCGCTACCAGCCAATGCCCTATCTCCCCCTTCCACTGCTCCTTGTACAGTCGCTTACACTTCCACGAAGTGAGTAATGCAAATCAGAAACCTACCATGCTACTTTACACCATGCAGACAGTAATGAGCGAGGACATGTCAGACATGACCTGAACCTTCAGGCCCAGCTGACACATCCTCCAGGCCCTGGCAATTTAGGATGGGCACCCGCTGAGATTTCCTTGGGGAAAGAGCTCGGCAGTGTCACTGTTTGTGCTCTCCTGACAATTGCTCTTGCTCTGCTCCCTGAGCATCTCCTCCAGGTGGGTAATTACCGCCTGCATTCCTGCTATGCCCATTTAGACACCCATGCTCAGAGCTGAGCAGGGAGAAAAACAGCTGGTTTGCTTTTCCAATGTTTCACATGTTGATTTGTTCAGACACCTCATTGCCCCAAGGATTGTTGACCCCACAGAGACTATGGAGCAGATTTCTGCTTAGAACAGGTAGATGAGGTCAGGTTTGGGTTTTTTTTTCCGCTTCAGACTGAATGATCGTGGTGAGCTGGGGGGGAAGAGATAATTTTAGAGGAGAAGTGGAGGTTGGTACCTTGATTAATTGCTAATATGCCTTTGGCTCCCAGAGATAGGGAAAAACTTGTGGTTGTGCAGATGGTTCAATTCACAGAATATATTATCAGGCAAGGAAAATACAATGTATTTGTGTTGTATATTACACTTTAAAATGCAGGGGAGTCTCATTCACTCTCAAATGCATGTAGAATCTGCAACAAGACCTACAGTGTATTACTCTTATAGGATGAGAAATGTACTAAGCAGATGTAGAATGGTAGAACCATTTTCTGCAACACTTTTATCTTACAGCACTTTGGCTCAGGGAGTGTATAGGCATTAAAAGACATGCGGGAATATAAACTGAAAGTTAATTTCTTAACAAGCTTTGCTATTTTTCTAGTGTATTTTAAGTTGACTTTTTTCCTTATAGAATTTGTTACTAATGATCATATCGTGTAAAACCCTGTCTTAGGGCATTGCCTGGATACCAATGACCATATGATCTACATTTGTTTTGACACTCTTTAGTTTAGCTGTCTAGCTCCTGAGTGACAGTGACCACATAGAAATCAGTGCAAATGAGGTGAAAAATAAACCATTTACGCTCTGAGAATGTTCTGTCCTTGCAGACTAAGTACATCCATTGCAAGTGAACATTTGACTTGCACAGTGAAAGCCAGTGAAGTGTAGCTCATTGATGTTGTAGTTATTTTTGACTAGGCTATGAAGAGGCAATGACCACAGCCCCTTTTGCCCTTTGATGTTACAAAACAGATTAATTGTAAGGCAGAAGATCAGAGAAAACTGAATTAGATCAAATATATGAACACATTTTAAGAATGCATACTCAAGGATTCTCCTGAGTATATATGTAACGGTAACATGTACATATGTAATAGCACATACGTAACATGTACTAAGCACTGTTTTCCATTGTAAATTAGTCTGTTTTGAGTTGGATACAAGTGTAAGAAATAGGAGTACAAGGAGCCTAGAAGTGTATTGTCTTCCTAGTCAAAATCCAAACTCACAACCTTGGACAAAAATTAAAATATACAAATATTTTCTGTGGAAAAGTTGCTACCATTTTATTTATATTTTATTTTGGTTGGCTAAACAAGAAGCCAAGAAGCTTCAAGATTTCTTCAATATTTCTAGAATAACGTATAGGATCTACAGGGTTGCTTCAGGGTTTGATAATGGCTTTAGGTGTTTTGACCTCCCCAGACCTTAGACTGTGTGAACATACTGCAAGTTTGTTATTGCTGCTCACTGTTAGTAGGCAACAGATAACCCAGAACAAGTGTAATTAAGGTGAGCTGCAGTGCAGCTGAGGGAATGCTCTCTGCTGCCTGAAGAAATTCATTCACTCTCATGTGAGAGGTATCAGCTTGTAAGGCTTACTGTGGGTATGAGTAATAATCATCATCTGACTTCAACCTTGGTAAATTCCCAAATCCTGCCCATTAACATTAGGAGCCTTTCACAGATCTGGCATTACATTTCACTTGCCCACAGAGTGCCAAACAGCAGCATCACTGCAAACATCCTTCTGAGTACTTTCTGTGGACCACATCCTCTACCATTGCCATTTTACAATTCTGAAAGGTAGTTATAAATAAATACTTACAACATACAGTACATCTGAAGGGTACTGACGGATATGCAGGCTAGAGATTGATGACAACCAATGAATTAATGCACTGACAATTTCAATATCTGTCTGTAGATGCACAAAACTGGAAAACATTGTGAAAAAATTCTGCAGTAAATATGACCTAGGCATGAATTAAGAAAGCACTGTAATGATTTCTGGTGCTCATTTCTGTAAGAATTCTAGATCCTTACTATGCTAGGTTGCCAGACATGCTAAATCAGAACTGCCTAAACTGGTGTAAAGAGTTGATACTTCCGTTTTAAGGAGCTGATCCCTGCCACAGCCCCCCTCATACTCATTTAGGCTTTCTTGCACCGTGCTAGTAAAAGCATTTGTATAGCCATAGGAACTGATCTGGCGACACAGAATTTTTTTTTTTTTTTTTTAATTATTTTTTCAAAGACACATACGCCTTGAACTGCTTCACAGCACCACTCTTAAAGTCATCACATGTGGGTGGAATTGAGTGACCAGGGGTTTTTGCCAGCACAGTGAGATACAAGTCAAACATCAGCCACACACCCTTGTTCAGTCTTCTGAGATCATGCTGTGGCTCAGGATACATAAAAAGGATAAAGTGCAATGCAGGTTACTCATTTGGGGGAGGAAACCAGGGCCTGGCACAGAGGCAAGGTCAGTACCAAAGCCCCCTGATGCCGAGGGGAATCTCAAAGCAGATTTCACAGGCTTTGGTCCCAGCCCAGTAGCTGTATGTCCCTGTTACCTAACAAAAGACTGCTGGGGATGCTGGAGGAGGCCTGCCCAGAGGAAGGCTGTCATACCTGAAACACTACAAGTAGTACTCCAAGGCGTCCACAGCTCTTAGGAAAGAACATTTCTGCAGCAAGTGGGACTGGCTGTGCTCGCTTGCTTCCTGTGAACACCACTGCCAGAACAGTGATTTATTGGTTTGTTGTGTGAAACTCAAACAATGAGTGCAAGAGACTCAGTCTTTTTCCATAGGAATTGTTCTAAGGACAATCCTTCATGACATGGGTGGATAGTATAGGAGTTGGGAACACAGCATCCTTTTTAAACAATTCAGACGTGAGATGACTGATGGTTTTTTTCCTGGCGCTGTTTTGGAAACATAAACGCGAGAGTTATTTTTCTGACACATTGCCAAGCACACTATGGACTTAGAGAAGTTTTTAAGAAGTAAGGATGTCTTTTCCACACTCTTCATTATATAACTCTTGGATAAGCCTCACAGAACACTATGCAGCAAGAGAGCCAATTATAAGTTAAGGAGAAAAGCAAGATTTTTATGGAGAGAGTTTAAGAGAAAAGGTGATTTATTGTCTTGGAGTGAATAAAGAAAAAGGGAGTTCCAGACAAATGGGGAGAAAAAAACCCCAACCACAAATTAAAAAGTGACTTCTGACCTCAGACTCAGGAAAAGAGACAGAATGAGACTGGAGGAAAGATCTGGATTGGATAGGCTATACTGACTGGTGCTTTTTATTTTAACTATGAAAAAAAAAAAAAAATCTTAGTCCTCATTAGAGGTAAGAAAAGATCTATTATTCCGTACATGCTATGTTTCCTAAACGTAGCAAATTGCAGAGTGTAAGCTAAATCAAGTTTCTTTATTTCCCATGTACTACAATGGGTGAGCTACTGTATATTTTCAGCCCTCTGATTGCAAGACTGTATCTAAGCAGCAAGACCCTTTCTTCCAACGCTAACACATTTTAAAAGATTATCCTGAGCTTTGATCGAATGTTGGGAAGTGTTTGCTCTGAGATCTCTTTAAGTGAACTAAAAAAGAAGTTGTAAAGCACTGAATAACAAGTTCTCCTCTGGAACCTTTTTATTTGAAGTTGTCATGGACATCAAAGATGTTGATGAATCAGTTCTTCAGACACCTTTCCTTCCACAGGATGTGATTTATCTAGAAAGTAGAAATATGCACGAGACAGATTATTTTTTTTTCAAATGGCTCATCCATGTAGCATGGTCACTGAGATGTGATGTCTTCAGGGTGTTGTTCAGACAGAAAAGTTAGTCTTCCTTAGGGCTTAAAATGAATAAGGATTCTTAGAGTTACAGACTCAGTTAAAAGTACAGACCTCAAATAAGGTTTATGTTGGGTTAGTTCTTTGGAAATGTATTTCCAAGAATCCTGAAATCTTGTCATGGTCAGGGACTATCAGTACTGAGCACTGACTCATGTGTCTGAGGTGCAGCTTTACCCTGATAACTTCTTAGGGACAAAATCTGGAGAATCTGTGAAAATTCTCAATACGCATCCTCTTTAAGACATAAGTCATATTGGACAATTTCTGTCATCTCTCCCTCAGAGTGGTGACCTTTCAGCACTGGGGATCTCCTAGTATGTTGTTTACATTTTTGACTTCTGGCTGACAGCATTTTAGATGATGGCAGGAGAGGGACTGATATCACAGTAATTGCTCATGTTTCTGAAAGATGTACTTTTCCTTGCTATTGATATCTGAATGCTATGAGTGCTTCTCTCCAGAATTCTTATCTCTGTGAAAAGTAGTTAAAAAGCAGGAAAAAATAAAAATAGTTTGGTTCTTTTTTTCTTAAAAGTGGAGGAAGGAAGGCCTGTTGTTCCAAGAAGCTTTGAAACTTAGTTAAGTATACTTACCAGCTTCTTTATTAAATAAGGCACTGTGCACCTGGGACCATAGAAAAGAAGAGGAAAAATTAATTATGGAACAAAAACTGCAAGAAGGCGCAAAAACGTGATGAGAAATACTCTTAGATAATGAAACATTATGGTCTGAAAGAGGTGCTGCTGCAAGAAACTACTTACAGATAGATATCTCTTTCTCCTACAAGTTTTCGCATGCTACGTCATGCAGCATTTTTTAAAATACTCTGTTAAAGGCTCTGACTCAGAGCAGCTTTAATAATCATAACAGGGAGAGACAAGCAAGGAAAAAACCTGTGTATTTGATCCCTTCACATTTAGCTACACTGAATGTTTTGTTTGCAGGGTGCGTTTGCACGCTATTAAAATGAAAAGGACTAGAAATAGAGAAAGGGGAAAAAACTAAAATGGTTCTGAGAGGCCTCTGAGAGGTTTTACTCTAGTGAAACTGAGGGGCCATCAGTGGTGAAACTTGGGAAAAAAGAGCTGAGTATGGCCGGAGTCCAGCAAAGCAAATTAGTTTATGCGTAGTGTTTCAAAAAGATTGAAGACGGCAAATCCTGCACAGCCAGAATGACAATCCCATCCTGAAATTGTCATACATTTCATACATTGTAGCAGGTAACTAACTGTAATCAGTCACAAACAGTTAGGGCACTCAGCACGGTTCGTGCTGTGAGGTGAGATTCCTTCTCCTGTTGCCAAGACAACTCACTAGATGCTAATGGAGTAAGTTGATTTGGCAGCCCTGCTCTATATCACACTGTGGATATTAATAGGAGGCCTTCAGGCATTCATAAAACATTTAAAATTTTTATTTTTGCCATTTTTAAAAGCAGGCATAATATACACATAGGTATAAAATGAACAATGCTGTCCATGGAAAGTTAATAGTACTGTAAAAGAAAGAAAATAATACTTATAAAAATAAGTGTATAGATCAAGTGAGGGATGGAGTCCAGACCAGAGTCTCCCAGAAAGGCAAGAAAGTACCTTGTCTTCATGCTTTTTCTTTGCGTGGACTCTCAGTTGCTGGGACACTGACTTACCTAAGCAACCTGAGGATTGTCCTAACACAGTTGTTTCCTCTCCAAGCAATATCCTGGAATATTCAACCAGTGAACAGAGGATAGCAATTTGATGCTGATAGTGATTATAGACACTTGCAAAATACCAGAGTCAGCAGCTTGTATATGTCCAGCACAGTAAGCAGCCCAGTCTCACAAATGCTTTTAAGATTTCAAGTGCCAAAGTCCACTTGTCACGTTTACCAAACTCCAAATGAGCCAGCAAAAACACTGCAATATCACATCCTTAGTCATGGATTAAAGAAAGACAGAGGTAAGTCATGTGGCGGAGAGAAAGAGCACATCCTACGGGGACTGACCATGCCAGTGCACTATAGCACTTACAAAAACAGAGCAAAAGCCAAAACACTTTGTAGGGTCTTAACGTAAAATCAAATATAACACTTCTTTTTTTTTTTTTTTTAAGATAACTTAAAGCAAGGTCTACAAATGCAAAAATAAAGTTTTTAACTATACTTCTTTTAAAACAAGCTTTCAGCTGCTGACAGATGCTAAGGTCAAAACTATCCGAAGGAGAATGGCTCTGTCCATACGTATTTCTTATTGCTACAGATGAGTATGTGTTTCCAGTAGCTAGGTAACCAGAAACACTTCCTTTTAGCAGTTAGCCTTTGAACACTTCCTTTCCTTTAAGTGCAAGTCTGCTTGGGAAAGTCCTTCACCGAGATTTTCAAAGACAACAAGTGGCTTCTGTTACGTATTTAGTCACAGCGGTGTACAGGAAAATGCAACTAAACCCTCAATTTGACCTTGAAAAATGAAATGCTTTGAAGTATAGGATTTGTTTCACATCAGCAAAGTAAAAAGTGTATATGCTGGGCTTCAATTTGGTATTGTCTGGAGTTCTTTTACCTTGCCAGACTTCCAGAGGACATTTATTTTCAAATCTCTGGGGAAAAGTAACTCATTTATACATTATCAATAACATAACACACCAACAGAAACATCGTTTTGCAAATAATCACCGGAAATAAATTACTTCAGATATACAACTATCTTAAAATAAAAAGTTCACATGTAAATCAGTCCATCCTGAAAAAGGAAAAAAGGACTCCATTCCCATAGAACCTGGCTATCAAATACACAGGCAACTTTTAATGGTGCATATTGCTTTTCTTCTTCTCTATGACATTTTTACGCTGGTCCTATAGGTTCAGTAAGAGGCACTGAAGCGTTTTCTGCCCAAATGCTCAGCAGATATTCTTAGGAGAGCTTTTATCACAGAGATATGAACCTTTTCTTCCTGGAGAAGTTTTCCAGACCTATGTTGCCAAGTGATCTGTTCACTGCCCGCAAGTTCCACAATACCAATTCCCTGCTCAGGACTGGAGAAGCAGCAAAGCAGGACAAGGTAGGAGAAGAGGACTGATGAGATGTAGAGAAGCTGGTGGGGCATGGGGCGCAGTTGGGCACACGCAGGGAGCAGCAAGGTCTACAGAGAGCGAGGATTTTTGGAGGTGTGTGTCTGAGAAGGGTAAGGATGCCAGTTATCAAATAGGGCAGTAATGGTCCCTGCCTCTGGATGTGCACGTGGCCTGACACAAATAAATACACAGAGACACCGCTGCGAGCAACAAGTAACAAACACCAGCAAATAAAAAGCCCATATAATCCAACTCTCTTTTTCACTGGGATCATGCCCATGGCTGAAGTCTCGGGATGGTCCACTAGAAATAAAATGAAATTGCATAAAAGGCAGCTCAACCATTTGAGAAAAGATGGATCAAATCAGAATGAGGTCTAAGAGGAAGTTTTTGTAACAACTGTGTACAGCATCTCTCACAACTTTTGTAAAATACACTGAGTGACAGTAAATGGCTTAACCTCTGCTCAGTCTTGTGTTCCATAGCTACTGCTCTAATGTTTGGACAAATGAATGCGTTGTAATCTGAATTATTATCAGAAAAAAAAAAAACAAACCAGTAGCTAAACAAAGGATTCACACTTACAGATTTAGCAGTGGAAGCAGGTAAGGAAACACAGACAGGAATTATTTCTAACTACAAAGCAAGAGATAATGTATTTCTCATTTTAGGAAATAGATTTTTTTTTTTTTTAAATTGCTTTTCCCTTGAACTAAACTGAAGTGTTGAAGAGGGCTGGAATGGTCAATTAAAATGCTCCAATTTTAATAGTCCTTTCTTTCTGTTCAGTACCATATTCATTTTTCCTTATACCCCCGTGGTTCTCTAGCAGAACTTTCTAAGAATGGAAGATTAATATATTACTCGATTAATATATCATTTTAATGAAATTTCTTGTACGTACATGCTCACAAGCACTAGCAAGCAGCAAAACCAAACTGGTAGTAAGTTCTTCAGAACCTCCTCAGAGAACAGAGGACAGGCTGTAAACTGAATTTCTAATTGGTTTATTGCTACAACATGCAAAAGTTCCAGTTTCATATATACCAGCGCTCATATTCGCCACTAACTGCATAAGGATGGGGGAAGGAAGCAGAGAAGACAGTCTTTAAGAGCCCGGCACTAGCTGCAGAAATTCATGTAGTGAATGGCAAGAAGTAATTTAATTGGCAATTACTATAACACAACCGGTGATCTCAGCATCTACAAGTCAGGTTTACGGGCCATCAGAACACATATTTCCCCTTTGCTGGAATCAAGGTCAGGATGGTGCTGTCCTGCCATAATAACCCCATCCCCATCGCATCCCCGCCTCAGCAGCCCTGCCAGGCAGGCACTCCTTTCCTTCCCTTTATAAAAGGGAAGGAGCAGGAGGGGAAGGAGGTAGGGAGTAGTCCAAAGCTGGGTTTCTTGGCTCACTCATACCTGTCATATCGTGCTAAGAAGGCTTTTGACATTACATTTTTGGCCATCTAGCAAAGCTTTGCTGAGGACAGGAATGCTATCTCACCGTTTGATAAGAAAAAAATATTGGCCTTATTGTTTTGCAGCTTGTCCTGCTTTTGTAGCTATTAAAAAAAAATTCTTTAAAAAGGAAAGAGAAAGAAGAAAACAAAAAAGGAAAAAATGAAAAATGAAAGGTTTGTCTGAATACTTCCATTTCTCTACAGTGCTGGGTCTGCTGCAAGTTAGCAGAAGGTGCTGCACAACTCTATAGCTAATCAAGAGCAAAGCTATCATTTTTATTTCATTGCACATAGAATAGAAAACACAAAATGAAGCAGTTTGCCTAGCACTTTGTTCCCAGTCCAGTTTTCTTCAAATAAGCACTTTCCAAGGGAGCAAAAGATTAAGTTTTGTTCAGTTGAAGCTGAACAAAACCCACATCTAACACTCACTGTTATGCTATTAACTGCCATCTATGTAATATACAGATTATCTCTATGTTACATGTATTACATATTCTTACCTACTATCAAGAATTGTTTTCTAACCGAAAACTTCCTTTTTCTGACACATTTTTTCCATTGTGTTATCACCAATACCTTCTTCTTTGCCTGTTGTTTTGTACCTTACTGGTAAACTACTCTGAATCCTGGAAGCCCTCAGTAGGCTCCCACTTCCACTGGCAGTGATCCTGTCAATCCCGTATGGCACTGGAGCCCCAGTGATGAATGTGAAGTGCTCCCACTAAACCTGGCAGGGCTACGGGGTGCATCTCACCAGCAGTGTGCTCGTGCCTCCCCAGCACTGCCTGGTGTGGAGGGGGAATTCCACAGGCGCAGAGAACCTGGCCAAGATCAGTACACTGAGAGCTGTGTAAAGGCAGGCAGGCCAGCCACTGCTGGCGAGGAATCAGCGTAATCAACCAGAGTGTGCATGCCTGGGCACCTCTTACACACAGCTGATTACCTTGAGCTATAGTCGCCTAACGCTAATTTCAACATGATCTCGTGAATGAAGTTACACAGCACGTTAGTGCTGGCTTGTCGTACTCAAAAGATATTATTTCCTTGGGAATCAATAAGAAGTGGAAGTAGTGACTCCAGCAATACATATATTTTTTTAAAAATCATTCTTCCATGCTTCAAGCTAGAGATTGGTACAGATTTCCCCAATGTCAGCTACATATTAGTGCCCAAACTGTTGCAGTGCCATCTCTTTATCGTATTTATCTACCTGCGCCATTTGTGTGTTTTATAGGTCCTATTTATTTCTTTGATAACTGGAAAAAAAAATGAATTTCTTAGTTACAGTCAGATATGTTAACTGGAACACATTGTTCAAGCACGTTATTCCTCTAGATATCTTTTCAAAATAGCAACATAATAGGATATTGACTGTGTATGAATTGATGGAAAGACTAAAGGCCAGTTGTGACCAAATCACTGAACTTTGCTGATTCCATTTTTGATCAATAATGTATTAATTTAGATCCCTGAGCAGAAACCCTTTACTTTTTTTCCTTCCCACAATTTCTGTCTTTCTCTTTTCTTTTTTTTTGGGTCTCTTATCTCAGCATTTCAAAGGGTCCCCATCATGGCCCTACGCAATGAAATGGAGGCAGCAAAATGGTGAAAGGTTACAAAATTGTAGCTTTTATATAAAATGTGTTATTGTGTTGCTGTGAAAAGACTTTTAGTTATTGCAAGATACCAGAGAATTGTGAGTGAACTTTGGAGCACTAGCCCTCTTATTATCCAACTAACAGCAAACACTATCTTTTCATCTATTGCAGTCTGCCTTAGCTGACATCTTTCATGTCCCAGTCAAGCTGTATGATTTTCAGCTCTCAGATATTCTCAGCTATACAGTTCTGATTATTGGATTCTGGAAAAACGTAATTTCTATCTGATGATACCAAATAAAATGGAAGGAGTTATGTTAGATACCATTTCACAGGTAACTATGTACTTAGCTATTACAGAAATTAACATGAGTATCTAATACCTAAAAACATTATTCTTCAACTGTTTTCATGGAAGAGAAATCGTAGAGCTGATATACTTCACTGTCATTTAAGAAATCCTGTATCCTGTACGTCATAAACCCTGTGTGTGACTGTGTACAAGTCAGCTTGGTTGCCAATTAAGAAAGCCCTGGAGAGCCTGCTTCATCTTAAAAATATGTCCTTGTTTATTTAAAAGGAGTAACGTGTGCTTAATATTAAACTAGAGCCTCTCTACTTTCTAACCAGGAAGGAGAATTTCTATGCCTACAGTTAGTTATATTGCTTCAGTTCCTGAGTGCATATTATCAATCAGGTTTTTTGTTTTTCTTTCCGCTGGAAATGAGGAACTCTGAGTACTTGCCTGATCCGTCTTTCCACTTTGGACTGTGATCTACCTAAAGTTTATAATGTGTTACTGTATAACGGAAATGTCATCTAATGTGAGGCAGCCTGGTGCCACTGCAATACAAGTAATAAACAGCAATAGCTCATAATATAATCTAATGGCTTCTTTCCTTCTACAAATAAAGTCAGTGACAAAGTCTTATATTAAGGTTCAAAAAGAGTGAAAAAAAACTACATCATGATTCATATATTTTCATAATTAGTCTCATGATGAACTGCAAACAGAGCCTAATTTATGTGATTACCCGATCAAGTGAAATGGATCTTTTCAAAAACTGTGATCTGCAATTACTGGAGACAAAACTGCACTACATTCACTATGCATACTTTGGCTTGCCATGAAAAAATGTCTTTAATGCATTTTAGTCTAAATTTCATAATCATTTTGCACAGAATTAATAACTGTTAGAACAAAATTGGAGAATTGGAAAAGATTCTTTCATACAAAATACCCCACAGCATGTGTATTTTTAATTGATATTATATTCTTCTAAATACAGTTACAGGTGTAGTTCACTATGAAGCTAATGGATCTTGCTCACATCACGTAGGCAAACTAGGAATGTATTTATGTACAAACATCCATATGTGAAATTATCCTACTCTGGTAGTTCTTTTCTCTTTATCCTATTTATCTAAAATAGCTTCCAATCTCTTAAGTGCAAGAATGAGTTATGTGAAGGGCAGGGACAGATGCTTGAAGTATTTTGGTGTTCTGTTTCTGGTCAGTAACACACTTTTAAAGTAGATTTTATGAAACATTATGCCAACCACATGCTGGAAGTGGCATTTTCCAGTGAACACCGTACTCTCTGTGTCTACGGTTGGGAGGAGGTGAAAGCAATTAGTGCAGTTTAAATCCAAAACCGAATGCTCAGACAAGAGGTGCCTTGCTATGTTCCAGTGCTGCTGGGGATTCACAGAGAGCTGCGTTCAAGTATATTTGTTTGGTGAAGCTGAGGATGGGACAAAACTGAGCACTGATTTCATATATACAATTCTACCTTTAAAAATAAGACACTGCTATTTGATTTGAATATAAAATATTAAAACTGAAAGAACTGAAAGGGGAAATGGACCCAATATTAACAATAAGAATAATTTCTCCTGCCCTGCACTGCTGATCAAGGCAGCAGGGGAGGCAGTCAGAGATCCTTCTAGGAAACACTTCTTCTAACACTGGGTGTCCACAGTGCAGCTAGTTCTCCCGGGCTCTTTTTCCACCTAATTGCATTTCTATGGAGTGATTCACACGACCTGACCTATACAGCTCTATCAGGGTGATATGTTTCAGGACCTAGAAGGTCTATTTCTCTCCACTTTGGATAAAGTTTGGATAACTCTTTCAACATAAGCATTGAAGATGATGTGTTTTGTCAGATGAAACAATTTTTTCTTTGTGGAAGAGTGGTTATCATTTTTCCTACATCACAACAGAAAATGAATCAGGGGATGGACTTCCACAGAGCATATCATTATCACCTTAGAGCTCAATTTACAGAAGTCTCTGTGGGTATTTTAGAAATGTTTTCAAATACTTTTACTAACTTATGATAGGGTCAACATTTCTATCTTTGCAACCAAGGCTTCACACTAATATTAATTTACTCCTGGTTTGCTCTGCTTTGCACTTTATCCCATGCTGAATGTAACATCGTCCAGGTGTTTAGTGCCCCTCTTTTTTCACCCTGATGCGAGGCTGCAGGTGGGAACTGCGCCTGTTGGGAGGGCTCCTTCAAGCACAGGCATCTGCTGGACCAGGTTGGGCTTCTGCTTTGCTTGTTTTGGGAGGGAGAAAATGCTCCACCAGCTACAGGACTGCCTGCTATGGCAGCCTTTATGGAGGCTGCGTGCCTGCTATTCTCCTGGCCTTTCTGCACACCTGCAGCTATGCTCTGGGCATCAAAGTACCCGTGCATCAAAATCCAGTTCTTGCTTTTAACAAGGTATTTTGAGGGCCTAGTACTGAAAGCACAAGACAGAAACAAAATATTACTGCAAAAGATTTGCTATTGGTAAAATTCCACACTGACTGCATGTTGCAAGCATGTAGGAAAAAGGTGAAAAGGTTTTGTTTCACCTGTGTGATTAGTAAATAAGATGCAGTCTGTAAAATCTGATAGTGAGTCTGGCTGATACAGACGTAGTGCTCGGCAAAGAGATCACTCAGTAAGTGCAGCATCAAGCTAATCCCTACATAAAGATCTTGCATTTACTCCATCGCTATTGCTTCTATGAAATACAGATCACTAGAAAAACACAAGAGCAAGTAAGAAACAGAGACTGAACACAAAAGCAAGAGGTAAGAGAAATTCAGAAATTAGAAAAGCACTGAAAAATAGTAAGGTCATTAAAATACATTTTCTTCTTTTCAGCTGGTGTAAATCTACATCTCAAGGAGGGAAGAGGAGGAACAGCCATTGCAAAAAAAAAAAAAAAAAACCATAATGAAAGCAGAGTTTTTATGTGAGGCCAATAAGCAAAAAGGCAAAAGTAAACAGAACAAAACAGACACCAAAAACTAACACACATCATTGGCCTAAAACCCTACCAAAACAGTAATTCGTTAAATTGACTTCACACCTCCCCTTACAAAACCCCTACTTCTCAGTGAGAAAAGCAGAATCAATCGTCGTGTCAGTCTCATCTCTTAACTTATCATGTCAACTAGACTGGGAGATGTTTATTGGCCTTGCCCATTCAAGGAGCAGAGTTTTAGGTTAAATGCACACAAGACTATGAAAGAGAACAAAAATGAAGTATGGGCAGGTAAAAGCTAGGCAAAATTCCAAGATTTTTTTCTCATGAAATATATTTACCTCAGTCCTCAACTCTTTGAAATAAAGTAGAAATACTGCTTTGAATAGTTGTTATTTTACACCTTCAGACATAATCCTGAAAACAGAGTTATTTTTGATTCTTCCCTTTTGTTTAAATAATTGCAATTGTATAGAAAACATGAATATGCTAGTGGTATGCAATGAAATTTGAGATAGATTATATATTCCCAGTGGCGAACACTGCAATTGATTTATTCAAAATGCAACCTATCTTTATAAGTCAAGGACTCCTAGAAACATAGGAGTTCAGAACTAAAATGTCATTTTTTTCCTTTAAAAGTAGAAATTAGCCATCCTTCCTTTCATATATATGATCTGCATTAATTTACACAAGCTTTATATTAAATAATATGCTTTAATGAAGATAGTCAGTTGGTAGGACTGTTGTTAACTCATTCTGCCATTGCCCTAGGCAACATTGGCTCTGTCTCCATTGTTAAAAAAGGCTCTACGTTCTGAGGCAAGAAACTGGCATATTTTATTTTACCTGCAATGATTCTATGTATAGAGAATAATTTTTAGAGTAGTCTATGTTCAAATATATATTTAGCACATTTGTTCGAGGGAAAGAGCTGACCCATGACGACTGTACTTATTAAGCCTTTAAGAGACCTAGGCTCAGTTTACTGACTACTTCTGCCTTACTTACATCACGTTGGAACCCAGAACAACCATCCTTAAAACCTTAGCTTAATTAATCTCTGATGGATCTTCATCTCGTCTCACTTTTCACTCATCTCTAGGGCTTGTGTCAAATGATGAATATACAGAAGTTCATAATGATCATACAGGAAGTTCTAGAAGCCAACACACTTTCTGGAAGACTTTCACCAGAAGGTCTAGTAGCATGTTGAAAACAATCAGATAAGAAGATAATTAGCTATTCTTTGTAATTTGATTACATTTCAAGTATTTTTTTTACCCTCTACTAATGTAATTATTATATTTAATAAATTAGTATTGTACATTAAATCTTACCTTAAATTATACTTTAGTGATTAAATAGGTTTGCATTGATTTTATTTACTACATCTGATTCACTTTTGTAAAAAGTTTAGTTTGGTTTTCCTTGTTGATGTGTTAATATTATTAAGAGATCTTCAATGCATTTCAGTTTTGTACATCAGAAATGTTATTCTTTTTTTTAAATTACCTTATAGAAGTTCAGCATCTCCTTCAAATGCTAAATATTCAGGAGATTGGATTTGCTTTTCCAACGACATTATTATGAGACATAATAAATCACAATTAGAATTTTATTCTAATGTATTATTAAAGTAGTGTTGCTTAATTCTTCTGGCAAATGCCAGTGCTGTTGTCTTAGGTTTTCAATGGGCAGTATCTGAATTTAGTGGGGTTCTCATAAAACAGTTAGGAATTTAAAATGTCTTCTACATTTCCTTCTGCGAAGCTGAAGACTTTTTCCATTCCAGAAAGACTTTTGAAGTGTAAATTGAACAAGATTAATTTTTGTAAAAATTAATCACCAATTAAATTTTGGGAAAACATATTGTTGAAGAAGACAAAGGAAATCTGAAATTACCAGGAAATGTTAGCATTTTTACCTGTATCTATTTTAAGTTTTTGGAAGCTGGGAGTCTAATTGTCAGGATTTACAGTGGACTATGGCACAAAGCTACAAAACTTCTTATCTTTGTCTCAGGAGTAGACATCGTTCTGGGAAGAGCAGTTTCCCAGTGATGAATATACAACCCACAGGGAGACACTAAAATTCAGTTAAGAGTCACTTCCCTGGCAGCAAATGGGAGTGTAAAATTTCTGTGAATTCCCTCCCTCCTGATTAGTCTCTTCTGCAGAGGAAACTCCCCAAAAGCTCTGGGCACTGGGGAAGCGCACAGCCTGTGTACCTGCACCTCCGCATCAGGACAGCCAGTTGGAGCCTGTGTCTGCTCCGAGAGCCTGGCTGGGCCATTTTCTCTTTATTTCCGAAACACAAGAAAGGCTGCAGACATGGGCCGCTTTCAAAGAAACCTGAATCACCCTAGAGTATTTTCTCCCTTACTTTGGTTTTCAGTAAGACACAGTATTCTAATTCAGTTACATTATTTTGAACACATTAGCAATGTAGTTAGTTTTCTAGAGATTTTCAGTAATAAAGAGTGAGGTATACTGAATCAGACATCCATTTTCTCTTGGCTGCTATTCAGATGCATAATTGTTTATACAAAATATTTTTTTTCAGTTTTTTTCTCTGCAATTTTTTTAAGGATTCCTTTCAACATATGTAGAGACAAGGAAAACAAACCACGCTGACAGCTATTGCTCTATAGGGGTTTATTTCTTTTAAATAAAACCTAAGGCCAGACTTTTCTTGTTAACTTTAAAATATTATTCCCACAAGCTTGCCTATTTTCAGTTTTAAATATCAGATTTTCACTTAATTGCTTGAGCATATGTATGCTGAAAATACCTGTTCTGAAGAAGTTATGCATTCCTCTTGTGACACTACATATGCTGATCTGCTGTCACACACCTCGTTCATTTAGAGCTGATAACACTTCCAGCAAATTCCTATGAAAGACTTCGCACTGCAAGGTCCAAAGAGATTTTCTGTACATTTCTTATGACTTTCTCCTATGGCTTTTGTTTAATGCTCTTACCAATTTCATGTACCTAAACAATCCTAAAACCCATGTTGGGATTCCTTTGTTTATTCAATTATACATAAAGTTTTCAGGAATTATGCTCAGATTTTTATAGGGAGATCATTATATACCATGCTTTTTTTTTTCTTCTTTTAAGACACTGAACGTCTTGAAGATAAGATGTGAACACACTACAAATCAAAACAATTTAGATGGTGAGCATATGCAAAATAAAAGAAAGCCGGGCTGTATGAAATAGAGACATTGATGTTATTGCAGTTAGGCAGTGGGTATACATCACTTTAGCTCTAGGGATACAACCAAAATGCAATCCAAAAGAGGATATTTCCATTCTAAATTACTTAATGCTTACATTCACATACACTACCCTATTGCAATTTCTTTCCACCATTTTTATTCACTTTTTATTCAATCTTTTTAATACAGAAAATTCCTCATAACTGCAAGAAGGGATCTGCACACACAGCCTTCCCCAGGTTTGAGTGTGCAGGGAATGAGCCGGGAGGGAGAAGTCCCTTTTACTTACTAGCTGAAAACTTTCAGTATAGAATCACACAGAGGACCCAAAGAAGAACCCCTGTAGAGGCATTATCCCAGGGCCAGAAGAGACAAGAGCCTCAAGGGAGCTGTGTGCAGTGCCTAGGAGTCTGGGAGCTGACTCCAGGGCTAGCCAGACGTGTGAGCTCACAAACACCTTCTGTACAGAAGCCTACGTAACCTCGCCAAAATATAAAATAATAACTAAATAATCAAAAGGCATCCAGTATCAGAAAGCATTCAGCATCTCAAAGGTGTAGGTCTTACACTTCATCTGCACACACTCTCTTTTAATACTTACTTTGCGTTTTAACCTGTTCTAGTAATTATGTTTCATTACAAATAGTCCACCTTTGATTGATAGGTGGAGCTGACACTGTTAATTAGGATTTTGACCCCAATTACTTTAAAACCAATGACAAAACTCCTATTGACTTCAAATAGCAAAGGATAAAGCTTTAAAGAACAAGCTCTTCTTGTACTCATATCAAATGAATTGCTAATACTTCAACACTGCTGAAAGATGATGAGTATTCGTGGGGAAACACTGGGATTCAAAGATGCCTTGCATTTTGCTATACAGGTTTCAATTTCAAACTTTTTCAATAATGTGTACTGAAAAGATATGTACTTTCATAATGCATGTTTGTCATTTGAAATGATATAATTGTCAAATGAACTGAAACAATTTTACAGAGTTATGTTCATTTCCTATTGCTATGCATTCCAAAATATCATGGGAATTTTGCTAATGGCTTCAGCACGTCCCCGAATTCATTCCAGAAAACTGACAGATTTACGGCAAGTAGGTTTCAGTACGTTGTTTCCCCCCCTCTATTTCATAGAACAATAATATTGTATTTATAACATCTTGCTTTCTGTATGCACATATTTCCTTTTCCACGGAAGGAAAAAGTTTATAAACAGTGACCCTACTGTGATGTGGATAAGGAAGAACATCACTCGGGCAATTAATTCTTCCATGTCAAACATGAAAAAGGAAAAGATGCAAGGCTGACACATACAGTGCACTTCCCATCAGTGCAGAACTGACAGGGGGATGTTCAATGGGAATGGTGTGGAAAATACGTTAGTAGGTACTTTAAAGAGTGGAAAAATTGGAGCCTGGGCTTGCCATGGCATATGTTTTTTCCACAACAAAGCTGGCACCCACGTCCCAACCCTGTTTTGGCCCATGTCACTGTTCATTTTCCCCTCAGTTGTGCTAGTATGCTTTTTTGTGGGATTGTTACAGTACACTGTCACTCAGAGGCAGGAACCAAGAGGGAACTTCTAACATACTGGAGGAGACAGAGAATATCTAAAGCAGATTTATTCATGGAGACATACTCTGAAGTTCAGAGAGAAGAATAATTTATGTTTAAACCATCACAGTAAATAATTGACTCCATATAGTTTGCACATATAAGTTGTGCTAAGTATTATGAATCATGAGTCATGAAGTGAGTCCCCTCACACTCAGAATAGCAACTCTAAATATCTCAGTCCTAGAATTAATATGGCATCAGTTTTTATGCAAGAGTTATCTTATAAAAGATCAGAAATCTTTTAAAATAACACTGACATGGGCAAAGGGTTTTATTTTTTTAACCATGGCATTTTAGAGAGTTATTGGAATAGGGTTGGGTTCATGCTGTTGCAGTTGGCGGATGTCAAGTATCTTCACCCATTGGGTTTTGGGTCCCTGATAAATCATGCTTGAAATTAGCCTTGGAGGGAGGCACACCTTCAGGAGGCCAGATAGCTGTGCTGCAATAGCAAGCAGATAATCCCTTTTCCATGTTGTGGATTTAGCACGGTGGCTTAGGAACTTCACATTTTATACTTCTTGATACTGCCACATTTTGCTCTCACCAGTACGCTTTCTAGCACTAATATGACACATGCCTTGTCTGGGGCCAGTCATGCCCTTTGGCAGCCCACATATTTAAAAGGAGCATCTACTTCTGCTACAGCCTAAAATTCTCTTCTGCAAACAGGCAGAGGACCAGCTGCCTGAGGGTAGATAGTCACTACCTCCTACCAGGTGGAAATGATTAAAGAAACAACAGTGATCTGCACTGTTCAAGTTATGGCCCCACACTTCCCAGATGAGTTAAATTAGTACAATTGCAGCCTGATTAAACCAAATCTCTTGCATCTTAATTTCCTTCTGGTATATCTGGTTCAATCAGGCTCCTTCCAATGGATTCACATTTCCATTTAGAGTATCACACCAGCCTTGCAGATCAAAGTGGACATTTATCACAGTCCTTTTCAATGAACAGTTATATTATAATGGGGCTTTCAAAAGCTAATTTAGTATACACCAGCCTACATAGATCTTGTTTTCATAGCAAGTTGCTTTTAAATAAATGTCTGATCATGCCAAGAAAATGAAACATGAATTTACATAAAATGAATCTTTTAAAGTCTGCTAAAACCATACAGAAATATATTTATCTGATGGGATAAATGAGGGAATTGGACAAACAAAAAGGTCTGTTCTGTCTATAAAGATACATGATGGTAACCAATGTATGAGAAATTATATATAGTCTTATATACTTACTGATGGGAACTTAAGAACATAAGTCAATGATAAAAATCACAGTTCAATTTGCTCAGATTATTTTCCAGGAAAAAGTAGTTGTATTGTAGAGTAGGTTTTAATTTCCACACTACTTAAGCCTATAACAAACAAACCCAAAGTTAATGAAAACATATAAGGAAGGATGTAAGGGTACACACCTTTGAAGGGTGTAGGAACACTTTATTAGGGTCCTGACCACTTTATTTTAATGGACTGTTGACCAGTTTTCTACCAAAAAAAAAAAAAGTCACATAGGTTTGATCTGGGGTATTTTTTGTTACTTTAAGAGATACACAGCACAAATATTTTAAGTGTTTAATAGCATAAATAAAGCTAAGTAAGACAAAAAGCTGGAGCCATGAGTCAATATTTGGATCATTAGCTTCCACCTCAAATAGGATAGGGGTTCACCTGAACATTGTATGAAGTACAAGTCTACTGCAAAAATCTTGGTAAAAATGATAAGTTTCCAATAGCAAGAATATGTAAATATTACTGTGATTAGCTTAGTTCTAAAACAAGCTGAAAAGGATGCTCCAAGATAACAGGAGTGCATGATTAAGTTGCACAGATTTAACGTATTAATTACAAGCTAATCATAATGGTTTACCCATCTCATAGCTGGGGGCTTCCAGAGATATTAGAAAATAAATTGTTATTATTATTGCTATTACCAAGAATTTAAGACAGTCTCTATCTGCTGTTGTAGAGTTCTGAGTTTTCTATTACATTTCTGTTTCTTATCCTAAAATGCATATAGGTTTTCACAAATAAAAATACATAGCTTTTTCACAATAGGCAGACTAACAAGAAGTTAGAAAGAGTCAAGAGAGAAATGTGTTGCTGACTTTAAAATTTATTTTTACAACTATTCTACTCCACTCATCTGATGTCTGTATGCCCTGTGAACCGTCTATCCAGCACTGACAGCTGCTGGGTCTAAGCTGCTGGTGCTCATGCAGTTGTTTTTTGTAGTCTACAAACACACTTCAAGATAGGACTTTGTTGAAAAATATTTCTTGGGAACAATATTTTACAGCTGAAGGAAATCACTGTGGATTTGAAAGGATGTGTGTAGATCAATAAGTGTAACTATGTATAAAGTTGATTGTCCATAATGGACAGGAATGGCATATCTCCTTTGGGATAGGTGAGCTACTTACTTCTCATTACAGAACCTGCCATCCCAACATGTGTAGACCACAGCAGCATTATGTGGTAATGTATTCAACTAGAACTTTTCCTCACTGCATAAACTTTCTGAATTTCAGCTCACCTTTTCTGTTCCCCTCTAACCACAAAGTGAATTGTTAAAGAACAGGAACTGGCCAGCTAAAACCAGATGTTCAGTGTTACAGATTGTGTTTGTGTTGCATATGGCACCAGTGCACACCACCTAGATGGTAAGGATGGCTTTGTTATCGATCTACTTAAAATATAAAGTTTTCTCTTTGCAGACGTGCATATAACAAGTGATCTCCACTTTGCAGTTTAATTTTCTGTCATTGTTCCCACTGGAGGAATATAGACAGGTTAAAGAAAAAAAATACAACTAATTAAATTATTTTAATATAACCACATTTTGAGATTTGGTAGTTAACAGATTCTTTTCTATTTTTAATAGGCTATTATTTTCTCTGCAATAAATGGAACACCTTTTCGAGATTTTTAAGTTGAAAGATTGAAGTGTTAATTTCTTTTTTTGTGTCAAGGTCTGATCTCACATTATTGTAATATTTCTACTGACTCAAATTAAGGAAACAAATGTTTTGCACTTCTTGTCTTACATTTGTTAAGATCAAAGATCACACAGTTTACCATGAGGCTGAAAGTCAGTTTAACTTCTAATAAATAAGCTCAATAAATTTAAGACAGTCACCTTGATCCAGTCATCCCTTAAACAGAAACATCATGCACTATAATTTTAAAAAAAACCTACCAAATTCAGCAGAAAAATTCAGCATTCCCACAATCTCTTTAACTTATCCCACAGAGGAAAGTTGTTAAAAAGGCAGTTTGTGCCATTGTATTTCTGACTTGTGTCTGACCAGCAAGGCTCAGAGATATTCAGAATTTATTAGAAACAGAAGCTATTCCCAAAACTATACAACATCCTACTTTCAGGACAGTTATTTTGAAAGAAAGGAAAGTTTTTGTCTCAGGTGAGTCACAAGTTTTAAAGCTGACTAATGTGTCAGAGAGGATCTGTGAGGTATGCCTCCTCTGAAGAACAATTACAGAGGTAGGAACATTTGTTTGGTATTACGGCCACGTAGTGAACATTATTGAGATAATTTGAAGATCCTCTTGGCCTTTAGCAGCAGTTCACACCTTCCTTCTGACCTTAACATCACACTTAAAAATAATTAGGCCTGGCAATAGTCTTATCATAAATTGTTTACCATGATCAAATGGCCTCTGGTGCAATATCCTCCAAGGTACAGACACATCAATAAATCTCTCCAACACAACCACAAGTTTTAAAGACTAATAACACTTGATGAAAACTAACTATACTATATTTGACAAGGACTGCCTTAGATGAAGCTCTTTGCCTATGAAATTTATAGCATTGAATAATTTGGCTTATTACACCTTTATATGTAGGTTCTCAAGTAATTAAATAATTCTGTCCTTAACTAACTGAATTTCCACTGGACCATTCTTCAAATAAGAATAATTTTCAGAATTAGAAAGGAATATACATCTTTTATGAACCCCAGTGACTTCCACTGACGAGAAAGAAAAGGAACTAACAGTGAGTGAGTTACTTTTTGCTTGCCAGAGTTATACCCATGAGATCAACTTTGTGTAAGCTAGTTGCACTTATTAGTGCTGGATACCATAGCATTTTTCTGCTAGTGAGCTTAGAATGTACGTGTTTCTGGGATGGTGGAAAGATCTATGGCTTGCCTATAAGGAATCAGAAGATTTGACTCAGATACATTGCCAATACACCAGGGAGACTACTAGACTTTAAGAAGCAGCTGGTGAAAGTATTTTGGGCTATATGAACAATTACTAAATAAAGCATACAAAGACACACTCATAATCATTACTCTTTTTTTTTTTTTTTTTCCAAAAAAATCTTGACCCATGTGTGACTGCAGGGTAGATATCATCACAGCTGACAATGTGCTATAAATATGAAGCTCCTGGGTCTCTTGAAAAGTCCGCAAGGTAAGCAGCAGTGGCACTTTGTAAATTGTACTGTGTAATTTTACTGTGTACATATTCATGTACAATACTGAATTGATAATGACACACTTTTTGCATCTGATTAGTCATGATACAAAAGCCAGAGGGAAAAATGTATAGTCATAAGGATAAGCTTCCCAAGTGTTTTACTTCTGCAGCATCAGTGGTATTTCTGCAGATTATTCTTGAGTTATTTCAAATGCAGCAGCAGCATTAAAGCTGAGCTTCCAACACAAACCAAAGCAGGAAATGTACATGCCTTTAATGTTTACACAAATTTTATCCTAAACTCAGTTTTAATTACAAAGTGATAAACTGGTCTTTCTATATGTCTCAAAGCCTACATACATGGAGGTCTATAAATTTACTGTTCCCTAAGAGTGGTATCTAACCCTGAAAGAGCACCTGAGCTGTGCAAGAAATCAGAGCTTCTGTTTTCAAACCTTATGAGCTGGCATAAAACACTAAGTTAATATTCAGATGCTACATTTATTATACATGACAAGAGATAATAAGATGTTATTAATACATAATAAGTGCTGTATATTAAGAATATAATGAAGATGCAGTCCCTGACTGTAAACCAATTATATCATTCCACTGTTTTATGCTGAAAAGTTTCCCTGAATATTCTTAAGAGTTCAAAAGGAATAGAATCAATACTTCTTGAATATTTTGTTTTGTGGATCTGATTATAATGTTGCCAATCTTTCCCTGAGTCTCAGTACTATTTTCTAACTGAACTCCTAGAGATACATGAATATATCACAAACCCATCTTTGCCTTTAACAGAAAGATGTTTTTGCAAAAAGGAAAATTGAACATGGGACCGTACCTGCAACCTAGGAGGTCTGAAAGCCAAAAGGTGAATTCAAAGCTACCCACACTGTGTATAGATCAAATTCATGGAAGCCTCATTCATGCAATTTCTGTGCTTGAGAATAGCAGTACTGTGGATGAGTTAGAATATTCTTTTTCCTCATTTCTTGTTCCTTGAGTAGATTTTTCAATATTTTCTTTCATCAACCTTTAATTAAGATTTTAAGACTCTGTAGCTCATTGGAGTAGCTCCAGATTCCAATAGCAGGTAAATATTAATATTATTCATCATTGTCATTCAAACTCAATATTCTCTCCTACCTCTGTTGTGTGTTCACAGCAAAAAAAAAAAAAAAGCATCCAACTGAAAGTGTTATATTTAATTAACGAACAAGTTTGCTTGTGGTAGTTCTAGCTAAATACTGAGAGGAGGATTTATCAAGCCTACTATAATGAAAAGCTACTGGAAAGGGAGATACTGCTTGAAGTAAGACCAATAACAAAAATGTGTGATGGGCTAGAGTTTCTTGTTAATAATATTTGTTGTGACTATACATTAATACATCACACAATTATAACCCCAAACAGCTGTTAGGAGTAGCAGTGTCTCAGACTACATAGCAATTTTATTTTCAAAGATTCCAAATATGTAGTAGGTGTAACAAACCTAAGGAACATACTCTTACAAACAAAGAGCAGTAGCAAACGATGCCTATGAATAAACCAGTCACAAACGTGTCCTCATTAGCTTGCACAAAATGAAGTGTTTAGAGACGAGCTGCATACCCAGTCGAGAAATTCTGCTTACCCACAAGCTCCTGCAAGCCCTGCAGAGCTCTGCATCACACTGAGTGTGGAGCAGGGCCTCAGAAAGCAGTTGAGACCCCACGCCACCTCCTTTTGGAAAATATGGCACCTCTTTCCAGGGCATACAGCCATGACATTTAAGGTGCTAGTATGATTTTTTCAGAGGTATGACTATAATTATTTGACCAATGCAATGGTGCTTTTACATACACTGATTTTCTTGAATTTATCTCTCTCAGAGAAAAAAGACACAGCATTCCCTAACAGTTCTAACATCAGGACAGAGTAGCACACATTATTGCTCAGAAAAAAAGGAAGAAGTGTAAGAAGCGACTGGGATATCACTTACTGGGCTTAATTTCATGAATGTTTATGCTTTTCCAAACTGACATGACTGTTTTTGTTATTTTCATCCTGTGGTTTGGCTTCCTTTGGACAAGGAGCACACACTTTGCTGAAAACTACTTCAATCAAATGCAGTTGCAGTCTTGCAGTATATATAACAACTAAACAACTATGCTTTCCTTTGGCATGTTAGATATCCATTGCAAAACTTTGGACCAACAGTTATCCCTGAAAGAGCAAATAAGAAAAGGATGCACAATCTTAGTATCCTGGCTTGCTTTTAATATGGCTTTATTTGGGTAAACACATCATCTGTACTGATGACAGTGATGTCCTATATTGTAAACGCAAAGCATTTCACAAATGTCAATGAATTAAGTTCTGAGATATGTAAATGATAGACTGGTTTTCAATTTCAAAGAGATTGGAAGCCACAGAAAGGTTTTAAAGAAAAAACACTTAAGTGCAACTTGCTACAACCTGAAAGGTGGTTCAACACTTCTCACCTCTACAAATGAGCTTTTGTTCCATCCTTCGCACTGCAGTTCTCCTGGCCCTACCATGAGATTTCAGGAGTAGAAGATTGCATATTGGTCTCACACAGCCTCAGAAAAACCCTGATGCTGGTACAAGACAAAAAGGTGGCTGAAGAGATGGGAGCTGGACCGCCTCTTCTGGCAGTTAGGCAATCTTTTGACTAATCAGCACTAGCTACAATGTCAAACCAAACGCTTGTCCAGTGGCAACTCATCCATTTTGTGTGTTGACCAAGAAATTATAAAATAACTCCTGTCATACCATAGCCACAGTTGAATCCAAACATTACACAAAGACAGAAGTCTTGAAAAATTCCAATAATAAGAGCAGACTTAAACCTTAAATGTTATACATGAACAGAAATATCTGGATGTGGGGGTTTTGTGCACTGGAAACATCTGTTGCGTCTCCAAAAAGAATAACTGCTTTTTTTCCGTTTATACACAGAAGTTGAGGTGAAGGCTGCTGAAAATGCACCACATGCTACAATGCACTTTTTTTTTTCTTCCTTTCTTTCTTTAGTTAGAGGGGAGGCATTCTCCTTCAGACATGGGCTGCAGTAGCAGCTCTCCTAGAGCAGTCTGGCACTGGTGGGAAGTGAGAGGGGAAAAAATGAGAGAGAAGACCACAAAACTTCTCCTTACCTATGGCAAAGAATCCCATGGTATTTTCTGTCACTGTACCAAACTTATGTACCTCCTCCTGTACCTACCAAGATTCTAAGGAAAAAATGGTATCAATAAAAATCTGCACTAAGTAAAGGAATCTTCGACTGATGCTGAAAATGTCTCAGATGGGGCAAAGTCACAGAAAAAAAAACATAGTAATTTAAAACAAGCCACAAAAGGAGTATGCAGCTTTGCAGAACTCTCACAAATCAAAGGTCTCACTCTTCTGAATAGACAACTTTCATTAATTTTTTTCCTACATGATTTTAAAATGAATCAGTCAGCCTAATAAGATCAAACAAGGGAAAGGAGGTACTGTATGTTTAACTTTCTCTGCTGTCTGTGCAATTATTAATCCAATGTAGGAAATAAAATCTTCACATAACTTACCTGAGACACGCACCAGTTATTATGCAACACTATGTTTTGAATATTTTTTTTTCTTTTGATTAAAGATTTAGCAGAAATATTTTGAATAACTGAATAAATGAAATTTAACTCATTCCTGAAAGCCATTGTCTTGCATAGATATGGAAGAAATTTAAATAGCATGTTAGCATTTGGATTCCCCAAAACTTCTCTCTTTGTGAACGTTTCAATGGCCCTCAGTAGAGTCTATCCACTGAACAGATTCAAACAGTCCTAATATTTGCTTTTCCCTACATTTGTGGAAATAGATGCCTGGGGCAGCTTCTGTCAAGAGAAATAAACCTCACCAGCCAGATAAAAGTGGGCAAGCAGGAAGCACATTAAAATCAGCATCTTGCACTGTGAAAGGAAAGTGATACGAGCTGATCCTCGCTTTCTATGGCAGATGATATACCTGAAAACGAGCACATGGTTAATAAGACCTTATCTCATCTCCAGAGAACCTGTCTGGACAATATGATTGGGGCTTTTTTGCTTCATAGCAGTGTTATTTTGTGTTGTAAAGAAAAATGTCTTCTGCATTGGCAGAGCTTGGGCTACTCTTGAGATGGAGGTTTTCATCACTGGATTTAAAGAGGGGTTTCATTTCTAAGGGCTTGCATATATGGGAGTTACTGCTCCTTCAGGCAAACTCGCCCAACTTGGATGTGTACTTGCTGGCTGAAGTCTGGATGGCTGCTTGTATGCTGCTCTCAACATCGTGATGCTGTGGCACACGCTGACGTCCAGCGATGGAGGCAGAACACAGCAGTGATTTCTGAATAGCCAACAGTGGTTACATGGGAAGAAAATCTCATACCACTCTGCACAGGGTCAAAGAGCTACCTACCTCCCTGCCAGTTAGGCAGCTATTTTTAATTTGGCACCTTTGAATACAAAGCCATGGAAATTACTTATCCAAAGAAATGTGGACCACTGCCTTTGTGCACCACTAACAATTTTTAGAGAAATATTTAATGTCTATTTTAGTGTGAACTGCTGAGACTGTACTCTGAGCCAGGACAGAGTCCCTCCTGCCCCCCCAGCATGGGAGCCCCACCAACTGCCTGCTGCTTCAACATAGCAGGACGCTGTCTGCGAGCTGATTCTGAGTTTCTGAATGACTGGGCTCATTACCTCACTGAAAACTTCCTGGAATAACATTATCTCATTTTATAGCACACAGTATATCTAAGGCTGTTAGGAACTCAGTTGATGCATTTAACATTGTAAACTAAAGTGCGTTTGCAGTGTTGTGAACAATAACACATGAAGTATTTTAAAACCCTGTCTAGCTTAAGTTTGCCCAAGTTTTCCTCTTAGCCCTTTGAAAAAAGCTCCTAGTTTGTAGGCAATGAAAGGTGAAGTCAGATGATCAACAGCAACCTTCTCTATTGCTGAAATGAACCAGAAGTACATAATAAATGACTAGTCACAGGGTGTCTGGCTTTTAAACTGGTACCAACAAGAATTATACTTGTCCCTTTGGAGAGACTGATAACATCATAGCTGAGATTTGTAAATCTATCCCCTGCTCATCCCTCACTGCGATTTGTCCTGCCCTGATTTTGTATCTGGACCCTTCCGAGCAGAGAGTCCAGCTGGTTGAGCATTAGTCAGCTAATGTCGGCCTTGGCTCTGCGGACTCTGTTTTATCTTGAAATGTGCGTGAAAAAGTACACAGTGTGAGCTAACCTTACTTATCAAGGCTGACATGGCAAGAGGAAATTCTGTTGAAGGAAGACACAGAAATTTAGCATGCAGATGACAGACAAGACATTAGATTCCCAGGGCTGTGTGGCCGGTGATGTCTCTTTCTCTGACAGATTCCCATTTGTTGTTTTGCTTGTTGCCCTTTTGCCGGTAATTTGCTGCTTCATGTCGGTCATTGTTGGGCCTTCTGCTGACAGGCACATGAAAAGAGTGGTACAGAATATGTTTCTTTGCATTTCTAGACTCCTAGGCACTTTCAAAGGAGAAAAGAATAATGATAATTCAGCCTTGGCTTTTTAATTCTGAAAGTAGTGCTTGAATTGCATGAGGAGGAAAAACTACTGACTTCTTTTTTTTCTTTTTTTTTTTTTTTT
>WHYT01017355.1:249974-320335 GCA_009806455.1 Tetrax tetrax
TCGGGGAATTTTTCTCGTTAGTACTGAACTTCATGAGAGAGGAACACGGAGTGCTGAGCTCATTAGTATCAGCCTGCCCATGTCTGAAGGCGTGCATGATGCAAGGGTGACACAAGTGACAAGAGACAGGGGCTGAGGTGCTGCGTGGTAAAAATATCCCTCACAGTGCTGCTCTGAAATATTAATTTTACTAACATAGCTCTTAGAATCAGTTTTGTTGAATTAATAGAAGAATGAGGTGATTTTAAAGCATTTCCCTAAAAAGAAATACAACGGCTCCTTCAGCAAGGAGTGAAACAAACACTCCAACGTCTGCCTGGCATTAACAGCTCCTTTGCTTTGAAAAGAGGTTATATAGGAAATCACAGCTGCTTCCCTTTACTGAGCAGAAAGATACACACAATTGCCTGACAGGCTTTACCTGCAATAAATTAGTGTTCTTAGCAAAATATTATTACGGAGAAGTAAATGAACCAAAATAACAGCAAGAGTAAAGGCACAGATGAAGCACACAGCCCTGTGATGCCACGTGAGACCGGCAGCCTACCTCGTCTCTCCTTGACTGTAGCCAAAGCACAGCAGTAGCTCCAAGGAGCCCCGGAGTGCCTGCCACAGAATAACCTGCCAGCTGAAATCCTTTCCTCCTAATCCCTGTGAGTTAGTAGGTGCCTTACGGCCTGAAGTATTGGACTTTACGTCCCCTATAAAAGCGCTTTGTGCCCTCTAATGTAACGTGCTAACTTCTGATTATACATAAAAATGTCCACTCTTGCTAAATCCCGCTGTGTTCTTGGCCTCAGTGCTACCCTATGGCAACAAGTCCCACAGGTTAATTATATGCTTTGTAAAAAATGTCTTACTACATTTTAAATCTGTTGCTTCTTAATACTTTTGAATACCCTTTTCTTCTGTTGTAGGAAAATTTATACAGAAGCATAGCTTTACAATATGGAATTCATGCATTTATCTCAGGTTTTGCTTTTTTTTTTTTTTTGCTATGCTTGAAATAGCCCCAAACTCAAAATGACTTCAATATTTTTAACATCAGTTTCTTAATTGCATTGCCTCTGTCCTGGTTTTGAAACAAGTAGATCAGAAATGAGCGTGTAATCCCAAGAAAAGCCCTTTATTATTATCATTTTCATCACAGACATTTTTTAGGTTGTTCCTTGTTTGCTATATCCTATTTTTTTTATTTCTTTCTTTGTCTTTTCTCACATTGACTATGCTACTTGCAGCGATAGTGAGGATTTTGGGTTGGTTTTTTTTTTTTTTCCCAATTAGTTATTTTGAATTTAGAATTCCCGATGTGGCTTTATAAAACATATGGAAAAGTCATTTTGCTAAGGTTAATGTATTGTGAACCTTTCATCTTTGTGCTACAAGATCAGGACACATAGTTCTGGCAGATCTGGCTGCTAGTTTTGGCATTTCAGTTTTCACAAAGGTAACTGAAAAGGTGGAGTATTTCCTCTTTCTTTCTGCAAGCCAGGTGGCCCGGTAGCAGGGAACAAGGTCTCCTCCAAAGTGCTTTGTTGGGCTTCTGGTGTAATTACACGGAAATCTATAGCATTACAATGAGATGTGTATGTATTTATAATAGAGAAAAATGTCTGCCCAGTTACTTAATGAAATCTTTATATGAAGTACAGATACCTATAAACTTATAAGAGCTAGTTAAAATTAAAATCCTGGGTTTGTTGAATGTATTTTTCTTGATACATTATTTGTTACAAAAGATTTTATCTTTTAGAAAATGATCACATTTCATAAAAGCAACCAGTTAATTCAGGGAAGTTTGAAAGTTTGCTCCAAGTCACAAGAACTATATTTTTAAATACATCTCCAATGTCTTACAGAATTTTCATTTTCTTCTTATCCTTCTATTTATTTCTGCAGCCAGAGCCAGCAATACAGTGATAAATCTCAGGCAAGAGCCAGGCAGAAGGAAGGGATATCTGGAGGTATCATTTCAGAGGAAGCTGCCTGCTTGGGACAGTCTCAGCTTCTCTCTGAAGAGAGATTGGAAATAAGCCCCTGTATTTTCCAATCAGCTGCAACTGAAAGGAAGTGCTTGGTCAAGTTCAGCTCAATTGTTCAGTGGGCAGTGATTTCACAACTGAATGAAGTGTTTCCTACTCTTCCTAAAATAATATTTTTTATATTCTTAATAAGAAAAATTAACTATTGCTACTGAGTGTTCCTTGGCTATTATTTTGACTTTTTAAAAGACATTTTGTCATCATTTCCTGTTTTCTTGCTAAAGATTAATGTTTTACAGTTTGCTTCTAAGACCACTGTTGCCAGTGGCTCAATTCCAAGGATCGGTATCTTACAGCAGAAGTTGAGCTACTGTATATTGTATATTATAATATTATATTTTATAATATATACTATGTGTATTACAGTAAATTACCTAAATCATAAGTTGTCAAAGCCCAAGAATTCCATGAAAGGCAGCACACATAAACTGAAGGCAAACATTTTAAATAAGAGAAGAGATAGTGGTGAATAATGTTCTATTTACAGATGCTATAGAAAACTTTGCTTTGCTTACACATCTGGAACTGCTATTCTTTCTAGGGTAAATTAGTTTGAGAAAAGCCCAATGTTTGGTTACGTCTGTTACACATCCCTGCCCAGCCAACTCAACCTCAACTTGCCCCTTCCAGAACAGAAGGATGCTATGCTTTGTGACAAGAAACAAATAGGCATGTAAATACATACTGAGTAGACAAGGTCCTGGAACTTATATTAAATATATATATATATCAATTACGTACACATACATGTCACTTACACAGTCTGCTCTACCAGCAGGACTCAGAAAAGCACAAGTATTTTACATATCAGCACCACATAGCATAGACAAGATTAAAAGATCTGTTGAACTAAACTATTTAAAACTTTTATTTCTAAAAGTTGCTGTTGTTAAAGCTTAGAATTTTTAGGAAAATGAAGGAGCAGATACTCATCTGATATAAATGGCATTGGTTCTGCTGTACAAGGTCAAAGATGTACAAGTGTTTTCTTCAACTACCAGACTTAACAAAACATAAATGAGGTCTGAGCAAAGGCATGAAAGTTAGCCCCTATGGTCCTGGGGGGTCACTGAAGGCAATGTGAAAAGATGCTAGGCCACTAGAATAAATAAATACATTTTGAGTGATTTGTTTATGCATCTATGTTTGAATTACTGCATGGTGTTCAACTTCCAAGCACCCACTGCAAATTACTGATACTATAATTTTTATACTGCTTAGCTGAAAAGCCTGATATTTAACCACAACTATACAGAATACTATACTATATAGAATACTATACACTATCCAAGTATTTTCTACTGTGTCATAGTTCAGCTCTGATCGGGACCAGACTACGCAGTCTCTCTCTCACTCCCCCCACCCTCCAGTGGGACAGAAGGAAGAATTGGTAAACAAAAAAAAAACCCAACCAGCAAAAACACGTGGGTTGATATTGAACAAAAAGTAAATTTAACAGCAATAACAGAAGAAAACAAAACAGTGGTGGAATACAAATACAGTATAATGGCTTACAACAAGCCTCCATACCTAGTTTCTTCCAAGTAGCAGGAGATCCTCCTCAGCACCCTCCTCACTTATATGCTGGGCACGAGGTCAGATGGGATGGAATAACCCTTTAGCTAATTTGGGTAAATTAACCCCAGCTGTTAGCTAATCAGTTAATTATCCCAGCTGGGTGCCCCAGCCATAGGGACTACCAGCTCCAGTTCTCCACCCAGCTCAAGTGAATATTAACTCTATCCTAGCCAGAACCAGGACAGCCTGTGAGACCCCTTTAGCGATCATGTTTGTCTTTTAAACCTAAAACGAAAGATTTATTTGAAAATCTTAGTTGTTATTTGGCAATTGTGAATTTTGCCTTCCCGTTACAATTCGAGATACAGTTTGTTACTGAAGTGAAAGCACTGCTTTGGAGAACCTTCCTAAATTTCTGCAGGTGCTTAGCAGCACCATCAAGTCAAGAGCTGATAAAAGTCAGGATAAATCCACATTTTTTGTTGTACCTATGCTGCTGCATCGTAATGCTGTGCAGTTTTGCAGTGTTTCACTACTAGCATTATTTGTAATTGTTGGTCTTTTCACAGGTTCTGGTGCAACACCACTTCTAGTCCTCTTTGTGACAGATGGCTTTTCCCCTGTACACAAGGTTTTTTGTCTGTTATTAACTTTCATTACACCTGTTTTAAGAGCACCATAAAAAAGTTATGTGCTACAGTTTTCAACAGTAAAATATTTATGCCCACCAGAGTTATTTATGTACTGCTAATTGAAGTGAAACAATTTGCAATTCTTTTTTTCATAGTCAAATTCGTAATTATGTTGTAAACAAGCAAATTATCTGCACTAATAACTATAAACTTAACTGTATATACTTTTAATGATCAAAGATTTTTTTAATCTAATTTTATTCCCTGTGATTTTAGATACTTGCTTTCAAATATAACCAGGTACAAGAGAATGCACCAATAATTACTTTGAGGCAGAATCCAAAGTGCTCATTAACTGTGATTTATAACTAAAACTATCTGGGTTTAGGAATGTGATATACAGAATGAATCGTCATTTAATAGAGTATTTCTTTTCCATGAGTATTAGAAGGTACACTGGATGAAATTGCGCCTCGTGTACTCTGTAACATGAAGCTATCAGAACACTTTCAGACATGCTGTGCAATCTTCTTTCATCTGCCAAACTCGTTGGTGTGTTTGCTCCATACAGCTATATCTTTAATCAGGGTAAAAGATGTAACTTGACAGAGTGCAATTATTTTAATTGCCCTGGAAAGACAGAGAATTAAATTATAAGAGAAATTTGATTTTCAAACTTAGGTCTGTTCTAGAACTGAAATAAGATTTCAGATACCTAACAAAATTTTGAACTTTGAGGTTTGTCCTTTCAGAGCTGCAATAACTTCTTCTGAAAGGACACATCCAATGAAGAAGAAATGTTTTCATCTATGTCAACACTTAATTTTGAAAATAATTGGTTTTGAAGCACTTTTAGGGTTTCTGCTGTACAAAATAAATGCCAAGCAGCTTGTTCAGCAACCATGCAATCTTTTCATTCTTCTTTCTGTACCCTTAAACAGTTTTTGTCAGGAGTGGATGTATGTTCATTTGACAGTCTCACTAAAATGAAAATAATTTTGATGGCTGACATTCCTCCCTCCACCACTCAAAGCTGTCTTAAATTGTCAGAAACAAAACAGAAACAGTCTTTCAGCTTCAGGTTGCAAACAACCATTGTCACATAGTGGAATTTCTATCTACAATTTGCATCCACTGTAGAGTGGGATATATTGGGGCCTCTGCTGGACAGTCATTCAAAATAAAATCAGTTCACAGATTTTAGCCTAGATGCATTCATGCTGTACAAAATATGTGGGCCACTTTCTTTTGTTTAATAGGAGCAAAGTCATAGTCTCATACCCTGTGATTCAAGAGATTTCTCAGCTGTGACTGTTCCTGGCTTGAACATCAACATGTAAAAGAGGGACAAGGAAAGCATTTCCACACAGAAGGTAGCTGCCGTTTGCTGGCTGCCAGCGTGTTGCTAGCCCTTCACGCTGTGATGCCCAGGCAGCTTTGACATGGCTCTGCTGTCCTGATTGACTGATTTGCATGTAGGTATCTCCAAACTCAGGAGCCAGCTACAGTCTTGTAAGGACATTTGTGTCGGTTTTGTTTATATTCTGCTATCCTAAGTGAATATGTACTGTTTTCACTTCTTGACAGCTTAGAAAATCCACAATACAAACCAAAAGACATCCAAACATTCTCAAGACCTTGGAGACTTCTCCCTGAGTGCAAATATTGGCTGTTACCTCCTGCTCTCCCCTTGCCCGCAGAGGTGCTAGGTCCTCAGCTAGCATGAGGCTTTGGAGCTCTATTTGTTGTCACGAGCAAAGGACATAACCAGGTTTTTAGGTCTTTTTCACGCTTATAACATGAAAAGAGAAGCTCTGGGAATTTCTTGTTTGACACCACCAGAAAGCCAGAGGAGGCACCATTTAGAGTCTTTATGGCCCATAGTTTAGGCTGTCACTTAGGTCACACAGCTTAGCATTTTTGTAGTCTTTTCCTCTGAGGAAATCTTTTATTTTGAAAGCTCTGTGCTCAGAAATATAAAACCAAAAGAGAAATATAGAGGAATCTATCCCAAAGAGCCTATGCCACTGAGTGAAATGGAGCAGGTGAGAAATACTTGCAGTTCTCTGACACATTCCCACCCAATTTCTTTGATTTATCATCCATTAATGAGAAGACTGGGCCTGATACTGTGTTATGGCAGGCTGCACAGAACAGAGGGAGGTTTACTTGTAAGTAAAGCTTATATAATATAAATAAGTGCAGTTGGGGAACAGAAAAAAAAAAACAAACCAGAGACAGGCTTTTAGATACAACAGTTTGGGGGCTTTTTCAGCCATAGCTACATCCCTAATCAACAGTACTTCTACAAGGGCTGTAATTTCTTTACATATTACTCCAGGTAGATAAGATCCAGGAAAGTTCTCACATATGTGGGGGACTATTTCCACAATGCCTAGGGCAGAAGTTGGCTGCAGAAACATCGTAATGCCACTTGTGCACCTTGAGCAGTTTTGCATCTGTTAAATGATTACTTGGTACAAAGACTGACGTACAAGACAGCGCTTTCGGTCAAGTTGTCAACCAACATTAGGAATTCTGAGAGACCTGGTTAAACTTGGTTCCATTGCAGATGCCTCCACATAAAAGTGGTTCCTAGAAAAATGGGTCATAAACATTGTGCATATTATTCAGTCATAGAAAGAGTAACTTTTAAAATTATTAGGTGTTAGCTTTTTCCTGCCTGCAAACAGCACACTCTCACTGTTAGAGGCATGAGAATTGTCAATCAGTGCCTTTTAGAGGGATACAAGCATGGTTACCTGAACAGAGGATTCAGTCTGTGCTCTGTTCATGGTGGGAGATAGGAAGCATAAATAAGTCAAAAATCAGCAGATGGGGGGCCTATTATTTGGTTAAATCCTCTGTAATGTCTGATCCCCAGCTGGCAAACAGAGGAGAATTGCTTCCTGAAGGTGACTTCTCAAACTAAGATGGAACAAGCAGACAGGTGGAGGTTTTCAATACTCCAGTATCTTTCATGGAAATACAATCTCAGATCCTGGGATGGTCTCAACCATGGGGCGAGGTGTTCCCCTAATTGCTAGGAAACGCCTCTATGGAAGTAACGGAAGATTAAACACCATCTGTTCAGACCTTAGCAGGAATGAATCAGTATAACTCCCATGAAATGGAGTATTTGCACTATGACTGGTGTTATTGTATAAAAATGGTCCCTGTCCCTGGCTACTCTTACACATGCGTTTCTACAGTTCCTTGGCCATCTTCAGGCTGAAACATATCAAGAACTGCAAGTGATTCGGGCTGTGACAAAAGCTGGTGACAATGCACCCGTCAGTGAGCATGGCAGAGAGATCTCAGGGCACAATGTCTACGTGGTTACTGTACTGTGAAAGTCTGAGGGGAAACAGCCAATAAATTGCTGCCTCTGCAAGAACTTTAAAGTTTTTCATTTTTGTTTCTTTTATTTATTAATACTTCATTTAAAGCTGCTGAAGCTTATATCATCTTTTATTGAAAGGTTAAATGAATGACACTGAAAGACCCCAATAAATTGTTTATTTCTCTATATAGTTATCATAGGAGTTTGTGTTAGCCGATCGTCTTTCTAAATGCTATTTATTCACAGTGAGTGCTTAAAGCTTATTGTAACATTTCTTTCTTTCACTTATGCAGGACTGTTCAATACTACATCTGTATACATGCTCCTTGATAGCTTCATCTACAGATCTCGAAGTGTTTCTTGCATGCTAGCAGTATAAGACACACACAAAAGATTTGTTGTTGATTACACAGATAATCTCTTTAAGTCAACTCTTCTGTTGTAAAAAGGTTCTATAGCAAAACATGTTTTGAACTCTTCTTTTTTTTTCAGGCACTAATTTTCCTTTCGGTTTGTGACAAGGTTTTTAAATTATATTGTATCAACCATTTCCTTTTCTGTGTTTTATTTTGTGGGATTTTTATTTTTTTTTCAAATTGGTCCTCCTCTCCAAAAAACCAAAACCAAAACCCCAAAGCCTTACTTTTTTTTTTTTTCTGAAGAGACACATGAATATACACTCTTTTAATTTTAATGAGTAACTGAAAAGTACAGTTCAGGTGAGGAGCTGAAACACATTTCACAGAAGAATGCTTTTTTCTCTATCCAGAATGAGAGCAGCCATCTGAGGCCATTCCTTTTTGCCATGCAAAAAAATTATAATACCTTAAGAAACCTGGGAAATAAAGGAAAATCCAATCATGATTTAGAGTAAGCCAAAACTCATCATTAAAGAAAAAAAAAAATCTGTTTCAAGTAAGGACAAAGAAACAGGTGCTTTTAAAGACTAGAGAGCAAGTTTTCGTAAGACAGCTAGGACAAGCAATGGATGCCCAGAAGGCTGTACTCAGGGTGCAACTGCTGTGTCTTTCTTTTTTGCAAGGGAGCAAGGCGTGAGACAGGGATTAGGGCTGACGTTGGCCACATGAGAGGGCATGGGAACAATGACAGAAGGGCCTAGCAGAAAGGAGCACAGATACATACAGTCTTGAGGCGAGTATGGCTGTGGGCAAGGTCAGAGGAAAAGATAAGAACCAGTACTAACAGAAATGTAACGTGACTAGACAGAAAACAAATTTCTCCAGGTACTTGGAAATTCTGTCTGCAGTGACCTAAGGGTAAAACCCTCAGGGTACTTAATGACTTACATACTAACCAGGACAAAGTCTGCTTTGAGTATCAGCCGTGAGATACTGTGCGGTGTGCCTGAGTGAACTGGTGAATGGAGGAACAGGGATTGTGGTAAACAAGTAGCTGCTCCTTATTGTAAAGAGTTGAGACACACTGAAATTTCAACCTTCATTTCTCCTGATGTGTGTATGCAGTGTGATGTGCTGTTCTGCATAAAGTATGTGAATTAATAACATTCTTGCTGCTTAATTTTGAGGTTTTGCAATGTTTCACCTCTATCTTTCAGAACATTTAATTATGTCTATCAGTTAATAAAGAGGACTATTTAGGATTACTAGATATGTTATTATACTATTAGATATGTTTTTGAATATATGAGCATAGCTTTCATTTTTTAAGCTTGATTTGTCAGATGACAGGAAACAACAGTGCATAAGGGAGAAAAATAACAGTTTCTAGCTCTATATAGCTCATATTGCTGAACTAATTACCCACCACTTCTAACTGGAGAATTTAGAAAAACTCTGAGTATCACTAAAAAAGCCTTGCAGTATGAGGAGGTCATGATTATAAGAGTATCCTATGTAGTGGGGAATATTTATTTATAAACAAAAAATATGGTGAGGGTGTGAAAGTGAAAGAGATAGTAATAAAACTAGGATGGGATAGGTTCAGCCACTGTAAAATACACTGTTGCTTTGTACGAGATCTACTGCTGAGTGTTCATGATGACTGAAACACAGGGATCTCTTTAAGTAAGAGTGGAATTAAATTATCCATATTTATGGGACTTTTAAAGCAGTCTTCGGCTGCCATTTGAGAAGCCCTGGGCCATCCAGGACACCTGCATTGTGTTGCGGGTACAGGCAGAGGCCAGACAAAGATCCCAAACAGCTCCAAGCTTAACACCAAGTTCTAGATTACCAGTCTGCACTGACTGCTGATGGATGGATATTTGCAGAGCCTGAACAACAGCATCATTATAAATTAAACAATAAATAAACATGTGATTTTTATTCTTTTTGGATTCTTCAACTTAGAACTAAAATTCTCATGTCATTTCCACTTGTATAGATTCTGTTTCTACCACAGTCAGGGATGTTGTATCACTATATAAAGACATCTTTTACAATTTTACTTACAAGGCAACTGAGTGATGCTTTTTAACGTGCAGAGCCCCTTGACAATTGTAGAGACATTTTCCTCCAGAATATTGAAATATTAATTTGTACACGTGCATTTTCCTGGAAGCTTCTCCCCAAGAACTTTTAAATTCACGCTCTGTTCTTATCTCCAAGTGTACATTTTTGGAATGTCCTATTGTATGCAGTAAGTACTAAGGCACACAAATGAAAACATAAATCCTCATCCCATGAGCAAGTATTCTGTGTGCGATATGCCAGGAGCTGGTCTAGACTGAGACAGAACAGAAACCTACCAGAAGGTGGAACAGAATAGATTCTGCAGAGTGGAGTAATTTCCACTAAACCTGCTACCACATCTTTTTCATACTGCATTGCTGATAGCTATACAGCACCCAATAAATCCCCATCATGAGAAGCACTATCTCATTCCAGAAACACCCCAGCACATTACAGAATGGGACTGAGAGAAACTTGGTTGAAGATGCTTCTAAATTTGTCTTTTTATTCCATTACTTCACCATGTTGTTTTTCTAATGATTGCTACAATACGTTATTTCACAGCATGTAAAATAAAGCAGTTTCAGTCTCCCTAATCCTATCTCACAGATTAGACAAGTATTATTTTATTCACTGAGCAGTTAAATAAGGCATTAGTTTTCTGCAGGCAGTTCATAATGTATTGGCATTTGAATGATAAACATTCCCTAGATTAGACATTCATAACTATAGTGGAGAAATACTAGTAGACACTAGATCAAATCAGGGGTTTACAGGACCTGGGGTTCTATTTCAGATGACTCTAGAGAATACTTTCGGGAAGAGGATAAGAAATAAGGCACATACAGAATGACAGGAACTCGAACCAGCGGTCATATTCAGACCATTCTGCTACTAGGTTAAAAGAGGACCAATTTATGACTGGGCTTCAGGAACACCTGACAGAAACGAGTTTCACAGTTTAAGCATGCTCCAGGGTGTAGGGAAAGTACTCTCTTCCTCTTTTTTTTTTTAATTTGCAGCTTAATAATTTTAGATAGCCTATAGGTCTGCTGTAAATTTTGAGAAATAATTTTAAAATACCATTTTTTGTTGATCAGCTAGTCTATAGCAACAAATCAATATTGAGAATTGTAAACACAAAAGGTGCTTAGCAGAGGTTTTTTGTGCAGCCTGCAATGCTCTAAGTTTATCGATGTCCCTTTCTCCTTTGCACTTACCACAATATTTGCTACAAATTGACCAGACTGTGTCTCAGAAACTGCAGACAGAAAATGGATAAACAGTAAAAATTCAAGGATAAGGCTTCTCCCTCACCTGTGAAACCACCACACACGCTGTTGATGTTACAGCCTTTTGAAAGGAACGGGCGTGTTGCCACCACACTGAAGTTACTGTCACCAAGATGCAGATGTGAAAGGAATGGCCAAAATGAAGGCATTGAAGTGCCTCAAGGGCCACTCTGAAGTAAAAGAGAAAAATAAACTGTGAATCACCAGGAAAAGAGAGAAAAAAATATCCAGGTATGCTCATGCACAGGCACACACACTGATATTTCTCAAGGTGGATTGGTTTAATAAAAATTATGACCTTTTTTTCCTCTACCTTATTTTATTTTCCAGTCCTAAAAATATTGCAAGTGCCTGAGGCGTAAGTCAGAGCAAACCTCCATTATCACTCCAGAGACTTGGCACTTTGCTCATTAGGCTCCTTAGGCTCTAACTGAGTGACCTTGTTTGGTGGGAAGGCACAGATGGAGTCTGTCAGTAAATCTTGTTAATGTAACAAGTATTCCTACTGTTAGATGAGGTTTGCACCTCATAGAAGTGCTTCTATCCCAAGTAAACAACAACCATTCCCTCCTACCAATGTCAGCCCCCTTATTTCATGCCGCCAGGTAGTTCAGCATTTGTTTTTACTGTGAATTACCAAAAAAGAACATCTTGCTGCAAGTGGAGGATGATCTTCCTCTCAAAGATAGTCATGCACCTTGCTTCTAGAGAAAGTGATGTTTGCTTTTAAATTTAGAAGTGTTACCTGATAAACACAACAGATTTGTTCTGCTGTGAATCTTTTCCTGAGCTTAAAAAATATCTTTATGATAGGAATGTAGATTTTTCCTAGATTTATGCTCAGTCAGTTGTACTATATGATACACATAACTAACACATACAATAATAAATATAGGGTTTATTTAGGAAATAATTTTAAATGGTTTAAAATCTTAGGATGTAGCTATTTTGTTTCCATGAGAAAATAGCAAGCTGGTTTCAAAGGACATTCACCTTCTAAAGGCAATGCTAAAAAGGTGACACCACCTTAGTTCAATGGACTCCTTTGGGTAAAAGAAGAGGGATACAACAGTAACTGAAATATTTACATGAAACTCAGTGGTGTGAAAAACCACTATGACCCTGAACAGCAGGATAAATTTCATGCTGAATAAGCAATCATATTTCCTAAGTGTTTTGCATTGTTAAAGCACAGCAGCAAAAGCTAAGAGTGGTTGAACTAGGGACCCCCATTTTTCATGTATATATTCAGATTTGTTAAGTTTCTCAGTCCAAATGGGATTGGGAAGGCACAGCTTTGCATATTTGTAAATTATATTCTACCCTAGTTTGCAGATGGAAGAATCAAGCTTGAAATCGGAATCTGAGATGAATCTGCATTCCCTTCTCCATAGCCATTTGGCTCTACAGGCTAGTTCACGGCTCCAACCCCCAGATTTAAGACCCGCAGTAAGAAATAGTCTTGCCTGCCTATGCCTGCCCCGGCACGGAGGGCTGGCTCCAGCGGGGTCTCTGTAACACCGCCTAACGGCTTAGCCTGCTTAAACAGGAGAGGGAGGACAGACAGAAAAAACTACGCTGCTTTTACCTCTGCCTTGCCACCCTTCATCCCCCTCCTCCCCTCCTGCCTTAGAAAGCCAACACCATTTACAAACTTACTGAGGGCTATGGTTTATAATGTCTGTTTCTTTGTTTTCAAATACATTCATTTACTTTCTTCCATGTCTATTTCTACCAAGTTCTTTTTGCTTCCAATGTTCAAATACTTTATTAGTTAAAACTTCTTTTTCCTACTTGCTACTGTAGGGATTATTAAAAGAAATTAAATTTAGGGCACCAAAGATCATCACAGGCAGAGCAATAAAACCTCTCTGCAAGCCTAATTAAAAAGAGAAGATGGCCCGATAACAGATAATACGTTGTTAACTAGGCATCAAAGGTAGGAACAGGCCTGCAGAAAAGCAAAGACTATCATTATTAAAATCTTTTAAATTGGAAATTGATGTCTAGATCCTTGCTAGCGCAAGAATGGTAAAGGTTTCTCCAGATCTGATGGGAAAGAAATTAGCAGAGTATGTTAAACATATAAACAGGACAGAGGAAGCTATGCTAGGCAGAAATACGTTGGAAACATTTGTTTTGAAGCATAGTCCTGGCAAACTGTTCTCAACGTTGTTATTGCTAAGGTTTGAATAACACTGGCTTATCTCAATCTTGGCTTCAGAGATTTAGTGAAATTATGACCTAGATGATCTGTGACTCCAGAGGTAAGTGTCACTTCCCTCTGTCTGAGGTAAGAGGTTAAAAAGTCACATCGTTACTGTTGCCATGTATCTTCCTATGTAAAAGTGGATTATATCATTCCTTTCTTCTGTTATTTTTTTCACTAGGGTCTTGTCCTGGCAAAGGCTCACCCACTTGACGCTGCTCCACGACATAAGAAATAAATACACAAGAACACAAGTTCTGCAGATAAAATAGTAATAACAAAAATTTGAAGAAAGTATTTTAACTTTATCCTTCAGTGAGCTCTAACTAGGGCTTGCATAACATGTACAGACCTTTCAGAGATGTAAGCTATTATCTGTGGCAATTTTGCATGCTGTAGTAAAAGGAAAACAATGCAATTCTCATAAATCAGCTTTATTATTTCTAAAATTGGTAGGTCAGGATTATCAAGCCCTTTCTTTCACTTGTTCCTGTTCACTCAAGCTATTTTCTTGTTACACTGGCTCTATACCGTAGTGATCAGTGTATTCCAGGTGTCCTGTCCTACATTATTATTACTGTAGGAGCCTGCAGTAATGAAATAGCAAGCCTTAGCAATTCTCTCTTGTAATGGTTTGTTCTCATAGTTAATTAACATAGTCATGGAAGTAAAGCCTCAGATCGCTTCTGCATCACTGCGGACAGACTTTTGGAGAAAATATTCTGGTCCTAGGAAAATACCATTCCCTTCAATTGAGAGTCCCTGCAATGAAAGCCTCAGGCAGCTGGAAGAAGTGGAGCCTGAAATTCAGATTGCCCTCGTTTTATCAGAGCAGAATTACCTTTTTCCCCAGGTAATCCATAAGATATTTCCTTTGCTAGTTGATTTTAGCCAATTTGTCCTAAATCTTCCAGAATTTTTGGTGAGGTTTTTTTTTTTTCATTGCATTAAAACGCAGTTTGCCCTTATACAAATTCTCTATTTGTACCATCATATTATTGCCTTTCTAGCTAACATGCTAAATTTAGAAATGAAAATATATTGAGCAATGAGTAAACTATTATGAGACTGAAAACTTTAATGCAAGGACTATATTTTTCTCTCCATGTTGAGTTTCTATGTTGAGTTACACTTGGCAAATACTTTAATAATTGAGATGTTGGTTTTGCAAACACCAGAGCAAGTTCGACATCAATTATAGTCACCTAGAATTGGAGCAATATTTCACTACATGAGGCTGGATTTGCCACTAACAAACTAAACTTACTTGCTGTTGATTAGTTGAAATAACTTTGCTTCCTTCTATAAGCTAGGATTATAACTATTCTATTTCACATCAGTATTTTGTGGCTTAAGAAATATCCATAAGGTGCTTCTGGATCATAAAAAATACTGCCGGGGAAATGAAAACAGTTATCACGGCTTCATTAATTTAACAATTATTGTTTTCCTTCTTACTTGTCTCTTACTTTCTCTGAAAGCAAAGTCTATGAGTTGTTATTTTGGCAAGTTTCTGATTTCATTTAAATCCATGCAAATCTAGTGTAACACCATTAAGATGTATGGATAATTGAAAACTTTCCACTGAAACTATTTTTCTAAGTGGGGGGACAAAATTAGTCCTCCTCCTTTAAAAAAAAAAGCTCTGATTTTCACGCAAAATTTCAAAAGAAGTATTTTTCTCACCACGTGCAATAGTCTCACAAAAGCACTTAGTTGATAATTAAATCTATGAATCTCAAAGAGAACTAATATTTTTCTATAGTCTCATATGATATACAAAATAATCTTACCACGAATCTGGAGCTTAATAGTGATTGGCATTGACTCCAATGTCCTTGGTATGTGTCATGGCATGAATTATTGCTCCAAGCAATAAAAGGAATTTCCAATCAAGGGAAACACTTGTACATTGGTTTGCTCTGATCCATTTTCAGATAGGATTTCTACAGCTTCCCATGGATTTGCAGCTGCTCAATTACAGTCTAATTACATGACCCCTGTAGAGCAACACCCAAGGAGTGTTAATGGTAACACAGTGACACTCGGAACTAAGCAAATATGGCAAAGCTTGTAGTTCACACAGGAAGGGGAAATGTACCACATGAAAATAGAGATGGCACATTAAGATACAGGTGTCACATATGTTCTCGTTTACAAAAACTGAGAGCGCTTGCATGGCTCTAAAATGTCCACCCCTCCCATTAACTTCTTGTAAGACATACAGAAACACACATTCAAAATCTTATGTTTCTTATTTACAGAAGAAAGGATAAAACAAAGGAAAATAACCAGGTCTGGTAGTTTATATAGCTAAATTCCTGGAGAATTTTGTTGTTAAAACTAAGCAAATATCTTTTAGTAATGCTAGCCTACTAGACAAGATCGCAAGTCAGTGGGGAGACTGGGAGGCACCTTCAATCGTCTAGATATTCCAGGTCTGGCTCTCAGCCTGTGCTTTTGAGCATTTTATCTTTCCAGTAGTCATTTTTGTTTATTGCTAGAACCTCAATTTCTATTGATGCATCAGGGAATAAAGATGTTATATCAATGCATATCAACAGCTTATACCAGGGCGGTTCAGAAAAGAAAGGGAAAGTTACTGTTTCTCTTCAAAGGAGCAAGGGGAAGATAGGAAGGCCAAAGTCATTTCCCAGGTTGAAATTTTCTATAAGATTGGAGATTGCTGTTCTTATCTCATGAAAAGTGTAGTAGTGAACTCTGGTGCCAGGAGAGCTGCTTCAAGTCTCAGATTAAAAGAGGTCACCTAATTCTGTGTTAGCACACAAACAAATTCATATGCTCAGGATCGTGTTGAGCTCTAGCTGGACACTTCAGTCAAACAAATCTCCTTGCCCTCACAAAGAGACCACAAATTCTGCAACTAATTCTGAGGATTTTTATGCTATAAAACAATTTTTTTTCCCCATTTTCCTAAATATGTTTAACTGGTCTAATTTTTTACTATTAGTTAGAATTCCTGGACTTTGGAATAATCTGGTAAGAGTACTGGGTAAAGTTAAAGCCATCGTTAAGAAGAAAGGACTCTGCAGTGAGCTGTAACTCATAGGACATTTCTGTCTGCCTTTTAAAGCAGCTGGAAGCTATTCTTTGCAGACTTGCTGCAGATGACACTTGCTTATGAATGTCTTGCCACTGGACTTTGCAACTATACAGGTGTCAGTAAATCACAATCTGTCAGCTCTCAGTGAAAAGCCAAAATAGCTTCTTCCCAAAACCCTTCATTTTATACACTGAAAGAGAAACTCCAACTCCATGGAAACAATTCCTAAACAGGAGAAAAAAAATAGGTAGCATAGAGTAATATTAAAAAACAGGAATGCAAAGGCTAAGCAAACAATTGGCAGGTATATTCAGACAGTTTCCGCTAAGAACTGAAGATAGAGTCTCTTAATATTCGGCTCTCAAGTCTGCAGGGATACTTACAGGCTGGCTACATCACCCCAACAGTGAACATTAGCTCTTGCTATTCTGAGGTATCCTGGCCACAAGGGAAGGTGATGGGCTCAAAAGATGCAAGCAGCAATTGACAATTCTAAACCAACTTATTTTGTAGCGATAAAAGTAGAGCATTTTAGTCTGTCCGAAGTTTCAGAAGCATTTGCTTAAATAAAAGAATAATAATTAAAGAAAACCCTAAATATAAGTTAGGTACATTTGATCTCTTCACTTGTAGGACATGCATAGAAGCTGAGAACAGACTTTCTCAGCTTCACACCACCAAGAGGCTGAGAGGGGATGCCAGAAGAGATTGTCTGGAATTGGGGATTATTCCAAAATAATTGTGGGAAGTTGACAGGAAAATAATTTCAATAAGGCTAATACAAAAGTAAACTTTATTCATACAATGGACATGACATATTGATGCTATAATAAAGTTGTAGGTCTTGTCCACAGAACTCTCTTTAACTCATCTTATAACAGGGCAAAGGTATAGCATAGCGCATTTGCAATTTAGGACAAAGATCCTATAGGGTGACATAGAAAACTATTTTCATTTTAAACCACCATGAGTCAACTTTACTAATAAAGAATCTGCCAATAGTGCCAAATGTTAACCCAGTAATGAAAGTGGTTGGTTAACTAACAGTTAGTGTCTTAATTCACAGTTTATACATTCTTCTCCATAGCCCATGGAGTGGCAGTAGTTGCTTCACCTTGCTCAAGCCTTCCAAACAATCTACTTGCTTGTTTTGTTCTTGCTTTGTTTTCTCATCATCAGTTGAACCTAACTGCTGAGAAAAAATAATTTCTTTGTTGAATTTTCACTGTTGTATTTCTGGGCATAAAGGGTGAGTTTAATTATATCTCATTTATTCTGCATATACTTTTGGGCCAAATGAGTAACAGCTTAATATCATATCTCACTTCTACTCTTCCTCATGGAACTACTTTCCCAAATTGTAAGAGGTGGACGAGCAGATTCTAATTCTTGGTACACTTTTTGGAATGGTTTCTAGACCTTTTGTTGAAAAGGACAGCAATCTGCCAAAGTGCAAGGCCAGCATGTAAATTCTCCTAACGCTTGTTTCACTTCAGAATGTTTTTTTTTTGCAAGAAGAAACTGTTGTGACAGTAATTTGTTATCAATAATGTTGATCTGAGGTGATCTGCTTTTTTCAAGAGAGCAATGCCCTAATGAAGATCTTGATAAAATCCTAACTTCAGGACAGGCTGAGAGAGCCTGTCCTGACTTCTCGACAGGCTGAGAGAGTTGGGGCTGTTCAGCCTGGAGAAGAGGAGGCTCTGGGGAGACCTGATAGCAGTCTTCCAGTACCTCAAGGGGGCCTACAAGAAAGATGGGGACAGGCTGTTCAGTAGGGCCTGTTGTGATAGGACAAGGGGTAATGGGTTTAAATTAGAAGGAGGGAGGTTTAGATTGGATATTAGAAAAAAAATTTTTACAATGAGAGTTGTAGAGCACTGGAACAGGTTGCCCAGAGAGGTGGTGGATGCCCCATCCCTGGAAACGTTCAAGGCCAGGCTGGATGAGGCTCTGAGCAACCTGATCTAGTCAGGGATGTCCCTGCTCCTTGCAGGGGGGTTGGACTAGATGACCTTTGAAGGTCCCTTCCAACTCTAGCCATTCTATGATTCTATGATTCAGTGAAACATTAGTGTTGTCTTGAATTGGCCTCAAAAATCATCAATTTTAACTTTGCATAAGCACTATAACTCTTCTTTTCCTATAAAAGAACCCTTAATTTTCATTAGTTTGAAGTTTAAACTTTAGCTAGTGATAATATTCTCCTCCTGACACATACTCATTCCTCTAACTCAGAATATTTGATTAAGTATATGTATTAGATGGGATAACAGATAATCTTTGCTTGATTTTAATTATCTTGGACTCTGATGCCAATGTCAGCGAGGACAGATGCCAGTGGGAGTTCTGAGTACAAGTATGGGGCGAGTCAAAGTTCTGTCCGAGCTCTCTTTCGTCATAGTCTTGTGTTTAGTTTTTAAACTACTTTATCTTAATTACCTCTCCCACAGTTTGAACAAATACTATCATATGGATTATGTTTATCTGAGAAGATAGTTAAGACTCAATACATGCTTTTCCTTTAATAAGTAAAATTGTTTCTGAAATAAATGTATTAGTAATCTGAATAAAAACTGGTGCATTTTTTTCCAAAGTCATCTGCACAAAGGATATTAAGAAAAATTTTGGTAAAGCTACTACAGATTAAACAAATTTGCATTGATACTAGGGTTATTTTTCCTTAGGGACTAGTACTCTTCAATAACATTCAGTAAAATAGGAACTGACCAATAGTAATTTTATGGCAGCTGACCTTCAGATCTCATCATATGCTACCAAATGCAGCTTGTCCAAGGAATACTCCTTCTTTTTGTCACACGTAATTGTATTGTGGAATTACAGGAAATGGGTTGGAAAAAGAAATTCTGCAGAGTTCCCAGGTCTGTTTCCTATGATGTTTCAAGTCGGGATCAATTATTCCATTTGTTTCTGGCAGGATACTGTGATAGTGTTATTTCAAAAGGTTTGAAGAAAACCACCTATAATGCACCATTTATGATGTGGCTCTAGATTTTTTACTGCTCGTTTGAAGACACTATTTGGATAATTTGCTATTCACTTTTTAAAAACATTATAATGCACACTTCTTACTACATCCATTTTAAGGAATATCTAAAAGCAATTACTGTAGCCTAAGTATCCAACAAATAATATATAAAAAATAATGTATGTATAAATAAAATAAGCCATGAAAGAGGTAAGAAAATAATTCCACCAGTCTATATCATCCTTTTCCAGATAAACATCTTAAAGAGTAGCATGTATTTCTTTATGACAAAGCTTTTCTGCTTGACCAGTAAGATCCTCCTGTGTCCTAGGGGTAATTCATGCAACTAGAAGAAACAGATGAAACACAAAAAGACAGCAGGTAGGGGACAGTCATAGACTGACAGGGAAAGAAGCTGTAAAACTGTTGTCAATGCTCATTACTATCATAATTCCTAACATTGGTGTAATATAGACCGTGATTCTTCAAAATGTTAACCATAAACCACATTTTAAGTACATGAGCCAATCCTTCTTACTTAGAAAATGAATGTTTATTGCTTTTGTAGTTACTAAGATTCGAGCACGCACTTCAGATACTTTCCTAAATGAGATTACAGGGGAAACAGTATATTCTAGAGCTCTTGCTTCAAGTATTTCCACTTCTGATTGTACTTCCACTCTCTTTCTTAAGAACTCATTATTATTCAGAAATAAATCCCTCCAGAGCTTTCTTGGAGTTTTTTTTTTTATTATGTATATTATAGAAATACAGGTGTGTGGCATATCAGATTGTTGTAGAGGCATCATTGTCACTAACTCAAGTAAAACTTTCCCCAAGTCTGAAGCTTTCCCCAAGTCACTTGGCATTAGCTTTATTCTTTCCTGTGTAAATGTTCAGGTTAAACCCAGCAAGCGTGAACATTCATTTCCTATTCTGGGAGTACATACAACCTATGGAGATAAGGATGTCTGTTTAAAATTGTACTGTGGCTGGGTCAAACGACACTCTTGATTCCTTTCCCTGCATGAGTCAGACAAGATGTAATTTGACTACTTCCAATCTCGGAAGCTTAGTTGGGATCCTAAGTTAGGAGTTGTAAAACCAGCCCTGAACACTGTGACTGAAGAAAAAATAAAAATCATACTGTGTGTACACACTGAAAAGAAACTTTGCAGTTATGTCTAGTGACAGAGAACCCACAGTAGCTGTTCTATCAATTGGATTTGGACAAAGCAGAGGACCACTACCTTCGTGGTGATACATGAGTCATTTATAGCCTCCAACTGCAGCTAAACACAGAACCCAGGCTTTTAGTCTTTTGCTCTCTTCAGGGAGCTGGTTTGAATCCACCATCTTAGACCCAGACAGATCAAAGGTGCAAAAGTCTGCAGTCCTGACCATCACTCTTAAGAAACTGGCACCTGAAACCAGCAAAGACTTGAAATACAGCACTTCAAGCCTGTATGCAATTCCAGTAATTCCTTTTATTTTGTATCAACATACTTAAACTTCCATACCTGTATAAGTCTGGCCTTGGCATAGCTATTTAGTACTCTGCCTTATGTCTCCCTGGTCTCTCCTTCCAGCTTTCATAGGCAAAGCACCATCTGATTGTGTGGCACGTTGCACAGCCACGCACATCAGACTGCTGAGTGTGTTAAAGTATGAGTATGTTTTGTTGTTGTAGCTGATAATGTTTTTTCTCTCCATAATGAAAGTATCAAAGACAAAAGTTGATTTCTGAGTTTGAAATTATACTAGATACAGTAGGTATACAGAAGGTATTACAGAAGGTCACCCACCACCGACTAAAGAAAATAGCTTTACTTCTATGTTATAATTTCATCCATTGTTCCTTGCCAGTTTTGCAGCTCCAGTTGCAGAGCCTGCTATTACCCTTTTTCCAACCCTTTTTTGCAATCTGAAGGATATCTTTTTTATCTTCAGATAGCGATGTAAATACTTCTGCTAATGCTATTACAAATCTTTCTTATGAATGGGGGAAAAAATTCTTATTAAAAACCTTGGCATTAGATGTTGAATAATCTACCAATCAATGGCCCATATGACAAGGTGAGAAAAGGCAGCATATATCTAAATAGTTTAAAATCATAACCTTGTCTCATCTTAATTAATTCATTAAGACCTATGCACACAATTCACTCTTTTCATAAGATATTGACAGTTGACCTCATTTCTGGATGGCATTTAAAAAATCCATCTATTGCGCTGCAATCTTACATTAAAGAAATTTCCTGTTACAGAATCAACTCACATATTTTACTATTTCTCTCAATTAATTAGTCTCAAGGTGTTCTGGGAGATACAAAACAAAGGAACATAATGAGAAGCCACGAAGATAACAAGTGATTATGGTACGGAAAGCAAAGTTATGCTAGTAATAGTTATGTCATAGTAGTTCATTCACCAATACAAAGCATGTAAAGGCATTCTACATCTACCACCCCTCTTGTTATTCCTTTCTGTTTATTTGTTTTCCTTTGACTAGTTTCAGTTTGCTCAGAAGAGAAGTAAACTGTATGCAGATTGTTTCTGCAATTTCAGGGTTGTAAGAAAAGCACTTGCAATAATTTATTGATTTGGACACAGTAAGTCAGCAGTGATTTCTGCTTCAAAATGGCCATTCCATTAGCAAGGCATAGTACTCACCTGACCACTAACCAAAGCAAACAAAAAAGATATTTCTATACCAGTCAGATGGCCTTTGTTTTGTTTTGTTGTCTGTTTGGGGCTCTTTTTTTTTTTGGTTTATCCATTTGACATAGACTGTACCACAAAAGGCCTAACTCTGTTAAAAAATAGTTATATCCTCCTCACAGACTGTTGGAAAATCTTCTAACAACTCTCTAGTACTAATCATAGTAAAGATGTGAGGGATTTTGCCACTCTGCCTAGACTTTTCTCATCTGAATCAGAAAAGCTGGTGTCACAAAGGCCGGCAGTCAATATGTATCAACCAACCCCACTCATGATGCTTCTTGGATGGCCCAGGTGGGAGCTGAACCTGCTCCTAACATGGCTGGTACAGACTCTGGCTTGACTTCACAGGGGGCTTCAGCCTGCGGGTCTTCCCCTTCAAGAAGGGGAAGAGCATTGTTATTTCAAGTTTTAGAGCTCTCCTGCACTGTTATTTGCTGGACAGGTTGAGTTTATTTATGTGAGGTCGGCCAGCTCCCAGCCTGCCTGCTAATCGGGTTTGTGATTTTCAGAAAGTCAGCTTCTTTTCCACCTGTCTCTAGGGCCTGCATGGGCGCTTTGTATTGTCTTTCGTGCTTCGCAGAGGGACATTGTTTAACATGGTCATTAACCCAAAGGCTGGCTCAAAATTACTGGTTTTCTGTGAAGCATGAAGAGCGGCAGGGAAGAGCGAACCACCTACAGTACCTGGGGAAAACCTGGCAGGTGGTCAGAAGCCAAATCCTCTGTCCACAGAAGTTAAATATCTCAGCTGAAGCTAAAGGACAGATGGAATAAGACAGAAAAGTAGCGGTAATGTTGTATAGGATGGAAGGTTAGAAAACAGTGACACAGAATTTAGCCAGCAGCATAGTGACTGGAGAAACCAAGGGAGGGATATACGGCAACATTTTAAAGCTATATCCTCACTCAAACAACAAAAGGTGGTGCAAGTATGTTGAAGCCAGTTTAATTTTGAATTACAGCAGTTTTTAAGCCTAGCATAGCAAGTTAGGGTAAAACTTAGAAGAAACAATCGATGGCCAATCTCATCTAATTACACAGATCAAAAAGGGTTCCTTAATCTACTTGGCATCAGGATTTTACTCTGAGGTGTTCATTTTGATACTAAAATCAATGTCATTTTTTATAATAAAAATGACAACATCAAAATTGGGAAAAAAAGGCAACTGGAATTAAACGCTAAGTTGTACTACGCTTCTGAGGAGGGATCTCCAAAATCTAAACATTCTGTGCTAGAAACATGTACAGCATGAAAGGCCGTACCCTGTTATGCCTTGTCAGTTGTAGACGGTAAGAAAACCATCACCCTCTCCTTGCACTGATGCCAAATTAAGCCAGTAACCATTAAGGTTACTATGTACATTGCTACCTGAGAATGAGGGATCACTTCACTGATCTACTCACTGGCTGCTGTATGTAAGCAAAATTAATTATAAATTAACATAAATGAAAACATCATGAGTCAGCTGTTTCTACAGGAGAGAGAAAGGGCTAATATTCAAAACCGTAAGCCATTAGGAAAATAGATGGCAATGACTAAAATGTGAAGTATTAGTTAACAGGAACCCAAGGGAGAGAAGTGTTGATGGAGAAGAGAGATCTGGCTCACAGCCAGCAGCAGCTCTAGAGTTTGATATACTAACGTAAGGAGATGATGCACTATTTCATAGTCAGAGACTACCTAAATGACATAGAAAAGGCTTTTACACCAGGGAACGTTCCTGATCACATTGATCACCTGTAACTTTTAATAGGTTCCAGTAGTGACCAAGAGGATTTAGGGACCTGTCACACATGTAAACAGAAATGCCGGGAACAGAAAAAACAGAACTCCTCTGTTCTGCTTACAACAATCAGATATGCATATTGTCAGGCTGCTTCTAAGGTGGGGAAATGAGGCAGCTAAGGTGTCTGGAAAGCATATCCCTAAAGGATATTTACACAAAGCAAGACCCAGTTACACATACGTGAAATTGTCCTTCTTTAATTGGATTCCTTTGTGGCTCCAAAATCTATGTCTGTGGTGAAGATTATATACAGCTGCAGTCCAGTGGCATAGGAGGTGAAACAGAAAGACACTAAAATTCCAGAAGAAAGTTACATCTTCTCCCTGACCCTTCTACAATGTAAGATGCTAAGCAACGCAGAGGGTTATCACACTAGGGAGAAGTCCTTAAGCTTGTGGGATTGCAACCACATACGCACAGAAACAAAAAGGGAGATTTTCTAGCACCTTGTAATGTGTCAAATGAGTCAATAATAATGCATTACACAAGGAAAAAAGACAAGTATATATTTCAGACAACACTTTCTCCTCCATGTTAATTGTACCAGCCTCTCCCAAAAGATTTGCTCTTTAAAGTCTACTCAGATTGTTGTGCAATTCACCACACACTCTTCATACTGCTCTTACTGCTCTCTTCTTCAACAGTTTCCTGAACACTTAATAATCTTGACTCTTGACATTTAAGAATCTGATTTGCTTCAGAAACATGCTGAATCCACCACGCTAATCTCCATCTTATCCACCTCACTACTCTGTCTCTCACTTGCTTTCCAGGTGGGCTCTAAAAATGTTTTCTCTATCCTTTTTTTGTATTGCCTTTTTTCTTTTTTAAGCTTCCCTCTCTAAGATAGAAACAACCAATTTTTGCCTGAAAACCTCCCTTTTTGTCTCAATTTTCAAGTCTCAAATAGTGTCAGATACAATTTTTTAAAACTACACTTATTTTTCACTGTCATGGAGCTATTCCTGAAAGTTGCTGTTCACCTGCTTCTCAAACCCCTACATTTTTTATGGCTTTTCCTCTCAACTGCTAGAAGTCTGGGTTCTTTTTCATAACATCCTCACTATTATCTAAATTTCTCAGACACATTCTGTGATTCCTCCTCCACGTAGTGCTGAAGGTGGGAAGAGAGAAAAAGAAAAGGCCAGTGCAGCTGCTCCAGTCTCCACCCGCCCCCTTCCCTGGATGACATTCACACCTCCCTCTCTTCAAAGAGGAGACTTTTAAGTCTGGTTTTTTTTTTTCCCAAATATCATCAGATGGTTGGTTATCCCCAAAACCACCCTGTGGAGAATCCTGTGAGATATACTGCAACAGAAAATTTTATCTATTTTTAGATCTAGGAAGCTTCCGTTCCTATGTGAAGCCACATAGCATTTTGGGGTACATTACAAATACAGCTATGAGAAATATATGTAAAGTCCAGTGACTGAAGCTGCTAGAGATCAGGCAGATTTGTCTCCCTGTCTCCTGAGTCTGAGATAGCAGGAATCAAGAACAATACAGATTTTTGTTTTGCACCACCAGGATGTTTTGGTTCTGATTCATGTCTAAATTCAAACTTGGACTTTTCAAATTTCTATTTTCAAAAAATAAATCCTCATGACCCACTTTACGACTCTTTCAACTCGCATAGCCTATCATCAGGGCAAAATAACGAGAAAAAAAGAAAGGTGCAAGAAGTTAACTTTCAGATATAAAGATGCCTACTACTTAAACTGATGCCCAATTAAGCTGTTTGTAATGCTATAGTGTTACATTTATCTAAATACATGTGCATCTATGTGTACATCTACATCTATATATTTGTATAAATGTAAGTACACATACAGACACCCTCTATAGGTACAATAACAGTACTCAGAAGGCACTACTTATTTGCTGTTCTTTCCCCAGCAATACCTGCTTGAAGTAGGCTGTTAAGGTGTGCTAGAGTCAACAGATGGAGAGCAGGAGAGGAAGGATTTGTTCCTCTTTGGTTCCTGTTTATTTAGTTTCTCGTGTGAGCTGTTATTATTTGGCAGCTTATCTTGATCCTGACTGAAAACAAGCGAAACTTGTGAAAATGAAAACAAACTTCTTCACAAGTTTAAACACATTTGGTTATTTGTGCTGTGTTGGCTGAGCCAAGTAATTTTTAATTTTGCCAGTGTTTGCAGGCCTATTTCTATATTCATCTTTTAAAAATACTATTAAGAAAAACAATTCACTGGCTCTGAACATTTCATCGAAATCTTGGTTTTCAGAGGCAGTGCATGCCCAGAATTTTATTCACTTCAGCAGGAGCTGGGAGCACAAGGATCAGATGCCAGATTACCAGCTGAAAAATAAAAATATGACCCATGTAATCATACCACATTGTCAAAGCAATATCAGTGTGTCATTTTTCATATCTTCCATTTTAAATAATTTTATTTTGATAATATTGTGGATGGATAAAAGCAGTTAATACTGTGCTTTTTACAAAGATCCCTGTCTATCGGACATGCATATGGAAAAAGCGCAAAGGCTGGGGTGATGTTTCTGACACTCATTTTGGAGCTGCGGTGAAGGGCGAGGAAGGAAGTGTTCTCACCGTACACACAAAAAGCAGGAAGGTCACTTCTTATAGGAAAACTCTCAGAGAACAGATGTATGCCTTTCTGTGGCAACATTGCTTTAGACATAAAGCAATCTGTTGCCAAATTAAGTGTTCCGCTGCCGTGAAGCTGAAACAGAGGGACTGGTTCCACTAACTTAGCCAGTTAACCAGTAGTACCATTGTCCTGAAAAGCTACGTGCCCAGAGACAGAGAATCCCTTGTGGTACATCCCTAGGCTTCAGAATACAACTCTGGACTGAGCATATGTTACGGTATAAATGTATTATCCTGCCCTTTAAATACAAAAAAAAAAAAACTTAACTGCTTGCGTGTAGCAGCCAGTGTTGCTATTTTCCCCACTGCTTTATACAATTTAACCACCTGGAATTAGCCCTTGCAAATCGCTGCCAGGCAGGCAGGAAGCTCCTTGGCTTCTGGAGAGCAGTTAGCAGCTGACCGAGTTGTACCTCTTCAGCTGCGTGCAGCATAGCTGAATCCCCTCTAACCAGCAGTTATTACTTCTTTTACAAGAAGGCATGAAATACAGAGAACCAAATTCTGTGCATGCTCACAGGCCGCTCCTCTTCGTAGCTCACCGGTTATGGTCACTCTTAACAGTATGGTGCTGCAGCTAAAACAATAAACCTTGACAGTCTCTCTGTAGTGGATATTTGTCTCACCCTGTCTCTAAAACACAGCCAATATACAGCTACCTGCCAGGGCTCTGGTGAAGCACAAATAATATAACCATGGTATGTGTTTTTACACAGCTGCACTTATTGTATTTCCTATATAAACACACTAAGAGAAGCCCAGAAAATGTTTTGGGATGCTCCTCATCTTCACAAACTGATTTTATAGAGATATACAGACAGTATGGTGCTGGGACAGCCACTTCAATTTCAGGAAATGTATGGCTGAAAAGTTCAAGAGAAACCCAGCATCACCTTGCATTTAACCAACTGTGAAGCATTTGCTAAAAGGACACCACGAGGTAAGACTCTGGAAAAGAACATTGTTCTGTAACTGTTTTCCTACAGAAATTAGTAAAAGGTATATTATCATCTGATGAAATAAGAAGACTTCTTAATTTCCCATTTTCCCTGTCACTAACTAAAGGAAAAATCCCTTGCTACTGCTATAGCTGAAATCTGCCCTCTTGCTGCTATGCAAGGTAGAATATTGCCTGTTTCTTGAGATCAGCCTGCTGTGGGCTACAATCCCTACTGTCTGTTTGAAAGCCTACAAGTAAACAGAATGAGTAGCCATATTAGTCTGTCTGCATCTCCCCCTTCCCACCAAACACTCCCAAATGGAAGAAATTGTAGAACATGGCATACCCTCATTAAATAAAGTTGCAAAGCTCAGGGATTGACTTAAATCTTCCTTCTCCTCTTTGTGTTGCATTTACTACAGCAGCTTTCCTTGAAGTAAAAAGGCAAACAAACAAGCCCAGCTGTAGTTGGGGCTTTTTATGAGTCACTGAGCAGCAGATGTTGAAAGAGCTGTGTTTCTAACTGCAGCACCTGCTGCTGAACCTGAATTTCCAAGCCACAGTATTACACACATACAGAAAGAGCAACTGAGCAGGTATGTACCGCTAACAGCCGCTCTTAGAGTAAAATCAAAGAGAGAATGTCAGCAGGGAATTGTAACTGAAAGCTCCGGAGCCACCACAAAATTTGCAGTAGTCCAGTGACACAGGATTGCTTCAAAAAGCAATAGTTGCAATTATTTAACTTATTTTCTTTTAAATATTGTTAGAGAAACACCTTGAAGACCAGCCTAACTTTTTCAGCAGGTACCTGTATCTAGATATTGCCACTACAGACTCCAAATCCAGTGTTGTCTTAGATATTTCAAAAAATGATTTTTTTGTTGTTGTTGTTGCAAAAGCAACATATAGAAGAAATAACTCCCTTTACCTTTATGTACACAATCATTTACATGGCCATCATGGCCTGCTCACTGAACAGATTCAGGTTAAAACCAAATATTTCTCTCTTTTTGGAAAGAGAGAAGGAAAGGAAAGATTTCTGAACTGGAATCAATGTATTTGTCTGGCATAGACAAATTATTGTATTAAACAATGCGGAAGTCAATACATCTCAATACTTGAGCCAGCACAGACACTGCTTGAAGGGGCCCAGGTTCAAAGCGCATGGATCGTAAAACCGTGGCCCGAGCTGCACCTACCCACAAGGGTCCCATTGCCCACCAGCCTCCCTGCTTGCCTGGCGACTAAGTGGACTGGCCCACAGCCTGAGCGGACCTTTTCACGGTTGCTTCTTATTTCTAATTTTCCAAGTCTTTGTGGTACTTTTTGTTACAAACCACCACTGCAACCTAATCTTGGCAGCCATACACACCCAGTGTCTGTGGAACAGTATTACACAGTAGCCAACACAATGTGTCACTACAGCTCAGGAAACAAGGTCTGCTCAAACAAAATACTTTCAATCCTTGAAAGATGGTTCTTTGTCACCAAAGTAAAGGACAGTGCAGAGACACAGCTAAATCTCCTCACCACCTTGTAACACCATAGTTTGCCTGCATCTCCTTTTTTTTCTCAAAGTATTTTCTTCCCAAACTACCCTTCTGCATCTCACTGCCTTGTGACAAAGGTTAGCTTAAGCTACCAGTGAGCAGGATATGGCCTGTGAGGGCTGAAGGTCCAGCTGCAGTACTTGCTCCCACACACCCCTGCAAGGAGGTTTCTAGCAGGGGCGTGTGGAAATGCCTTCAAGAGCTCCAGGCTGTTGAACAGAGCAGACCCTCGCAGTCCTCACAGTCCTCAGTGCAGTGCCGAGGAGTGGAGCCGTCACGGGTTCCAAGGCAGTGCCAGCCCACAAGTGCGGACAGGCAATGGTGAGTCTGCTCTTGAGACCAACATCAGGGCAGCCTTCAAGAAACAGCACAAGCACAGCCAAAGCACTTAAAATTACCCCTATGACTATGTTTTTGATGGTTTGGGGCCAAACCACTAGTTGGTAATAGTCCTTGGAAACCTGATGGAAACATAATTATTTACCAGAATATTCAATTTCGCTATTCAAATAATCTCATTTGTGATCTAAATCATATATGTGACAAACTGAAATGCTGCACGCCAGTCACTGCCCAGGGTAGTATGGAATACACTTGCTAGTGATTTTGGTAGAAAATTAGTGGGAAAAAAAAATGAAAAATCCCTGGTCTGTATTGTTCCAGTGTATTTTGTAGCTATTTACATCTGTGTGATAAATGTGGCAAACAATGTTAAAGGTAAGGATCTCTGTATGCAGGTGACAACTTTCCACATTCAACAGCAGCTCTGATGCATATCTGTTAACAGGGGAGTGACTGGATGTTACAGGTATAAGGGGAACATACTTGTATACATGCATTTGCAAGAAAATAAATAGAAAAACCTAAGATAAACATTTTTATTGTGTTTGACTATAATGCGTTAATTATCCAAGCCCAGATTCCCAGGCAGTGTAAGGTGGCATCGTAAAAGTAAAGTCAAACAGAATGTGCAGAATTTAGCAAAACTTGATGTATTTTCCCAGAGAAACCATAACACTTATCACATTTGTCTCCTGAGTGAGTGGTGCATTTTACCTTCTAATGTCACACACTGCAGAAACACAGCAAGAATGGTAGATTATCTGCACTTATCTTTACACTGTCTGAAATGTTTTTTGTATATGACCCGACATAGTAACTGCATCAGTTGCCCACACCTGTGATCTCAAAAAAGAGTGCAGTTTTCTTCTAGGTTTGTTTTTGGTGGGTTTTGGTTTTTTTTTTTGTTTTGTTTTGTTGTTTGTTTGTTTGTTGGGTTTTTTTGTTGGTTTTTTTTTTTGAGGGGGGAGAGGATCTGCCAGCAAGCTAAATAGTAAGTTAATTTCACCTTTTCATAAAAATTACCATTTTAAGTGCATGTGGGTTTTAACCAGATTCCTTTCACACTGTAGCTCTGTTGTGCGTTCCAAAAACCTGTATGTGGGTTTTTCACCCCATATACAACATTAAGTGCAACTACGGAGTTACAGGATAAGTTTACATACCAAAGCCATGCCTCATAGGACCAAATTAATGAATCTGACCTAAATATTTTTGTGGGAATAAGTCCTTAGTTCTAAGTCATTGCTCATAGTGATTTCCTTCAGACAGATTCCATTGAAGCAGCCTATATTGTTATGCCATAAATTCGTTTTACTAGTTTCTTTGTTTTTATTGTGTTGCCTACTTACCTTGCAGTAACAAAAACCAGTACTAAGACCACCTGAGGTACCAATTAAAGCTTTATGAAAGGATAAAGTATGACAGTGCTCATGGGGAAATGTTACTGAATAGAAGACTGGTAATTAATATGGTAACTTGATATAACTGTTCAGCTCTCCTGTGAACCATGAACTTGGACGGTCTCCTGATTCATCATTCTAAGAAACTATAATACAGGTTAGGAAGCATACCAGGACTAGTCTTAATTTAATACAATCTGTGATGCACTCTTGTCTTAGGGAATTTAAATGTACTAGATCAAGCTGGTCTCTATGGTAACCAAACCCACAGGCTTATCCACCGTAACTGTGGTCCATTCCAGTCAGTGTCTACCAAGGCACCTACACATCTCATTACTGTGCAGCTGTGTTCTTCAATTCCCTTTAAAAATCATATTTCTTCTACATTTGGTAAATTATTCCTTCCTTGCTCAAGCCATCCTTTAAAAAACATGGAACAATTAATTTGCTAAAAAGAAACATAAGTTATCTTTTCTGCTTCTGTAAGCAGAGAAAAATCAGATGTCTTGGATCTGATCTGGAGGCAGCTGGGGAGACAGCAGTTTTAAGCACTTTCTCTGACTCTGGCCTCCAAAAAGACATTTTGAAAGCTAGGCAGAAAGTTTATGGCCTGCCCATAGACATGGATGTCTAGTCAAGTCTTAAGTCTTGCAGAATTGTTAAAAAAGGAGATTAAATTAGGCCTTTTTCGTCTATACATTCTAAAGGAAAAAGATAGGAATGTTAAGGGAAGAGACTGGTTTACACAAAGGGTTTGGCAATTGAACTGCTCCTCTTGTTCAGTTTTTGCTCAGAGGATCTCAAGTTACATGAAAGCTCAAGTGACTCAAGACGACCTCTGAGCTCTCAAGTTCAGGCGCACTTCTCACACTGCTTCGTGCATCAGCTCCCTTCCCCTCTGCCTTGATTACCACACCGAAAATCTCAAACCCATGGGCTTGGGAGGAATAACTTAAAATTGCAGGAAACTTGGTATTTCCTCCCTGACTCCGAGGTGGCTTGTCTGGATGACTTCTACTGCTACTGGAAAAGATTTTTTTAGCATAAAGTGTTGTGAAGCTTCTATGAGAATCAGTGGTAAATGTCTGTTTCAACGGCAGCAGAGAAAGGTCTATTCTGCATGTGTTAGTAAGCCCCACACATTCAGAGCTTAAAGACTGGACACATGAAGCTGCACTGCATTACATTTCAGAGTTTGAGGGTTATTGTGGCTGTGACTATTAAGTTTGTTTCCATGTTTGTTCAAAAGAAGTTACACATTCTTCAATAATTTGCTTTTTTCAAACCTGGCCCACGCAACCCTCTAAATGATAATGCAATAAGAATTTTTAAGAGAAATTAATTAGCTATATTGGGCAAGCTCATTACCTTTTTGTTTTAAGAGCATTTTTGGGTTTTCTATGTGCAACTGAGACATCAACATCATCTATAAATGCCACGATCCAAAGCAGTCATTTCTACAGACATTTCATGAACTCTCAGTTTTCTAACATGTCTCAGCTTGTGGAGAGATTGCACATTGTTACAAAGGTGACAGTGCCAATGTGGCTTTTTCCAAAGCATCCTGTTACCCTTTTTGTCAGTTTTAAGGACATATGGGCCTTGGAGCGGCTGCATATGTCTGAATGGGAATGTGCATCTCCACTGTGGCAGCTATAAGGATATCTGATAGATTTTGTTCTCAGTTGCTTAAAAATATGTGTACACAGACAGAAGCTCATGGTGGTGAGCTAATTTCCACTTCTGTTATGATACTGCTAGCACTTTTTCATAAAAAAAAGCTTATTTTTCATTTCCAAAATCATGGAATGTGATATACTAGGTCCTCAGTGATGTTTACAAACAACACCACAGTCCCACGACTGTACTAGAAACGCCTGAATCCCGACAGCTGCTGAATTCCTGCAGCCCTGCTGAGTGTCCCACGGTGGCATCAGAAAACAAAAGCTACCAATCTGTCATATAAACTCTTCCCTTGGTTCAGCCGTGCCCTCTGTCCCCCAGGGGTCTCCAGTGAGACACTCCAGAGGACCAGTAGAACACTGGCAGTAAGAATTGTGGAAAAGGGATATTCTGACTCTGGTCCTTGATACCTTACTAATGCTTAGCGTTCTTCTGTACATGAGTTTGCAGTCTGAGAACACAGGTCATGGAAAGCAATTATATAGCTGCTGGATAAGCCTGCCTTCATTTTAAAATGGATTGTCATGTTCTTGAAAGCGCCCCTTAGACAGCAGCAGAACCGATTGCTCATTAGTGTTTTCCTGTGGTGGGCATAGATGAAAGATCTGTCAAAGAATGGATATTTCCAATCCTTAGGTACAAAGTACTTGACATGCAGAGCAGTGACTCTGAAATGGCAGTGTCATTTGTTCAGACATGCTTTCTGTGAATGCAGTGAGAATATCCTAGACTAACATCCTATCAACCAAGTCTATTTTTCATCTTTTTGTAAGACACTCTCAATAGTCAAAGCAAAGAACTTGGTATTTATGCCCTTCCTTACTCTTCAATAAACAATTCTGTATGATACTGTTTATCTCTCTAGAAAGCTTCTGTCATACAGGACTTTTTTTCATCCTCCAAACCAACTGTCCTACCCTAAGTTCTTTCTGTATTGTATTTCTAACTTCAGTACAGCTATAGAGCTTTTTACAAACTTATTCTATGCAGCCCTGTCTCCTCAGCAGTGCAAGGAATCTCAATGTATGCAGAAGGGAAGTTACTATAATAAATATCTAGAAAAAATCATTATTGTAGGATGTAGTGGTAAAGCTGATGACAAGATGGAGCCATGTCCTCAGTTCTAAAGATATGTCCACACACATAAATTCACATTTTTTAATACTTAACTGTGTGGCTTTTGTGAGTTTTCTGAGTTGGTTTGTTTGTTTTTTGTTTGGTTTTTTTTCTGAGAAACTATAGAGAATTCAGGCTTTTCTGTGAGAAAGTTAGGACTTCTTTACACAAGAAAACCTAAAAATTATACTTGAATTTAGTGTGTGAGCAGTTATAGTGAAACCAACTCAAAGGTCTGCAGATTTTTATTTAGACTCAGCTCATAAGGGAGCTGAAATGAACTAACCTACTTCTGCAAAAAAACAAGTAGGTTGAGCTGCTTTAACAACACGAATTCAAGTCACAAATGAACCAAAATGTCATTCTATGTAAGGTATTAAGTTTTTGTACTTTCCTTTGCAGTTGCACAAGAATTCAAGTAAAACGTATATTTTTAAATCTTCACATATACAAAACACTCATGCTGCCATACATAAGGTACATGATGCGTATGATCTGACTTGTTAGTTCATTATTTACAATTCCAGATCTATCCATACATGTAAAATTTCTAATAAAGTTTTTATCAGAAATATTTAGTAATAAATTTATCTGAGCAATCACTGAGAACATTGAACAGAAAGGTAGATTAAATCTACATAATTATGTTTGTTTTAATTGTACACATTACTTTAGCAAGTGAATGCAAGTTGACATGTATCTCTGGATACATGATTTTTAGATAAGGAAAACCTGTGCCAAAGGAAAGAACAGCTATAGCATACCTAACTAACTTGAGAGCAGCTGATGTGAATAACTTGTCATACCTTGGTCCTGGCTAAGGAGCATAATAAAAAACCAGGACAGAGATGCGATTGCTTCTGCACATCCATGAAATGGAGAGACATGACTGCTGTTCTAAGAGCTCAAAATCTAAGTATTAGACCTTACAAAGGACTTGAATAAAATAACTAAAACTCCAGACCTTTGAGGCAAAGCTATGAATAAAAATATTTGTTTGATTTAATAGTTCCTGGGCTCAGCTAATTGATCATAATTCATGCTGCGTTTACAGGGACATCATCTTTCCTACATATATCAGCATACTTACAGTTTATATACTGAGGTTCTACCTCACACAGTGTGCAACCTTATAAAATTTACATTTCTTATACCTTTTCTGATTTTCCCTAAATACTTTAGTCTCTTTCTCTATTTCTAGTAATGTTAGCCAGGTTATTTCTTCTCTCCTAGCTAGAAACCGTGACGTTACAGTGAATTATGCTGTCAGTAAAACTGTAAATTGTTGTAGAAAGATACAACCTCTCTTTTGCTAGTTATCAGCCAAGAGATGCCCTTAAAACTATTTGTTTCTTTAATGCTTTTATATACATTATTGTCAGGATGACTGACAGTAACAAAGATAAAACAACACAGAAAAGATAAATAACAAGAAACAGAAAATAAAGGAAATAGTACAAACCCTACTGGGAGCTCCATCGGGCCACAGACTAACAATAAGGATGATGAATATGATAACTCGAATACGAATGAGTTCCAAAGAATTCTTCCTTGTTGTTCACATTTGCATTTATCTACTTGATTTGGGTAATTTGCATAAATGGAAGGTAATTTCCTGTTAAAAACATGAGAAAATGCTTTGATTGCAGTGTGTGCATCTCCATGCACATGCTAGTCTGTAAAAGTCAGAAGTATGATAATGAAGTAACATTTTGAAGTCTGTATACAAATAAAGAATAAATAAAACAAAAGGGAGAAAGCAAGTGAGAGCCCCCTTTTACTGTCTGTCTTAACTGCTGAGCTTTGGCATTATTAAGCTTGAATCCCTTGAGTTCTGTCTCAATTTATCTCCCATGAAGAGTCAACTGCTTTATGCTTGCCTGATGAAAAAAAAGAAACAGAAACAAAATGTTTCAGAATGGGCAAAGCAAATTTGTATTTGTAATAGTTGAAGCTGCCTGGCACTCACTTCCAAGTTTTTTTCAGAGATCGTGTTTACTGGCCATAAATTTTCACAACCATCAGTCATTGACATCTCAGTGCTGTTTAATTTCACAAATGTAAACACCACCTCTGGTCCTGCTCAGACTCAGTGATGGACTCTTAACACTTTTTGCAGAGATTGAAATCCATATCAATTCATCACTTCAAAATCCTCATTTTTTTTTAGGAACGCCATTCCTGAAACAAGTTGCCTATCCTGAGGCCAGTATCTACTGGATACTTCACCAAACACTAACAAGAAAGATATCAATTCATATTAGTGATCTTCCTTATTGACAATTTATTCAAGGATACCTCTGACAGAAGGCACAGGAATTAGAACTACTTTCACCCCTCTGATTCTGACCAGGAATTTAGCAGGATTAATACTAAAGGCTCAAGAAAATTTAAACTAAGGCTGCCATGAAGGTTCCTCTACTATAGATAAGTAGTGGCTGTTAGTCTCTCACTGTGGGGCTCTTACTCAGTCAACAATAAGTGCCTGTTTGAGTGTTCGAAAAAAATGAGACCAAATTCCATAGCTAGAAATCCAGTCCATAGCTAGTGATCCAATAACTGAGCAATCATCATATTGAAATAAACAGATACTGCCTTAGGAGTTTGTGTGTGTGGAGGCTCACACAAAACTTTGAACTCAAATCTACAGAATAAACTGAAAGTTTTCTAAAGGCTTGTGTGACTCTTTAGACCAGGACTTCATGGTCTGAATATAAGCTCTTAGGTTTACTTCAATTTAAGAGAAGGTTTGATGTTTAAAAAATATGTATCTCTAATTTTCAAAATCGGTTGAAATATCTCAAAATTGTTTTTATAGATGTGTTGAAATGAATATTAATTTAAGGAAAAATAGTTAAAATTATTATTTTTTTCTTCAATTGGATCTCATCCAATTTCATACATTATATAAGTTTCTGGTGGCAGCTGACATAAGAGTTTAATTAAAATGTGGTGTGGTACATAAAGTAGTTTCATTTTTGCAGCTCTGGTTTTCAGCTCCGTTGGTCCTTCCACTTTTCCCTATTCCTTATTTTCTCCATGATAAGAATGATATTTGTTCAGAAATAGCCTTACAAACAATGAATATTATAGAGTCACTTCCCAGGAGCAAAGGAAACTGAAATGCTGAAAACATAGTGTAATTGACATTATTATGGCTTTCTTCTGTCGTAGCTGTTTCAGTAAAGAATAAAACCTCTTCTTATCCTATCCTAATCAGCACAATTTTAAAAGATGAAATTATTTTGTCACAAATTAATCTGAAAGTCACTGGAAGTTCCCCACTACAACTTTAAACAGTATATATTACATTCCTTCCAGAAGTTAAGTACCCCAGCCTTGCCGAAATCTGAAGACTCAGTTGTCTAACAAAGACTTATCTGCATGATAATAACCATTAACTACATTACTGCTTTCATGCAATAGTTTAGAAACACTTGATAGAAATATGGAAATATTTTATAAAAGAAGAGCTGCTCTAAAGTAACAGAACATTAATACGAACTGAGGTTTACTCTTGCATATAAAAACTCTTCAGGCATGGAGATTTTCTCAAGTTAGGAAGAATGAGAGTATACTTGAGATATTATTTGTTGACTGCAGGAAAATTAAATAGAATGTGATCTCATTATTCTGAAGTATTCACTTTCACTTGAAGTATTCACATATTTCTGTTCTTACGAAAGTACTCAACTAAGGGTTAGCTGAATTTTTGAAAACATGGTCAGCTATGTGACATGAATAACATACCTATGAGAGAGGTGTCAGTAAGTCATAAGCACAGCTCTACAGAAAGTCATGCCTCCTCTGACTTGCCCAATCTGCTGGCTAATAAACACAGCAAAATCTGTAGGAAAAAATGTGTCACGGTGTCTTGCAATTGCAGAGCCATTGTACCACTTTAGACTTCAGACCTAGTTGTCTTGTCAAGTGATGTACTTCCTCTTTAATAAATGGCATTGGGGTTTATGAAAGGCTAAGAATTCACACAACCTCTCTTCCCAAAACCAAGAAGAATCTGGAATATACACCCTGCTTTTGTCAGAATTAGGACATATACTGACGGCTGCAACCTCTAAGTCTACCAGGGTAATGAGTGTAAGCCTGCGAAAAGTAATGCTTCCTGCATTTGAATGCAACACTTTCTGTAGTGAGGATACCACAAAGTAGGTTTAAAAATCCGCATATTGATGTTATCATGTTGTACAGTAATCGTTTGATGTGAATAATTAACATAATTTATTGTTAGTAAGTAAACCTTTCCATGATTTTGCCTTTAGCACACTACATGTCAATACAAGATTCAACAGTGTTACATATTTCTGGAGGAAAAGTACATTTCCAGTGTTTACTGCTTTGGTTAAGTTTGAAAACCATAAGAACTGCTTCTGATCACAGCTCAGCACAACCCTTTTTAAGCTTGAAGCAGGGAGTCTGAAGAATGAGGTGAGTTTTGAGTGAGAAAGGAGGAGAAAAGGGAGTGAATTTTATCAGACTGCCTAAGGCCTTAGGAAAGAATAGTTGGGATTCATTGTGAGGACAAGCGAAAATCCTTATTTTATTTACTGTAAAACTGTGCACCTGATTATTTTACCTGATTTTTCACATGAGAAAATTGCTCAAGCACACCACACCTCACAGCCACAGAAGAGTTTGTCAGAATCAAACCAGACTGTTGACTTCATCAAATAAACAAACAATGGAGCCATGATAAATACATGGGGTTGCTGCCCATACATTGATGCATTACCATTACACGCAGTGCAATGAGGTAGCACATTGCGCATATACAAATCATTTTTCTGCTTTATGTCCTTTGACATCCCTTACTACATTGCTCCCTTCTCCTGGGAAGTACAGGGTTTTGAAAATATATCCAGCATACTTTGAGGTCATCCAAAGACGGTAAACAATTATTTTGATATTTATCTTCATTTTTTTTGTAAATGAAATGCTATGATACAACTCAGAAGAGCATGCTGAGTACACGCTGGAGAGGAAGTTGCCCTGTTTTTTCTTCATAAATGATTGAATATGATTTTTCCATTATGTCACCTTAGATTTTTCTCTATGAAGGACAGTCTAGCTAGCCATGCTGTAGCACATGTTCACATTGCCACTATTGCTTCATTTTTATTGTACAGACCTACTCATGCCAAATCATTTGCAGCCGACTGGGCTGAAGCTTGGCAGTCTAAAACATGGTTAACATTGCTTAGAAGAAACAAAATTCAGGAATAATGCATTTAATAAAGCGTATTTCTCTGTAGAGCTGATGCTAAACAAAATTCCTAATGGTTTCCTAGGAAAGGCTATAAACCTGACAGTGCTGCTATTCCATTGCTCATACAAATTACAATTTCATGTCAATAATTCATGTTTCAATAACAAAATTATCAGAACCTGAAACTGTTACAAAAAATAAAAGTTCATCATGTTAATCACTATACGTAATAAAAATAAGTCCTTGTTTCAAAGATAATTAACTACTTAAATGTACTGAATATTGTATTAATGTCTGTTTCAGCTAAAGCCTGGCTTAAATTTGCTTGTAAGAAAAATTCTGATTTGAATTGTTCTGGATCACACCAAAAATGATAAATCCATCAGTCATGCTAGCTAGATTAGCAATATAGTAATGGACTGTTGCATTCCACCGCAATCTTCTCCTGTTACATTGAGTTGAATGCGTATACTTTATGTGTCCTGAAAGCACTTTAGGTTGTTTCGGGATGAATTTAATATCTTGTTGGCTCTAATTCAGCAAAATACATAAAGTTGTACAAAATCTAAGTAGCTGAATAATCCCTCTCAGGTTCAGTAGGATTTCTAACATGCTTAAAATTAAGCACATACTTAAATCTTCAGTTGTTGGGAAGTCAATTGCTGCAGAACTAGCTCGTTATTGTGCTTACTACAATGCACAGTACAGTTCTAAAATGGCCAATATATTCGAAGTTGGACAATTTTATTTTATGAGTGAAATCAATCAACTAAAGTAAAAGAAAATGAACGCTTAGAAATTATTTTGAAGGGAAGCTTTATCCATTCACGGATCATCTTTGTCTTTATAATATTATAATATCAAAGGCTTTTCCCCAATTACCATTGCTAAAACGGCAAAGCTGTCTCTATTGCGCAGTGTTCTCCCTTTTGTTCTGGATTTGTATACTTTACAGCTTCTGGGTTTTTCCTTGCATTTAGTGTAGAAGGCCTCACACATATAACATGCTTTTGTGATTCTCTTGGTCAGGGTCTAGTGAGTTTTAGCTGGGCAAAACAGATTACCTGCCTATGCCTGCAGCTTCCTAGAATGCTCTCCTCAGGCTCACGCGTTTCCTCCCCTTTCGCTTGTTTCCCTTACTTGTTGACAGCACTGTATTATGCTGAGAAAAGTGTGCTATTTATTGTAGCTACCTAAGCTATAGCTAGGAAGGCTGAGTGCAACAGATATGAGGAGGACTACAACTATTTTAATGAAACAAATGCCACCCATCGAAACCTTCGGATTTTTCTATGTACACTGCCACCAGAAAGTTCAGGGCATGTTAATAAAGAAAAGGAAGAAAGGATGTGCCAGAATTCTGCCGCTTTCTAATGGTTCCTCACAGATACAGGATCCAGTTAATGATCAACTACAAATTATACTAATTACAACTGTCTGGAGGTAAGTGGTGCCAAGGTCATGGTCCAGCTTTCAAAAATGAGGAAGATGGCCATCTCTGATGAGTCCACATGACAGAATCTGATCTGATCTCTGCAATTTCAGGAAGTGGTAATAAGTTCATATACATCCCTAAGACCAACAAAATCCATTAATAGGTTAAGTTTTGAATCTGATATTACTGACTACAGTACAAGAAACTGAATAAAGGAATTTGATTATAATTTACAAATGTTCTGGGAAAACAAATGGCAAATAAAGAGATAAGCAGCATTATTTAGGATTATCTAAAGAGTTGTGACTAGGAAACATGGGCTTGTAAGACAAAAGAAAAATTAAGGAAGATTATTAGGAAAGTTCACTGACAGCCCAATCCATTGTTTTGTAGATCTGCTGCTACATAAAACTCTTCAGATATGCAAAAACAGAAGAGAAAAAAGGATTTGTATTCTGATGTAAGGTGCAGTGGCACGTTGGCAGAAGAGTATAGATCAATATCCTTCAGTGTCTGTGATACAGAATATGCCAGTTCGCATTTTCTCATGTCCTCAAACACTCTGAAACAACAGGAGAGATACCATGGGATGTTTGGACTCTTGTGCAAATTTCACAAGGTTCTGCATATACCAAAATATTCCACTAGTCACCTACGTAACTACACAACAGGCATTATATGATAGGCTGTAGGTAAAGTGTTGACTCTTTTAAAACAAAGCCTGGGTTTCCGAAGGTTTCTTTCAATGACAACTGTTATGCACATAACTGTGTTTCTTTGTCTTTTTCTCTTTTACGAATGCCGATCTGACCACACTACTTAAATGCAGACCAAAATAGGCTGTAATAATTCTCCATGAAAAGATTAGCTTCCAACTATTCCAGTTAGATTTCTTTACAAAGTTCAGTGTCTCTTGTCTGGCAGCAAGCCTACAGCCATATTAGTTCACCTAAGGCTGCAAGTCTGTTACATCTCCTGTGTTAAAAGAGGACAAGCCAGGCTATTTCTTAAATAGAGAACAAGATACATTTGAGTCACTGTTCTACTAACAGTGTCATCCTTTGAATGATGCAAAAAAAAAAAAAAAAGAGTTTCTTTTGTCACTAACAATTCCATAGCAGTTGTGAAATTATGGTCTAATAGCCTCTGTGTCCTGGCCAAATTCCAATAAAGGTGATTACCTCTTTGCAACCCAAAAACCCTTCGTATTTCAATTTGATATGGTCTCACTCGCTTCCTTTTGGTCCATTTCAGTGGTGAGTGAAACTATGCCTGCATACAGACGTTAGAGAGATCTGTGAAAGTGGAAGTATATTCTATTATTATGTTATTTCATCTTAATTTCTTGTTAAGATTTTTCTTTTTTTTTTTGCATAGCACGATACAGTTGAAAAGTTGCTGAAGCAAACTAGGCCTACAGTATAGCTCTGGGAGGAAGATAAAAATTCTAAATAAGCTCCTACATCCAGATATTGAATTGGAAAATGTTAGGATTACACTTTCCCTTATTTCAGGAAAATGTCTGCTCTTCTTTGCAGGTCCTTATTCCTTCATGCTCTAAAAACACAACATACAAGTACCATTCAATAGCTTTACTACAGCTTTTTTTCCCCCTCTTTTCTCCCTCCCTTTCTTTGCAGACATTTTTTGAACCTGTCCTGGTTCTGGCTAGGATAGAGTTAATATTCACCTGAGCTGGGTGGAGAACTGGAGCTGGTAGTCCCTATGGCTGGGGCACCCAGCTGGGATAATTAACTAATTAGCTAACAGCTAGTGTTAATTTACCCAAATTAGCCAAAGGGCTATTCCATCCCCTCTGACATCATGGTCAGTATAGAAGTCAGGAGGGTGCTGAGGGGAGTCTCCTCCTACTTGGAAGAAACTAGGTGTAGAGGAATACAAAGACCGTATTTATATTTCACCACTGTTTTGTTTTCTTTTGTTATTGCTGTTAAATTTACTTTTTGTTCAATCTCAACCCACACGTTTTTGCTGGTTGGTTTTTTTTTTTTCCTTCTTTTTTTTTTTTGTTTACTAATTCTCCCTTCTGTCCCATTGGAGGGTGGGGGGAGTGAGAGAGAGACTGCGTAGTCTGGTCCTGACCAGAGCTGAACTACGACAGAACTTCATTTTGAAACCTTGGTTACATTAATAGTCCTTTCCTTTTCTTCTACTTGCTCTCAGTCAATGATTTCTTGCCATCTAGGTTGTAGTGAGACACTATATAAAGAAAACCTGAGGCTTTGGCAAATTATATCAATGACTGCAGTTTAGATGCTTTAGGATCAACGAAGAATAAAGGATAATTCATGTTGCCCTCAAGGACAACAGAGACTGACTTGAGTATTACATCAGAAAGCAAGGTACAGCTTTCTGCTGAGGGTCTGGCACTGAAATTTTGTTTAGTTTTCTTTTTTCCACAAAGCTCTTGGACCACTTTCAGCACACCAGACTCCTGCCTCACGTTTCCCCTATTTAAAAGCTAGGGGAAGCAGTGTATATCTCCTGCCTCTCCTTCAGTACTTGTCTCTTCTGTGTTGTCAGTTTGGAACACAAAACTTATGTGTCAGTAAACTCCATCTTCCTCAATCTGATCTTGTCCCACATAGCAGTACTTTAATAAGCAAAGTGATATATGGGTCAATACTGCTTGATATTATCTTAAGTTTTGGCAGTTCTTTATCTTGACTATTTCCCTACTCATAAATGTCTTTATTTAATATTAGTCATGCTGTTTACTTCATTTCATACTGTGCACCTAAATGCTTTTTGCTACCATAATTGTTGCCAAACATAGCTAATGAACAGAAACGTGAGCTTCTGGAGACTTGTAGTTCTGCTGAGGAATTTACTGTAGCTTTATTTTTGTCACTGTTATTAGCTGAGACATTTTTAACCAGCATTGAAAAGTAGTAATTGTACTCTGATGTTCAACATTCAGCTCCAGCTCTTGCTCCCAGTATGACTGCAGCATGTTTCCATGGTCTTATCAAGCTTAACATGTGCTCATAAAGATTTAGCCCAACTATAAGATTTGAAAAATCTGAAATACTTTAATGCAACCTTGGAATTTATTTAGATCCTTTGTATCTTTTCAAGCCCTATTAAACGTAAGCGATTTCAGAAGTGTCTTTATAAGGACTTACACAGGCAAGGAACATTGAAAACCATGTAATGATTGCTTACTTTAAAGGGAATAGATGTATATTTAAAGAACAATAGGCAGTGATTGTGTCGGAATGGAACAATGCTTATACCTAACAGCAAAATGTAATTAAAGGGAACATTTTGTCTTGAGAGATTTGGTACATCCTCTGCTAGTGTAAGTTAGCATAACTTCATTAAAACCAGTGAAGCTATGTTGATTTAGACTCACTAAGATTCTTTGAGTATTTCAGCTCTTTGTGTATCTGAGAAAAAAAAAGCAGACCTGGAACTTGCATGTCAGTATCTTGCACATTAGTGTATTAATATTTGGGAGGCATAGATGTAGAAAGATGATAAAACGTTTTATGCTGAGTTGTATGTCCTTTACAGGAATGTCAGAATAAAAAGAAATACATAGTTTCATGCTGCCATTGACAAATAAAAAAAAAAAAAAAAAGAATTAAAATCAGGCTTATTTTTGCAGTACTTTAAAGGCAGATTTCTGACAACTCCAAGAGTTTTCTGGCATTATATTGTAGTAGCTTTAGGTAAGAATATTAATTTCGGTGACTTTGCAATTGTATTTGACTTTATTTGCTGCAAAACAAAGTTAAAGCAAGGCAGATGAATCTCGTGACAAGCTACATAGCATGTACATTCAACAGTCAAACTACTAGGTGATCTCTGGACAGTTCATGCAGTCCAGTCACTACCTTGCTTTCAACACTTTTTTTTTTTTTGTTCTAGTCATTTTAAGCTAGTTAAATGAGCTTTCAGAGAAACTTGGTTTTATTAATCGCTCAACCACCATGTGAAAGTGTACAAACTCTGCTTACACAGCTGGATAGGCTAGTTAGTAAAGTGCAGCAAGGGCTTACCTGGGGAAGGGTGGAGTTATGCATAGATGACCTCTGTGAGTCAGGTTGATCGTAAGCAAAAAAAAACCCAACCCTAAATGCTTAAATTAACATCTTTGTAGCAACTTGAGTAACATCAATAACTTCAGCCTTATTTTCAGCTCTTGAGATACAAGGAAATAAAAAACTACAATAATTTTTCCACTAGAACAAGTTGTAAATCTCCCTTGCCAAGTCCTTGCCCTATTTAGGGTCAAATCAAAAGAGAAAAAGACCTCTGCTTCTTAATTGGAAGGCGCTTGTTCCTCAGTTTACCAGGTTCCTTTCCATTCCTATTCATTTTTCAGGAGAACTCTAAATCCAGCAGGCTTTACAGATGCTTTTGCAGTAGGGCTGATATTATCATTCAGGTCCAGATGATGTCTCAGGCTTACTAGGTGATTATTCATTTTCTAAATTCCTCCTTCCAAAATTCTCCTTATTGATTTGGTAAGCCTTCTACTTGAATACTTTTTAAAGATGCGCTTTTTTTTTGTGATATCCACTGTCAGATTTCTGAAAGATGAAGGTGGCTATCCCTTTCTTTGATACAGTGGATCCCACTGAGTAGAAAACGTTGAACAATCCATTTAGATTCTTTTTAAATTCTGCTAAGCCTTTTGTCTACAAAACTGTCTGTGACTTAACTCTAGTTTTCCTTTTTACTTATAGAATCAGACAAACTGTTTGTCTAAATACTACGAGTCATCTGGGAACTGTTCTCTTTGACCGTTCACTGCTAGCTATTTGTGCTGTCACATTAGATGACAGGTTTTTATTAAAAGTGAAATAAGATCAACTCCTTTATTTTATCATAACAGAAGCTTACCAAAGAGCTGTATGACATTTGTTCTCATGCTCTTTAAGCCCTGGGATTTTCTTCTGCTTATAGACCTAATGACTTTTTACCGAAAACATTTAAGTGTTTAGGAATAATCTGTAGACCTTTGCTGCAAACCTGCACACAGCCACAGAGTGGTTAAAGAAGTCCATGAATTTTCAAACTGTGCAAAGGGACACAGTGGCATAACCGCTGAGACTTGCAATTGATATAATAGAATTGGATTTGAGTGGGCTAAACTGCAGAGGTTTGGGAAGGATGGGATTAGCATTGGTAAGAAAATTGGACAGAGGCCTTTATTTCATTGCTGGTACCACAACAACTATTAGAGGGAAGGGACAGCTTCTGGAACCATGCCTGAAACAGGTATCTGATTTCTTCTACTCTTTGGCATAATATTTGGTAATACATTCAATGATGCTGTCTTATAAGCTGTCACCATCTTTGCCTTATCCAAAAAGAACATCTCAATGTGATGTCAGCAGGGTTGTGGAGAGGAGTATCCCAAGAAAAGCAGGTAAGTGCATCAGACAGCACCAGGAAGACCTCAGCTGTCTAAGACCTCAGCAAGTTCATAAGACAGTCAAGAGAAGTGATCAGCAGCCTAGAAATTGTTTACTTATGGAGTTTAAAAGCCATTGAGAATGATCAATATAACAAAAAAGGGATAGATATAGAAACTGCTGCTGCTAAGAAAAAGTGGAATATCTACTCTTCAGAGCATGTCAGGCAAGAAAAAAGTATAGACTGGACTTTCTCTTATAAGGATATTTGAGCAGCAGACAGAAAGAGCTAGAAACTTTAATGACAGGAAATTTCAAATTACAAGTTAAACCTGTCAGGATTCACATTGCTTAGATTAATTTGGGGAGGATTATGTAGTTGATTTCCTGAGATGCTCAACCTTACTTTTGATTATATTTGCAGTATGGTACTGCTAATCATTCTACACTCAGATTCATTACTTCAAGGAAGAGGATGCCTCTATTTCTTAATTTCTTCTGAGAACACTTAGAAGATGGAGAATATAGAAATTTGTAATTCTTTAGCAAAACAACAGAGTACTGCACTGAATAATAAATATAAAGGCCTGCATGATGTGTTGCTTCTTTGCCCTTGTGTTCTTGTTATTCAGTACAAAAGGGGAGTGAAAACAAGAGCTGAACACAAGAACAGAAAGACAGAATTAACAAGGAAATTCTCAATGTTTTGCTTAGGTCTTGCTGGTTTCTTTAACCTACTGGAAGCTTTAGTAACAACACCAGTGCATTTCCTGCTAAGGAAAGTTTTCTTCATAAAACTTTTGAAGAAGAAATTTTCAAGAACTGCTATAATTTCTTTAATGAAATTTTCTTTTCAGAAGACAGAATTAGGACAGTTCTAGTCCAATTTTTAATCTGGTCTTTCCAATGACTTCATTAAATTACTTCTCTTATGTGTGTATCAGTTTCCACATTGTATGTGCACTGTATGGAATGCCACAACAATAAATACGTCAAAAACTACAGGATGTCTTGCTGAAAGGCAAAAAAAGGCAAACCATTAATAACAGCTAACTCTAATTATTATCAACACCCTTTATTACTCAGAGCCTATTAGTCTTCCTCCCCCCAAACTAGAAGTTAGGCAATTATTTAGGATGGGATTTTCAAGAATGTTCAGAATGTTTTTGCTTCCATTGAAGCCACCACAAAAGGAGGAAAAAGGGAACGGGGAAAGTCTTCTGATATTACTATTTTTTAAAAGCAACCTAGTTTGCCCACAATGCCCTTTGGGGTTGTGCATTATCACGGCACAGCGAGAGCAGGGCGGCTCCACGAGCCAGAGACAAGCCAGGAGCCAAGCCTGCCGCCAGTGCAGGCTGTGCTCTCCCCTGCTGGGTACAGACCTGCAGGATCCGAACACGGTGCACAGAGAGAGGAACAGGTAACGGCCACAGACACAGCAAGGGATGAAACAGGTCCGGGGTCCCTCCAGTCCAGTCAGGGGCGACAGCAGATAGGGCAAGAGACAGGCTGAAGACCATGCTACAGCGTTGGTCCACCCAGAAGGCAGAGTAGGAGACTGGCACTCTTCTGGTGTTGCTCAGGCAGGGACTGACAATGCCAGCAGAAATGGGTCTCCTGGGCACGCAGGCACGAGGTGGTGGGAGGCCCAAGGAGGTGCTGGTAAATGCACTCAGGGCCGTAAGACCGGATACAGAGAATTTAGAAAACCTGTAATAGCGTGTTGCTACCAAATGTAACCAAAGCTTTGATCATGTATTTCAACCATGATCTTTTCACCTTTAAGAGAATGCTGTTGCATTCTGCAAGGTCTCTCAAGGGCACAAGAAAGCAGCTAGCTTAGTTGAATGAAGAAATTCAGAACGCTAATCTGGATTGTTAACTACTTCTAATACATCAGCAATATTTCACTGATGCATTTAGTTTCTCTATTATAAGTGTTTCCTCCCCTTATCACCTCTTCAGGATGTGAATCCAGTTTTATTAGAGTGTGAAAAAATATGTCCTCTTCTGCAGTGATGTGGCTGAGAGGAATAAAAGATGGCTCTGATGATATATACTCTCAATTGCACTAATAACATCTCATTTTTTTCCCAACTCACCCTGTTGCTGCTGATAGAAGTGTTTCTGCTACTCCTGTGAGGCGTCACTGTGATTATTACTGTTCCCTTAGTGTCTTTTATGCTCTGGGATCCAATCCAGAAAAACATTCTGTTTCAGGAGATTTACGTGGCCAGATTGCACAAAGAAAAATGATAACATGAACAGCAGACCTATTTTTTACAAGGACATTTTTTACAAGTAAGTCTAAGACATCATGCCAGAGATATCCTTCCTTGTCACACATCGTTCACTAACTCTAGGGTTAGCCCAGCCTTTGGGTTTTCTTAACTCTAAAATAAAAAAGTTCAAATTGGATCATAGGTTGAAAAAACTGATTAGCTACTGATAAGTTGAAAATCAACAGAACTTTCCAACAACAACAAAAAAACTCTGTTTAATTTATAAGGATTTTACCCCATTTAAGCTCTCTGCCTCAGGTGACACAAAAGCCAGTGACATCCTAGATACACATGGTATTTGCTGGAGTGGTACTATCATGTTTTCTGTGGAAGTTACTGGTTTAGTTATTATCTTCTGCATTGTGGCCAGTATCTTAATAGGAAACTAATAATTTTAAATATCTTTTTTTAAACTGTCAATATTTTTGAGAAGTTTTAAAACGTTCCCTGTCAGCCCTTGTGATTTCATAGTTTGACAGCCTAAAGTGCACATATGGCATTCACATATATATGTCATTCCACACCTGGCTTCCATTTTTTATCTGCATTTTAACTACTGCAGACTGTTTTGTAAATAATTAAATAATTAAGAGAGATTTCATTCTTTATAAAATGGATAATGTTCCTTCCTGATGCATGCACATTACTATTATTCTTCTAGCCCTTCAGTATTTTTTAAGAACTTTCTCTTACAGGTGCTACCAGATGCCACTTTGTCCTTCAGAAACAATAAACCTGAGCAATACTTTTTCATTATTTAATCTGAGACTAAAATATTATCTTGGCCAGAATTAGACTATGATATATATAACAGCCATCAGTATGCCATACTCATCTGAAAAAATACACCTGTAAACCATTTGCTTCTTGCAAATATTGTACCAACAACTATACTATATATTTCAAATTCTCATTTTAGTTAAATTACTCTAAATTAAAATGAACTAAATTGACTGCCCCATTCATCATCGTTGCAGGATTAATGTTTTTCACCATTGTAAAACCAAAGCAATGAAAATATTCCTTTAGCATTTTATAATTTTGCATAATGGATTAGAAGAGAGAGAGAGCGTGCAACTGGTGTAAATTATGTATTTTATACCATATTGCTTAATCAATACACCAGTCGTACTTTAACGTGCTGTTTTCCCAGGAAATACTAAAATGATACAGGCAAAATCTGGCTACAAAACAGCAGTGTTAGTAGTCGGGATAAAAGAAGCAACAGCTTGCTCATCTAATGCAGTCTTAGCAAACGTAACTGAAGCTGAGGAGCTTAGGAGATGGAGACATATTAAAGCACATAACCATCTGCGGGAATGTTTTCTTCTTTGTGTTCTGCCCTTATGATACATTAATTGTACGTCTGTATCCTGGCCTCAAGGAAGGATTTAAAATGTTTTGATAAATGTCTGATGACATACCATCTTAATCACCAGTTTCAAAACAGGAGCCTGAAATTGCCCATGGTTCTTAACTCACTTGAAGATCAAAGAATGTATTTTACAAAGGTGCTAAGGGACTATGTGCTGAAGGACAACATGTCTCTTTAATTTGGAAATACTTTCCAAACAGCACTGTGGGTTTTTTGGATTATTACCTAACCGAGCAACTGTTGTTTAACTGTGGAAATAACTGCTGGATTGAATGAACCTGCTTTGTTTGAAAAGAGTGTGTACTGCCTGCCAAATTGACCGGGTGTATTCTCTTGGGAGCCGGCAGCTTGGCCCAAGCTCTGCCCTGGGGCAGGGAGGCTCCGGACCACAGCAGCGGTGGGACTTGCTTCCATCTCCGTGAACGCGAGCAGCAGAAGCAGGTCTTGAGGATGATGTTGGTAGCACTCACAGAATCAGCAGCTCATCCCCTGGCAATTACTCTTCTTTTGCACTCATATCTCCTATCTTCTATGTAAAGAAATATGTGTTAAGAATACTGCTTGCTCCGAGAGGTTTCCTTGTGAGTTTAACTAGATGACCTTTAAAGGTCCCTTCCACCTCAAACTATTCTGTGATTCTATAAGATCACTAGCATGCCATGAACATGCACAAAGTTAGTTATGATTTACAACAAATGATTAGGAATTTACAGTAATTAACATTACGTTCACACCCCTAGGAATTGTTATTGCTAATACTGACACAGTCCGAGAACGTACATTTTTACCATCCCTAAAGACTTGTATTGAATAACTCCTATGACATATAATGTGACTATGTGACTACAGGTATATGCAGAATCAAATAAAAGTGAAATCTACCCATAGAAATCTCTCCCTTCATTCTTCAGGAAAAGAGAAGAGACTACATTAATGAATAATTATTCCCCCTTTCCTTTTCCAGAAGTAATTCAAATAAAAGCTAATGTGACTAACAAAGTAATTGTAATTGAATGATGCGTTTCAGGTGTGTCAGAGTCTTCCCAGAAACTCAGACAATGAGTTCACATTTACGTCTCCATGTTTTGAATGACTTCTTTAATCGGATGTGCTACAGCATATCCGATTTGCAGCACATCATTCAGAATGTAATGGGGATGCAGAAACATGTGTGATGGCTTTTAAGAGAGCCCTAGAGAAGTATTCTACAAAGGGTAGATCAGTGAAGCAGTACAGCGCAAATTTATCGCTGTTATACCAGACTACTCCTCAGATTACCAGCTCAGAGATGCCTAGGGAGCTGTTTTTGAAAAGACAGTTCCACACAAGTGTTTCATTAGCAGTACAAACCTCCTCAGCATGGTGGCTAAAGGGCAAATTAAACGGCAACAAAAAAGTCAAAACCTATTTGTCTTCTAACAGACCAGTATCTATATTCTAAATAAAATAATGCCATTTACGAGAAGGTAGCTAAGATTAGAGATTTGGAAGCTTCCTCAGAAAGTACCTATTCTCCAATATATTTATTTATATATTTTATCTTGTGACTACATGTGTCCAAAACACATGAAATAGTCCACTGAGGAGGGAGCAGAACCTAGGACTTTCTCTTGCTTGGAGATCACTGGGCAATAATTGGAAAGTCTCTCAAGCTCTCCACAAATTTTTCCTGAGACACCAAAAGGTCTGGTTCAGAACAGCTCCTTTCCTCAGAGCCTGGAATCAGCTGGAGGTTGAAAGTCCTGCTATAGGTGAAGAACTGACCTCAAAGACAACTGGTATTTAAATTCCACACATCCTGGGGAAGTGCTCAGCCAAAAAAACCACAGCAGCAGCAATGCTTCCTCTGGCTGCATTTCAGAGGGGAAAAAGTAACAACTTCCCACTTCTCCAGTGCTCTTTGCAGCTTTGTTCTCAAAATAAAATCTAATTCCAGTATTCCCAGAGCCCTAAAATTCCTGGATGAAATTTTATGTGGAGTCTGAAAGCTTTATACTAAACACTGCAGTGCTTAGGCCCCTTATTATACCTAATCCTTCATATATTAGCCTGTGAAAAAATAAAAATAATATGTAATATTCCACAAAAGACAAATGAGAAACTTCCATAAGCAAAAGTCTGACTGGGATGAGTATAACTCCCAGCCTGGTCCAGAAAGGAAGATTAAACAAGTAGGCTAATTCAGTGCTCAGAACTAGTTACCTTTTACTATTTAATTATACATCTGATCCTGGACCTAATGTAAGGTACTGAATGATAAACTTCATTGAGGACACAAGGGAAGAAGGGCATGAGAAACATTACCCTGGTATCGGATAGCTTGGGGATCAGAAGAAAAGACTGAAAAATGTGACTGGCTACTTCAGGATGATGTACTTAATGGAGTAGAACTATAGGAAATAAATGAAGATGGAGGCCTAAGGGTAAAAATGAGTGATACCAGGAAAATGGAGATAAAATGCGAGTTTGGCATGTTCTTATAGGAGTAGACTGCAAATGTTAGGGGATCGTCTGTTAATCTCTAATTATTCCATTAGGTACATTATCAGTTATGCATTAGTTACTGTTGCTATCATTATCTTTTTCACCTGAGTTATATTTCATCAATACAACTATTGGAAACTACAGCATCAAACACAATTTAAAACACAAGGGCTAAATGAACTGGTACTTCAAGTCTTTCTTTCATGTTAACGTCTTCATTCCTTACAGAAACTTTAAAGGAATGAAGATTTCATTTTGTTCTTGCTATTTTTTTTAAGCATTTATAGCAATTTCTCAATTTCTCTGATGCAAATCAAGTGTAACAAGGCACCAACATAATTTCTTATGCCAAAACCACAGAATATATTTATCGCAATGATCTTGTACAACAGTTTAATCTAGAAGATATCATTCAGCCATGAAAAGTAATGAGCATTTACTATATACCCAGTAAACTTCTAGTGACCAATCCAACATCTCAATTTTACAAACCTTTAAGTATCCACCATTTTATAGATGAAAAAAAATGCAAATAAATGTTCCTTCTTTCTACTCGAAAACATATTATTCACAGTCCTGAGATTCTAAGTATTCATTTAATCTCCTACTCCCTTATTGGAAAAAAGAAATGTATGTCATTAGAAAAACTGTGAAAGCAGGCACTTGCTCCTAGTTTTCTACAGGTAGGTTTAAGCTAAAATACTTTTCATTTCAGAAACTAATTTTTGGTTATTTGTAGACATTTCCAAAATGCAATACTTAAAGTGGTTTTCCTGTGCCAGCTTGTGTTTAGTTACCTACTAAGCAGGGCTAGTAAGGCAATAAAAAAAACAAACAAACAAACATTTTCTAAATGGTTTTTATTAATGACCAGTGAACAAAAAAAAAGAATAAGAGATGGCTTTAGCAATTGAAACTGTTTTCTGTATGTCTTCAAACAATTACAATAGACTAATTTAAGAATGACCATAAATATTTTAAAATATATCTGTCGTGGCTAGAACTATGTCACTGTTCATTTCATCACATGTATATGCTTACTCCAATACACAAAAATATGTGCATTTCTATATGCATTGCATAGAGTAGCTTATATATTATCCTGAGGAGAACATATTGCTTCAATTAATGTACCTTGGAAGGACTCCATTTATACATGTATTCCAAATCCTAAGAAGTATGCACTGAAGTTTTACACAGTTCCAAAGTACAGTAACAAAAGAAATATATGACATGTAGGTATAAAACTTCCCTATGTTCCTTTGCAGCATAACATCTTGTGATTTTTTTTCCCTCTCATAATATGCATGGAACCCCGAGCACACAAAACAAGCAGCAGCTTCTTGGAGCTCTGCTCTGAGCAAGAAAACAGGTCCAGGGGTTTTAATACTGTGTAAAAGCTTGTTACAGGAATGCTAAGCTAGGCTTGGTGTAACAGCTTTATTTGCTGCGATGCCATTGGGCAAACTGTAGACACTATGGTTCCCCTGCAATCTGTGCAGGTCTCTTTCAAAGACAAAGAAGAAGAAAAGACTGACCCCTATTGTGGAATCAAAAGGAAGAAAACTCAATAGGAAGCTCTTATATACTCTCAAAAGGATGAAGCTTTTCTATTTGAATGTTACAAATTACCTATTCCTTTGAAGCTACTTTAAAAAGAAACCAGTATTTTCTTGAGAAAGGGTTAAAAAGTTGTAAGTGTTTGAGTGATAGAATTGTTAGGAACCTCTTACTTACACGATGTCTACAATACAAACTTCTGATGGTCTAGATATCCGAGTTAGAGTTACAAAAGGGTATGCTCTGAATGATATTATCCTGCAGGCAGAAAAACCCTGTAGCTACATTTCTTGCTTTTTTTACAGACTTCTTGGAAGGTTGGAGAGAACAGCTGGAATTAATGATACACTATAAAGCACAGTTTTGCTACGATATTCTATGCCAGGAGTTTTTGCCTAGTTCAGCTAGAGTGTTGGCTAGATATTAATCTACGTTTTAGGTTAAGCCAATTCAAGGAAATTCTTTAATTTAGTTTAAGGTTTCCAAGCAGAGAGCTGGGTGAATACCATTTTTTTTTTAATGGATTTAGTTGTTTGGTTTTGTTTTTCAAACTTTTGCTCACCTCCCCTTTGCATTAGTTCTCCACAAAACAATGTTATTTTTAGGTCCTTGTTGGCTGTACACAATAACTGTTTGGAACAGAGAACCTTACAGCTTGATTTGTGCATACTCACACCAACAGCAGTAATACTGGTATGGAGACAATTTCTGGCTATTTCAGAGAGGTACTATTTAGGAAGTCAAAATAACCTTTACATACCATCAATGGATATTGCACCTTGTGTCAGTGGGATGATATGGATACAGCAAGTCTGTATCGAAGTCTGTACTAAGAAATATCTAAACAACAATGTTTTATTTAAGATTAATTAATTAGATCACAATATGGAGGTACTAGAAAAGAAGAAATTTAAAGTATCTAAATCCAATATTTCTTACACTTCTATCCCTCTGTACTTAAATGTGTTGCTTTTCTGAGATACTTCAAGTTTCTTCAAGCCCTCCGATTGAGAACTGTTGCATTTATCTTGCTAGGGAAGCTAAACAAACCTGTATTTTGTAGTTTATGAAATATATTTTTATCAACATAGCTCAGGCTTCCACAAGGATCAGGAGTGGTCTAAGATACGTTAGAATATACAACAGGAATAATTGATTGTTATTTCCAGAAATGAAAAGTTTTTCTTTTGATTAGATTTGAATTGACTGTCTTCTATGTTGAGCTTGTAGCCTAGTCTAATGATACCTTGGTTACTAAGCAGGACTTCCAGCCACTATCACAATACAAATGCTAGTAATACTACTATTAATAAAAAAGGTGTTACTTAAGTTAATTAAGTTAATCTTCTTATGTTAATACATTAGTAAAAGGCTTCAAAGTCATAAGATATGTCTAAAGTTTCAAAGATGAAGCAAGAAGTAAAACTTGACATAATAGTTTAAAAAACAGTGCTTCACAAGTTCATACACCCTTGTCAGGCCCTTATGCATTCACAGAAGGGTGTAAACACAAATAGAAGAAAAATACCTTGTATATGTAAAACATGTAGGGAAACCAACAGAATAGAGATATATATCTTCTATATGTGATTCAATTGTCATTTCTAGACTACCTGCTTGTCTAATCTAGTCCCAGATGAGACACAGAATGCCAAATACCATCTCTCAGAGTCAGGAGCAGAACACAGATCTGAATCTTGCCAAGACGTGTGTATGGGTGCATATGTGTCTGTGTGTCTGTATGTAATGAAACGCAACAGTGACTTGCTTGGTAGACTGGCTCCTTAACGCATCCTAAGAGCATGAATCATTAATAAGAGGCTCTGACTTAATGTAAAGCAGCTTTACAAAGAACACTTCTAAGACTTCATGTTGTGCTGCTGTCAAAAAGAAAAAAAAAAAAAAGCAGAGGAAGATGTGAAAGTCCCAAACGAAAGGTGGGATGTTAAGCAGCTGTGTAATCCATCAGTTTCAAAAACTCTTCTTGTTAGGCTCAATCCTAAATGTACTCCTTTTGATTTATGACTTCCATGGCAGAAGTCTTGCCAAAAAGTCTGACAGTAGAGGAGGGTCATCCCTAATAAACTTCATTCTGGCTTCGTAGTCAACAATTCTGCTTTCTTCCCATGGTCCAATGCTGCCCAAAGGATGCAACTGTTACACCACCTTTCTCTATATTTTCCTAATAATCTGGTCTACAGTCTGGAACTATGGTTTGTTTATCCATAGTTGCTAGATTCTGAACTCACCAAACCAAATGTTGCACTGTGCCGCCAGGCAGGTCTGACACAGACTTACATTCAAGAAGCAGACTGCTGGCATCTTATTTAAACCTTTCTTGTGACACTCAAGCTCCCTGGTGAGCAAGTATACCAATAAAGATATCTATATTTTTGTTTCTGAGGAAATGACAGAAAACAGGTAATGGATGGGGCCCTGAGCAACCTGATCTAGTCAGGGATGTCCCTGCTTCTTGCAGGGGGGTTGGACTAGATGACCTTTGAAGGTCCCTTCCAACTCTAACCATTCTATGATTCTATGATTCTATGATTTTTCATGTCATTATGACACCTTTAAGAAGTGAAAGAAAGATTACTAACTATATCCATACTTAAGCAACATTGGGTCTTCCAGCACCCAGGCTCTCATTTTAATTTCCAGTTGGGAAGAAACAAAAATACTTTAATTGCTTAACAATGATGTGGAAGGAAAGAGGAGTGTTTAAAGGGCAGAACCAACAAATACTACGTTGCTGTTTTAGATTCTGAACTGTACAACCATTAGTATGAAAACACTAAAATTTACTGAGGTCATATTTTTCTAAGTTTACATACTTCTTAATTATATTTCTTGTCCTCATGTTTGTGAAGCTAACCTTGAAAAAGATGACCTACAAGTATACCTTGTAATGTTATCTACTTCACAGACAGAAGTCTGAGTTATGAACTACTTTATTTATTTCAATTGGAGTTTTTGGTTTGTTAATTTGGTTTTGTTTGTTGGTATTTTTTTTTTTTTTCTCCCACTTTCATATGTGTAACATACAACATTTATGTTAGAAACGTCAAGTCTTCATGGTTGACTACTTAAATGGGAAAAAATAGAAAATAGCTTTGTCTTGTGATCTAGGTTATCTTTCTTATCTTTGTGTAAATTGTGATGGTTTGGCATGCTTCCTTTGCACCTTCCTGGATACTGAGACTTTTCATCACCCTAAACCAGCTCTAATAGTCAGGTCAAGCCCCTGTGATCTTGGCACTCAAACACCACAATGCAGTTTCTGTAAAGAGAACATATTCTCTACCTTATAAGTAGATGACTGGGACAAAAGTTGTAATAATTTGTGGCAACTTTAAATTAAGAACAATGTGCATTCTCTTTTTTATGTCTACTGTGATTACTTCTTAGATTTCTACTGTTTATAGTAGAAAATAAAGAAATATCAGTCTAGACAGTACTTACTGACAATACATGTAATTGTTTTGAGATCTGAGGATTTTTAATCTGATCTTTCTCTGTTTAAAAGGATTGTGTTGAATTTATAGCATCTGTTGTTGTTATTGTTATTCAATATAATATGGACTTCACAATATAGTTAAATGATCTCAGTTCTCAGCATAATACAGAAGAAATGCAATGAAGAGTTCCTAATCAGAGTTAGGTTCTTCACAGATGCAAAATGAATGCATTCATATTCAAACAGTAAAATTAAATTGCAGGTTGCCAAGGGAATTAATCTTGATTTGCGGCTATTTATAATAAATAGGATTCAGGATGCTGGTGTCAATGAACTGCTCTTTACTGAAGGGAGAGATAAATATCAGCAGCAGGACTTCAGGAAAATTAGCTACCGGACTTCTTAAAATAACTAAATGATGAGATGCACCAATTAAAAAACAGTTAGAAAGTTTGCATATAGGTAGCTCACTAGAAGATCACAGATATTTCAGCTTCATAGGGGCATTTTATCTCTTTGAGGTATATAGTAATTAAAATGGCCATTAGTGATAACAGGATTTATTCATACAAATCCTCCCATTCATTTATTTGACATAATAGATCCCAAAGTCTATTTATGTTGCTTTTTTCCTTATTATAATCAACTCTATAAATCTAAAAATTATGAAAATATAATGCCTTAAGTTCTTAAAAAGGTCAAAGAAAAGTGTTATTTATGTATCATGCCTTTCCATCTTTACAAAAAAATAAGAAAGAAAATAGTTTCCAAAATGGTGATCAGGATTGCATGGAGATGTGGCAGCTGTGTGTGTGCATGTACACATCTGTGTGTGTATGAATGTACCTGGCTCTTAAAGAAAAGATAGAGGACAAGGAATTTATATCTAGAGTATGCCTGAAAGATACACCAGCCTAGAAAACAGTACAACGTTCTCCAATATGTGTCTCTGTTACGTAAAAAAATTGAATGGCTTAATTAAGAGATTCTTACAAGAGACCAATGTATTGTAAATCACAGAGTTCTTATGCTTATCAGGAAGGTAATCTGCTTCTTTTGAAGACTGCCAAAATGATGACAAGTCTACCTCTTTCTATGAACCAAATATTACAGTACCAAATATGTATGCCAATTTTAGATAAACAGACATTAATGAAAAAATGTCTTAAAACATGAAACAATAACAACAAAATAGATAGGAGTATTTATAAAAGCTCTTAATATAGAACACAGGCTTGAAACTTAGCCATCTATTGTTTCATGCTTGAAAACATGACGACTTTCATGCTTGAATAAGTGATATATTTGCCTTCCTTTTACGCCAGGAATTTTTCCTGCCTAGAATGCCTCTGCTGCAACCTATGATAGTATTTGCTCATGACTAGGGACAGTATTTTACCAGAACACAAAAGCTCTGGAATTTCACAGCCATAAAAAAGTTCACCCACTTGTCTCTGAATTTATTTTTTCGTGGAACAGTAACTTAGCAGTTGATGGACATACCATTACTAAACAAGCATCTTTAAAATTAAAGAACAATTTTAAGGCAACACACAATGGCTAGATTAACAAATTGCCAGGTACTTGCTAAATGACAGTCACTTAAGGTGCTTCCAGAATAGAGTTCTGTTGAGCAAATACTTGTAAAATCAAGTTTGAATGAGGTGAGACTAGAACCAAAATTTTCCACAGCAATCTAAACTCAAATAATATCTTATTTCCTCATTAGCCAAATTAAATCAGATGTATATTTATACAGGGCTGAAAGGATAGTACCAAAATGAATGTTTGTGTGCGCATATGTGTATATATGCTCAGGAACATTCCCATAAAATTAAGGCTGCATTTTAAAAGCCCCTTATTCAGGTATTTTAGTGAGTTCCTAATTCAAAGCATTGACTATTCCCCTTGAAGTAGCATTTTTATTACTGTATCTCCTCTCTAATTTTATTTTGAGTCCTTCTATCTTTGGTAGATTGTTTGCAGATATGCTTAGAAGAAATTTCATGCCAGAGCTGAGCCTGTGAATGCTGTGGCCTTTTGAACACTCACTAATTGCACGACAAAACTTGAAATCTTTCTTCACAGGCCAATGGCTGACAGTTGCTTAAAGGCTACTTGAAAATTTTAATAGAAGGTTTGCAACTGAGTTAGCAAAGGAATACCCTTTACTCCCTTTAAAATCAATAAGTAAACTCTTAATTGGCAGTCTTTCCCACATCAAAATGAACTTTGAAACACAGTTAAAACAAGTTAAAAATAAGCAAGCAGTAAAAAAATCTAGAGCCAAACCAATCTCTGTTTAAAATGTGAAAGATGAAAGAGGAAAAGCTGGGTTTATAGTAAAACCTTCTGCTCATAATACAACAGTATTTAATAAATATGAATGGGTTGAAGAAAATATTAGTGGCCTATGTTAAACTACACAGACAATTTCTTGGGATCTAAGAGCACCATGCACAGAAAATATCCACCAAAGCTTATGTAGTGCAGGATTCAGAATAACTTTCCTGTGGGAGAAATTATTGTCCTGAGTTCTCCATGTACATTGAAAGACATAAACTGAAATTTTCACACTTGAATATTTCAAACATTTTTATATAAAACTTGCCTTTGCCAAGCTTGTCATATGAACAAGATATTACAAAGAACAAAGCCCAGCCTGACAATTTGCAAAAATATCTGTCAGACTTCTGCAGATCTCTTCTGCATTGGTCTCTCTTGTTCTGAGTTCAGTTGGGGTCACGTGAATGAGGTGGCAGCTCAGACAAAATTCAGAAAAAAATTTCTACCAGTTACTTGCCTCAAGTAAGACAGAACAAGGTTAAAGAGAATGCCAATATAATTTGTTAGCAGAGCATGTGTATGTGCAAGGATGCGTGGACACAAAGAGCAGTTAAAGCTTTTTTAAAGAAAATCTTATGGATCTGACGCTGACAGACCTGTTACAAACACAACTGATTGTCCTATATAAATATATGTATATGTATACACAAACTTGTCATATACCTTTATTACAGAACGTTGTAAGTGAATTACCTGTGAATGTAGGCAGTGCTATGGAGATGTCTGTACTGACACAGCTGCCACTCAAAGGAAAGTCTCTTTCCTATTATGACATTTTGACTTTGTAGTACGTAGTATGTATATCAAAAACTCTTGCCAGAAAGAGTTAAGAATAAACCTGTTTCTCCAGGTAGAAAACACTGATGCCTGATTTCACAAATCATACCCTCTTAGTACAAACATGCTCTTCCTTCCAAAGCATGTACCCCAAATAAGGTTTTTCCTAAGACCAATAGGTTTCTCACCTAGGCAATTAGAACAACATGTCCTCTGTATTCCCCTTCCCAAAAAAGTCAGGAAGTTCACAGGATTGTGCTGATTACAGGTCACTATTAGATTTGTTTATGTCAATTCCTTTCCCCTTTACTTTGCATATTTAGTAAGGCTGAAATATTTCTTATTAAAAATTGTATGTGGTTTATTTATTTTTAGACTTCTAAGTATTTTAAACTGTCAGACTGATCATTAAAATTCCTTTGTAAACTCCAACGTCACCAGTAAAACCAACGTTGCATACAAATCTGCCCTAATTTTTCACTTGCACTAGAAAGCTCCTATGTACTGCAGCCTATCTCAGAGAATTTTGATGCAGTTGGCAACCAGTACATAAAGGAGGATCTCAAATTATTAATTATCCTAGTGACCTCTCCCAGCAATATGCAATAAATATAAGAGATTATATAAAAGAACATAATAATCCTAAAAATACTTTAAAAAATTTTTATTCTTCATATGCCATAAAAATACTGTAAGTATCGTTATCCTTTTGTACAGTTGCTGTAAGACTCCCATGGCCCCTGTGTGTTTGCACACAATGCAGTAAGTTTATAACTTAGCTTACAGAGTTCCGCTTACCAAATCTCTGCTAATCCTCATAAATGTTAGATCAAGGTATTAACTTTCAAAAAATGTTTCTGGTGAACAGTTGCTAAACTGCTCACACTGCAACAACAGCAAAAACATGAAGACAAACCCATGTTTTCTAAAAATTTACTATGTAAATATCGTCGCTAAGAATACTAGAGTTTTTCTGGGACTTGTTTTTGGTATTTCCTCTATTCTGCAAATAGAGGGCCTTCCCAGCCCCGCCTCAGCCTCCCACTACCCCCTCAGCCTCCCACTCCCTTCTCAGCCTCACACTACCGCTTTGGCCTCCCGCTCCACCGTCATCCTACCACTACCCCCTCAGCCTCCAACCCCTTCCTCAGGCTCCCACCCATTACATAAATGTCCTGTAAACCATTTTAGAGCACTTTTGGTGTAACACTGGACCCGGTGTGACAAGACTGGTGACAGCACTGAATACAGTACTATCAGTCCTAGGGAAAGAAAGCAGAGGATCTTTCACCAAGCAGTGAAAATAACTGCTCTAAATAGCAGTTAAGAGCAAGATCATCATGTTATCTCATTGTGGTGGAAATGAAGGTTCAGAGTATGCATGCTGTATGTTAAATTGGACAGTTATAGTCAGATTTCATAACTGTAAATAGAACGACATGCAAATTTTAAAACAAACTTGCATCTGAATAAGCCAAAATAAAAATGGAATACTACTCAGTGTTCAGCCTTTAAAATTACATGTTAACATTATTTCTCAGATGCACTCAAGGATAAGTTGTAGCTAACGGTCAGGCAACATTCATTATACTAATCTATTCCTATCCTGCAATCCATTGAAATTTTGAAGCAAGGCAGCGGTAATGCAATGTAACTTTAAGCTTTGGATGTATCTCCATGATAGACACTCAGTTAAGGTCAATTCCAAATGAACATTCATTCAGGATGAAAACAGAAGAGCTGCCAGGCCTTGTGGTTTTACCACATCAGCAAGAGGCTCATCCTGAAAGTGAATTAATACTGATCGTTGATTCGATTAGCTGCTAACTTGACTTATCTTATGTTCTGTACTTTAAGATAATTTCTTTAGAGGGAAATGAAAAAGACTGTATTTTGCTATTGGTAGGGAGACATCTGAGAGGAACTTGCACAAAAGACAGGGAACGAAGCAGGTTTTTCCCTGTACTAGACCTTTAAAGATGGGCTCACACCCACAGCTAGGATGCATCCTTCCACCCTGGCCAGACCATGGCCATGGCTCTTTGCTACTGACTGTGCCTGTCTGGGCTCTGTCCCAGGTCACTGGATCGAATTTGCAGAAGGAAGTGCTCTATTTCTTCCCCGCGTGCCTTGTTCAAGGGGGATCTCGTGTAGATTCCCTGGAGATAGATTATCTTTTTAGGGAGCTATGTTTATAATTATCAATACTTGAGATGTTTTCACTCCTGCTGTGACAAGGAAGATTCAAATACCCATAATCTCATTATCACATAATATGTAATCACTCAAGAAGGGACAGATAGGATAATGAATTACTCTATGTGGAGGTAGACTCTCAAGGTGACTAGAAGTTACAGATTGGCAGGTTGAACTTCTAGTTAAAATGTAAGCCCATTAGATTCAATGGCGTGGTGCAGACCATGACAGTTAAAAAAAAAAACCAAAACCAAAAAAACACCACTAAAAAAATCCCCAGAAAATAACTGTGGGCAATAGCGTAAGTAAAAGACCACATATTCACATTCTTACAATCATCCTCAGAGGCAACTTGCATCAGTAATGGCAAAGCAACAGGTACAGAGTGCCAAAGTGGCACAGACAGTGTATTCAAATACAGACAGTATGCTTATATTTAATAAGCACAGCAGGTGAACAATTGGATTTGAAAGGGAAATTAAATGGGCTGACCTAGGAGCAGAGGCATTTATTGTCTAGCTCTGTGCTTTCTATTCCATGATTACTGCAAAGCTCTTTTGTAAACCAATATGAAAGAACACATTAGTGTGATTGTGCATCGGCTAAGCATGGTAGCCACAGCAGGAAATACAAAAACATTTTAAAAAGTCAAATTCAATCAGCTTTTACCTCCAAGCTTTTATATTTTCTTTTCTTTTAATCTCCTTTCCTGCATGATGCCTGCTTTAAGCCTAACATTGTTTGCATTAATTCTATTTCTAGATGTCTGATAGCACAATAAGGTAGAAAAATTAGCAAAGACTTAGAGGGAGACAGAACTCATATTCTAGCCCTCTCTAAGCTAAATCAGAAATAACTGTTTAGCTGGAAGCACAAATTGCAAATAGTGGTTTGCAAATTGCAATAGTCTCAAATTGCAATATTATCTCAAAAGGAAATGCAAGGAACAAAACCTTCACAAGCGCTATGATTTGTTATTGATTAAAGATAAAATTTACCTCTATGAGTTGAGACCATCATCATAACACCAAATAGGAATATGAGATGTAGCCAAGGAAAACAAGTCCGAAGTTTCCCCTACCTGGTGAACAAACTCCAAAAATCCATCAAATAAAAATATTTAAAATGAGAAAATATTTGTCAAAGTTCATGTGGAAGTTAGTGAGTAGTTTCATCTCCTTTCCTGAATAAATGATTTGCAGCATTTAGCCACTGAACCTCACACTTTTTACTGTCCCTAATGCAATTGTTAGAGACTCTCTTGAGAAGTTTCTCAGACATGAGCCCATGTTTCGAAATAGAATGCAAATCATTGAAACCACAAGTAAAAGAAAACAGATTATCCAAGTGAGGAACAGAGGATATGAAAGCAGGACAAAGGGTGTCACAGGTAATTATAAAGATGCATCTGGTCCCTAGTTACTTTTGACAAAGCCGTTTTTGTGATTTATGGCAGGTGCTTGTTTATAAACCTATTTCAGCACAGACACACTGAAGCACATTCATCATTCTGCCTGGTCTCCATTATTGGATAAACGTCATTTAAACAGAACCTGAATCCAGACTTCTGCTACCTTGACATAAAAATCAGGATCTTCTATTTGCCCGCATTTATTTATTTATTTCTATTGACCTACAGAGCTGGGTTGCATTTGACAAAGGTTCTACACTTACCCCATGCTTAATTCAACATTGGAAGCAAATTTAAGTGTGCTGAAGTTCAGGAAAAAAAATGCTAGCAAGCAGTACCTCTTTTAATATTTATATCTATTTTTTGTGCCTCACAGTTGTGTTTTGCAGAAATGCAAGATAACCAACATGCAAGTTTGAACAACTGTAACTGCCAAATAACCAGAATCAGCTGCAGTGTGTCCTTACCCTGGAGTTGTGTCCACTGAGTAAAACAGGCATCTGCTTAGCAACCTGTTCAAGAGAAATTGAGCTAGTTTGGCAGTTGTGGATTTTATTTTATTTTTTTTTTTTTTTGCATGCATTGGTGCCAAATATACCTGAAAGAAAACAGCTGTGTACATTTGGAATTATTTTGGTTTGGTTTTTAATGTATTTTCTGATATGCGAAGTTTGACAGAGTTCAAAAGTTTAGTTTCTACCAGAAAAACCCAGAGCTGAGGAATTCCTCCATTCCTGTGGCATAGAGTTGTGCAGTCAGCTCATGTGAACAGCACAATTTTAATTTCTTGATTTTTATCTTCACTGAATATTTTTGGTGAAAACAAAGCTAAACAAAAAAGCCCAGCAAAAAAACAGTGAGAACAGAACCCTTTGTAGATTGCTAAAATAAATACCTAGAGCCAACCTTGCTAGGAAAGGTAAAGCTGCGTAACGATATGACCTAGTTTTGTAAGTTTGAACTGTCAACAAACAGCTTGACATAGAAACAGGAAGTTAAACAATTTAGAAATTCTGCACACATGAAGTATATATTGAGTTTTTTTGGGAAAAGGTATGGTAGTAAAGAACGTTACTTCTATTGTAGCTGCAGGTTAACTACAGCAGCTACAAGATTCTGAGGCAGCATATTTGCGTGCAAGGAGGAGTGAAAATGTAAAGGAATAAAAGTTGAATGTCTCAACTGCATCATATTCCTATTTCTTCTCAGTACATTAAATTACAAGTCCAAGTAGTTTCCCAAATCTTAACCATTACAGCACTTAAATAAATTTATTAGAGGAGAAAGGATACTAAGGAATATATTTGGAAAAGAATAAACATAAAAGACACTTGGTTACAATTAAATCTTCAGAAATACCTTATTGTGAAAGTCAAGCCATGCCAATAGCTGCAATCAGAAAAAAACATACCACAATATTCTTCAAATCAGAACACCGATTTCAACAAGCAGTACAGAGATGTATTTTTTCCAAGGGAAACAAAGCCTACTCCAATTACTATCTGTTATGAAGGTGGTCTCAGTCAAGAGTGCTTAAAAATCAAAACATCAAGAGAATTTTTAGAAATAGTTATACACTGATAGACCATTCTAGGTATGGGCTGGATCATTCTAATTATTGACTGGCTCTGGAACTATTTCACTCGATGCTAACAGATTGTCAGCACGAGTACTAGAAACTTATAGAAAATATAAAGTAAATAAACTTACAGAAAATATAAAGAAAAAAATGAAAGACTTTGTTTTGCATTTTCATTTCTAAGTAACTCCATGTATCGGACTAATACAGGAAAACAACTAATACTATAAGGTTTTACAGAAAATCTTATTGGCAACAATGATGCCAGCTACTGAAAGACGAATTTTTGATCTGCCTAAGTCATTTATTGACTTCCATCCACACAGGTTCAACTGGTACTTCCTTCCTGAAATTTGGTTGCTGCATACAAGTCAGCTGGAACACTGTTTAACTGTAAATAAAGACTTGTAATACCTTCTTGTTTTAGCAGCACAGCAGATGTATTTAGAACATTTATTCATCATGAAATTGTACATTCAGCACATGTATGCACATTTTGTAGCTCTGATCTAATAACAGCCCATACATTTGGGTTGTTATTGGGACTGTTCAGCCTGGAGAAGAGGAGGCTCCCTGGAGACCTTACAGCAGTCTTCCAGTACCCAAAGGGCGCCTACAGGAAAGATGGGGAGAGACTCTTCAGCAGGGCCTGTTGTTGTGGGACAAGGGGTAATGGTTTTAAAACAGAAGGATGCAGATTCAGACTTGATATAAGGAAAACATTTTTTACGCTGAGGGTGGTGGAACACTGGCACAGGTTGCCCAGAGAGGTGGTGGATGCCCCATCCCTGGAAACATTCAAGGCCAGGCTGGATGAGGCTCTGAGCAACTGATCTGATTGGAGATGTCCCCGCTCCTTGCAGGGGGGTTGGAGTAGATGGCCTTTAAAGGTCCCTTCTCACCCAAACCATTCTGTGATTCTATGATTTCTCCATAATTTCAAATGCATTTAAAATGACATTATTTCCTTGTAATTCTTTGTCTGTGAGTCTGAACACCCACTTAGTCTGGGTGTTCAGTTTCTGAAAATTACCATATATCAACACACTTATGAAGGAAGTCAAGATCTATTTTAGCACAGCACCACCAAAAAGAGTTGAAAAGGATAACAAGGAGTCTTGTTGGCCCTTTCCATGCAGCAGCACAGGAGTAATTATATCTATATTGTTCCAGAGAGATGTTTATTCTACCTGCCTCTAAAGACCTCTGGTATTGATGTGAAATGGCTCCAAGTTAAAATTAGAGTCTTCAGGTAAGATTGTCTTCCTTTTCATTAAAGAGCATGCCATCTGGAAAATTATTTCCAATTTCTACTCCAAGGGTTTTTTACTGTTACTATTATTGCCTAGAATAACGTAACCCTTTAGACAGAGAAAACTTAAAAGAAGAGGGTTTAAAACAAATTTCTTGTAAGTCCTTTGTGTCTTTACAAGGTAGATCTCTCCCTTCAGGTTTGCTTTTAATCCAGCAGCCCAGTCCTTTCCTGAACTGTATAGTCTGAAATTTAACTGAGCAGTACACAACGACTCACTTCGTCTTTTTTCCCCCTATTCAGAAGCAGGCATCACAGATGTATTTTTCATTTTTCTCATCCCTTGCCAATCCTCCACGAGTTTTCAAAAACCACAACTGCAGATCTGGAGTATCCACAGATGAAGTTCATCAGACTCATCTGATTGAAAAACAATTAAGTACTGTTTTCTGTTCTTTCCTTGATCAAGATTGAAAAGTTTTCTCTAAGTTGGTTTTTTCCCCCCTCTATTTCTTCTGTTCAGTTTACTTTTTAGTAAAGGTTGATGATAAAAAAAAGAGGCACTAAACACTTAAACACTTTTACTTTCTTAGCATCATCTGTCAACAGCCTTCATTCACTCAGAGGTGAGTGCACAGATTGCAAGTTTGAGTTGGCCACTACACATGCTGTGCAAGGGAAAGGAGGGTTTCTTCACTTCGTTACACTGCTGTACATCTTTGAAAGTGCCAGATACACCAGCCAAATTTTACTGACAAATTCTACATATCAAGCTCCCTTTGGCATTACTGGAAGCACAGGCAGGGATGACCTGATTTTTACACTGCTAACTAAAATTGTGTGCCCTCTGTAACGTTTTAGATAAAGAACGGTAGCAAGGTGACCTATTTTCTAACACATAGAAAGCCCTAGAACCATACAATTAGAATTCTTATCGTGAAATTTGGGTACACAAGCAATTTAGCTGCACGTGAAACATTTAGAAATCCTGTTTCCTACACTTTTCAGACACATAGTGACTTTTCAGTTATGAAAACACTATCTCCAAACAAAACGCCTCACACCAAAGGACCACATGAGTGAGAGCTATAGACCAAAGTCACCACTTGTAATTACCACTTCATTTTTTTTTTCTTTTTCTTTATTTTTAGCATATTTATTCTGCTTATTTCACTGGATTTTAAAAATGCTCTTCCTTTCCAGATCTTGCTGTAGTGGATACCTCTTTAGGGATTTCAGTTTCTAGGTTACAGAGCAAGCACTTCCCTTTCCTTAAGGTCTCAGGTCTATTTTTAAAACCTAACCTCTTTCCAAATATCACATTTTTCACTTTCTGATCTAGCAAGAACCTTCTTTCTTTCAGCTTTAGCAATGAAAAACAATTCAAAAAGAAATTCTCTCATCTTTTAGTCATGTTTCTGGACAGAATCAAAGGTTATCTGAATTTTCAATTTACCTTTGAAAGCACTCTACTTGGATTATCACAAACCAGCTCACCTACACATTGTTATTTCTTTGATTATATTAATCTATGGACAAATTCACAAGTGGATAATAGGGTAGGGAATTACAGGATATCTTCACTATAGGAAATTATTTAAAAACAATGACACAATACAGAATATCAGCTCTAAGGTCAGCTCCCTGGTTTACCATGGAATTTGTTTAATATTTGAAAGAGCATACAGGGACACAGAGTGTTTAAATGCCACTTCACAAATAAACTGCCAGCATTTCCTTTCATATTTATTTTCCCTAAAAAAAAAAGACTATGAATTCTGACATGCCATCAGGATTATGTTTTAAGAGTTTTAGTCAGTGGGAACAGGGTTGATCAATAGGTTGATCTTAGTTTTTCTGTACCTTGTGGTATGAAAAAAAATGAATGTTTCAGTTGCTAGTAGAGCTCAGAGTTTATTGGCACAGATTAGATAAAGCAGACAGAGCAGACCTGAAACACATAACAAGGAAAGGATGCACTGTGAATAATATTTATACTTATGAAGGATCTAGGAATGAATGTTTTCCCAGAAGCAATGAACTTTATTCTTTGTGGCTCTTTTATATAAAAGAGTAACAAGATCTCTCCTGTTGAGTTTTAGATTTCCATAATGGGGAAAGGACCTTCTGAACGTGCTGGTATTAGCAACATTTCCATGAAAGAGAAATGGCTTTGGGAGGATTCTCTTTTAAAAATTCTTTTAAAATTGCTGCTGAAGAGAAACCGTTCCCTTGGGCCTATAAAACACCGGGAAGTTAAACAAAGGAAACTATTTTTATTTTCTGCAGTATTCTCAAAGATGGCGATGTTTGTAACAGTTGGTTGACATTTATACACAACTGCATTTAATAACAGGGTGATGTATGATAACTAAGCTACCAGTGACCTGCCAACACGCTACACACAGACTGGCCTGGCCTTTTGACTACTGATTTTGATGTAAATTCTGAGCTACTCTCTGGTATCTCTAATATACTCATTTGCAAATTTTATCATTTCAGACTGCACACACACATTGCAGCACAAGAAGAGCAAATTCTCTGAATCACTTCACGTCACACCGGGAAGCTCAAATTATAGCAGAAGTAACAGCTGAATCTTATTCAGTGCTTTTACCTTTTACTTTCTTCCTGTCTCAGCAACAGATATTTCCAAAAGCAGTTTCTAAAGTATACTATGCTTCTTTGAAATCTGTCTGCTTAGAATTTACGCAGACAGTGCACATCAATGGTTGATCAGTGAGAGAAGTGGGCATGAATTTCACAGCTCGCACATTTCCAGATGTTAGTAGGCAAAGTCTAAGATTTCATGCAAAAAAACCTAAGGGAATTCCTCTGACAGAACATAGACTTTTGTGTTTATGAATCTTGGCTTTTTAAGATCTCCACAGCACGGCTCATTAAGTGTGTGTTTCGATCTAAGTGTTACTTTCATTCAAGATAAATCAGATTCAATAGTGCAATGTCTACTGCTAGACGAATTCTACCTTAACTAGATGCACATAAGAGACTTCCACCCATGTGAAACACTGACAGTACACATGTGCACATAGCTTTGCCATACAACAAGATTAAGATATGAAAGTGTCCAAGGAGAGAAATTTTTCTAATCTATTCCGGCCTAACTGTTCTTTCCAGTATAACGCTCTCATTCACAATGTCTAGCCTAAATTTCCTTTTTACAGTCTAATTCTTCTCCAATCCACTGTACAAGAGAGTTTATTTCCTTCTTGCATATTTGATGGTTGTTTCTTCCTTTTCTCTAAATTAGAAATACATTCAGTTAACACAATGCATTCTTACATCTATAGAAATCATATTTTCTAGATCTTTGGTCATCCTTTGTGGTTCTTTTCTTGGTTCTCCCAGACTGATCTATATCCATTTTCAAGTATAGTGTCCAACATAGACATTATACTCCAGAGAAGTCCAGGTCATACTATCCTTAAGTTGTGACCATTCCTCTCTGCTGGATACACCTAAATAACCATACAAACCCCTTCACATCCTATTGTGAAATTCAGAGATTCTGTAGAAGCATGTCTCATACTTAACCTCTACAGCAAACCCCAGATTTTCTGATGTGGAACAAAATGTCAGTTTTCTTCCACTTGTATTCATGTAGCCCTTTTTTTTTCTTTTTTTCCTTTTTTAAAGTATAAGAAAAAAAGCTGAAAACTCAGCTCTATGTTTCTGGTTTCTATACTTTCCACAAGGTAAGTTAACTTCCAGTTTAATCTCTTCTACTTCTTTTCCTTCCTGCTCTGGGAACAAGCTTGCCCAACATTTACCCCAAATATACAACTCTGCCTTGTATTCTTTTGAGGCTCTATATGCTCCTCAATGCCTTCCTCCCTTACTGCTGCCCCCACCCCAACCCCTCCCCATGCTA
>WHYT01017355.1:320373-358627 GCA_009806455.1 Tetrax tetrax
CCCTGGGCAACCTGATCTAGTCAGGGAGGTCCCTGCTTCTTGCAGGGGGGTTGGACTAGATGACCTTTGAAGGTCCCTTCCAACTCTAACCATTCTATGATTCTATGATTCTATGATTCTATAACACGACACATTTATTGTGCTTGTCAAAACTTTCTGCAACACAGAAATATTGTGCGATATAGCCAAATCCAACACAGATGTCTATTTAAACAAAGAATTATATTTGTGGCACAAGTAGGTTGACAGCTATCCATAAAGAAATTTTAAAAAGAAAATGATGCCACTGATTTAATTTCACATTTCATAAAAATGTGAGCATTCATTCTCTGAAGATTATGAAAACAATTTTACTCAGTTACAACAGCATTAGGATACAGCATGGAAAAGAGCCTATAGTGTCTGATAAGCATAATGCTGCACATGAAGGCAGGGTTTTGTTTCTTCTTATACATGGTAAACACAATATTTACTGATCTTTCTTCTGTCTTTTCTCACCTTCTCACTTTCTGTTCATAATAAAACATTTATCTTTGAAGTAAAGCAAATTTAACATCCTCCATGCAATCAGCAGGGATCCAGGTAGGAAATCTTTCAAAGAAGATGGAGGTATGCGGTAGAACAGCCTCACATTGGTTTAAATACTGATGGCTCAAAGAATGCAGTCTCTTTTCTGTTTTGGGGATCGTCAGCTTCATATGCTTTACACTGATGCTGACCTTGTGTTTTTGAGAGCAATGCAGAAATTATAACTGGCACCATCAGCAGCAGCTATCTGCCATTGCTGCTACAACAATGGATACAAAAGGACCTAATATGGATTGTCCTGCCATTGCTTATTTAAATTTTGATTCAACATGGATATAGGCTGGATATAGCACAGTGAGAAGGCTTTCTAAAAATGCATTCTTACGTGAATGGTTTGTGTACAAGAACTTTGCTAATGAAGAGTTGGCATGCTTTCTACACTCAGAAAACCAGAGAAGTAATTGGAGAACCCTCTGTGTCAATGCGAACCTGACTTTGAGGGAACAGTTACAAAGTGTTCAAGCCTGGAAGCATCTGGCCTTGTATTTCTTTGTTTTAGGCTTGGCAGAACTAGGTGTATCAGTATGCTTAAATCCCAAACCAATGGCCAAGAACAAAGGATACAGTACATTTAGGGGGAGGGGGAGTTTTAAACCAGACGGTCTTAAACCATTCTGATAAACTGCAAGAACTGGAAAGTGGAAAGATCTCTATCTTTAAATATTCAGAAATTAATTCAGAAATATTTCAATTTATATAACCGACCAAGGGCAGAGAACTAAAGGCAGATTAACAAATGGGAAGAATAAAACCTTTTACAATATAGCAGTTCACTTAATCTGCTTGAGAACCTGATCCTCAACCAGATTCTTCATGAATCAAAAGTTAAAACAAAAATGTCCCCATGCAACATTTTAGGCATGAATGAAAAAGGTGCAGTCAGGCAATCTGATAGATAAAATGAAACAAAAAATAAAGAGAGGGCACATAGCCTGCTACAGCACACGGACAAAAGTTATTGTCAGATCAGTCATTAAACTTTGTACCAGCCTCTCCCTGTGAGAGTGGGGGCTCAAAAGTATCTATATAATTCACATAACTGTTTGTTAAGTGAGACTGAATGAACAATTCAAATCCTTTTTATTTTCTTGACAACCTAAGACATCCTACATGTCTCTTTTTTTAGTTATAGGTTTTATATGGCAATATTATTTTCAGTTAGAGAAATGTTCAGTTCACATTTAAGCTACGACAGATACAGGTTCTGTGTCTTTTCTGCCACCTTTACTCTGAGGTGCAACCTCTCCTACGTGTCTGTCACGTTCCTGACTTCAATGGTCTGGTCTCTGACATTAGTCCAAGAGGACAGCTGTTAAGCCAACGGACCAAGGTATCAACTACGTGGTGTAAAACAGGTTATCCTTTGTCCTGGGCTATCAAAGTGATAAGGATCCTAAAACAAAATCTTTATCTTTATGCAGTCTTCAAAGTCCAGTCTTACACTGGACTTACTACGTCTAAAATAACTTTAGAATATATTTAGAAGGATTAGAAGGAGCTGAGAAAAACCTTCACTTCATCTCTTGATGTAAAACATTACAAAAATAGCTGAGGAATAGCATTACTCAGAATAGTAAATTGTATTTGAGGGGAAAGGGACTAAGTGATGATGAGGACATTAGAACTATTGATTTTTTTTTTTTTTTTTCACAGTGAGAAAAGACTGTGCCCATGTATCTTAAGATCCAGACTGCTCTTATTCGATAAAATTTGAATTTGCAAGAGGAAATTTATAAAAAGTCTTTCTACTTTCCTCCTTTTGAGATATTTAAAATGTTGTCTCAAATCTAGTATGAATTCCTCTATTTCTATGTTGCAGATGACGAGACCAGAAAGAGTAATTAAACTAGACGTAGTTCAATATTATTATATGGGATTTTGTATCTAACTTCACCTTTGTTATTTCTATATTTACCATAATTTTACATAGGTTGCTGATAGCGTTAAATAAGATCTTTCTTTAGAACATGAAGAATGGCAAATATATGAACATTTAAAAAAATAAAGAAAATAATGACAAATAGGAAACAACTCATGGAAAACAGCCTTGGAATTTTTTGATGTCTTAATCCTCCTGCTGAGCAGATGATCATCCAAAAAGCTATGGAGATTCAGCTCTCTTTTCAGTATGAAGGCATTACATTTCTAGAACATATTTGATTGTATTTTATGGTGTGAATATTTAAAAAAAAAACAATTGAATCAAACAAAACGAGAAACAAACTAACCAACAACTTGAATTTTAATGGTCATTGGTCTTTGTATTAATAGGTAAAGGCCAAGTGCTGTGCAAACTGTTTTACTGGGTAAATACAGATTTTCTAACCCAATCAACACAACTTTAATGACGTCCAACGTAGATGATGCAATAATCAGCATGCGTTCTTATTTAACATTTTTTTTTTTTGCCTCCAGACCTGACCATTTAACATAAAGTTAGAAGACAAAATTCAAAATGTAGTGCCACAATGAACTTTCGAGTTTAAATCACAGTGATTGAGCAACTAGTTACACCTATAATTTATCTATCTTATAGATGCAACTTAGTCCTTTTAAATTTGCCAAAAGAGGATGGCTAATTTTATGCAGAAATCATAGACAATATCCATTATATCTGTGAAATATACATTTGTAAAACTACAAACTTAAGTACACAAATCAGAGTAAATCTACTGAATATATGACCTATAAGAATACACTACCATAGCTTAACATACACCGGCTTTCATATAAGTTTCGAAAACCTCCTGTAGTTCTGCAACTTAGCAATCATTTTCATTGTAAGAATCAAACTACTTATAAACCTGCAAGGCAAATGGATATAGTAACTCAAAATCTCAGATATTAGTTTGTACAGGAAACTGATTTCTGATCCAATTTACATCTCAGAAGTGAACGTAACTTATATTAATGGACAGACTGAATTTAAAAATAAAATATTGTTAATTTTAGATCTGTTTAAAAACATACAAAGACTTACAAGAAAATGCCAAGGCTTACAGGAAATATCTAGATATTTCTAGAAAGTTGCTTCTCTTTTTCCCCTCCAAAAAAGGAGAACTAACCTGAGGAAAATAAAAATAGAATCCTCAGCTGCCTTGTTCATATGCTAAGGTTTTTAAGAGGAATAACTTAAAAACCTATAATTACTTGTTTAAAAAAAAAAAAAATTCTAGAATTTAGACAATTCTAACTACAGAAATCCTATAAAAATTCTCTAAGGAAAGTTCTTTACAGTCAGACTACCTCAAGTCTTTCATATTTTTATCTAGTGATCAAAAGATAGTCTGGTGACCTGAAGCTGCCCAATCTTCAGCTGTTCAAATTATCCACCCTAGTCCATTATACCAGTGTGATCCAAATCTGGTTTGTATCCCACCCTAGCAAGCAGGACATTGTGCATTTTTGTGGGGCACAAGTCCCAGTTTATCTGAAGGGAGCTCAGGTCACACCCTGCTCTGAGAACCACAGTAAGTGGAATGGTAAGGTAAAAGCCCCAGCTGGCAAGACAAAAAGCCTCATTCATTTCAGATCCAAAGATCCTTCTGATCCAAAGGGAAACACTAACGCAGGTGTGTTCAATAAAGTCTAAAAATTGGCTGTTGCAGAGGGGGATGCGAGGGGTTTTGTGTGCATGAACATATATGTGAGACAGATGATTAGATTCCTGGAAGGCTTACAGTCATATGTTTTGCATAAATAGTTTTACACCAGAGGATACATAGATTTTCCCAGTTAGCATATTCTGATATGTTCACAGTTGTATTTCAAAGTAGTATGTTCAGATATAACTCACTTTAACAAATACACATGGATTGCCAGTGGCTGAAGGAAAACAAAAAAAAAGAAAAAGAAAAAAGAGTGGGAGAGGAAGTAGCTGAAGCATGAGAAATCTTTTCTCCAGAACAAGCCCTTGCCATCTCTTCTCTTATTTTTAGAGATGTACTATAGAGAGATATCTTAAAAATTAGTTTAAAATGTTAATAGAAGTGGAATTGGAAGATAATCTCTGTTGGCCACACCAGTTCCTTCCAGCCCCATCAGCAGCGTCAACAACTGAGGATCAAACTGCCTTGGAGAAATAGACATCTGACAAAAAATCTAATTTCTTTTGAAAATTAGGCTGAATGAATTTTGTGAACTTCAGAATACAGTCCAAATCCTGACTCCTTTTATCAGCTATCCTGGACACACAACCTTAGACTCTAACCAGGTACACCTATAAGGGAGATTCAGCTGATAGAAGTATCAATAAAATATACTGTTACTGCAATGGTGTATGATTAAACATGCAAGTTAGTGAGTAAAATTTCCTGTATTTATAAACTATAGTTTGTAATCAGGTGTTTTTAAGCTCTATGCATCAGCTAGATTGCTAACAAGTCTGACAGAAATGAATAGACTGTGCAAGCAGAGCCACAATGCCTTGTGTGCTTCCTTCACAGTAAATTGTTAGAAAATACAGAAAGCTTTCTTCATGTAAGCTTCGCCTCAAAAGCTTTAATAAATGTGACTCCATGGCACCTTAAAAAGCCTATTAACAGGAGAAGTAGATCAGAGAAAGCCTTCATGCCAAACAGCCTGTGTGACAGGCAACTACACCACGCACATGTTCTGAATACTCATCTGGCATTACCGTAAACAGCTCCGGGAGGAAAGGCAAGAAAGGCGGCAGGGTGAAATCTGCTTATTCCAAGTAGCCAGAGCACCAAAAGCACACAGAAAGCCTGCCTCAAGTAAAACTTGGAAAACATCAGCCACAGGAGAGGGCACAGGAAGGAATTTGTAAGAAATGCTGTTCACGCATGTATATATGTATTTTACATGGTACTAATAATCAGCGTAATAGAAGAAATAACTCCAAAGTAGCTGTCTACATTACTGTCTCTAAAAGCAATCACAATAAAATAAGATAATCTTAACTATTCCTGGGCTGCCAGAGAATTCTCTAATTGCTCTATTTAAATGGTTCCGTTTCAATTAAATTGAGGAAAAAAAAAAATTAAGTGCTTCACCATTTACAGTACTTGAGTGAAAACAATTTACGTAATCTGTGTAGGATCCCCGTTAGCAGAGTTCACGGTAAGAAACCATAGTGATTAAATCATTAAATCATATCCAGGAAGAGTGAACATTCCCATTGATGTAGGAAGCCTTGATGAGATTTTAAACAGTTAGAACCATCAACTGCTTTTATGAATAGCGAAGATTCTGAAGGCATAAAAGGTTTTAAAAATAGAGGGTTTTTTAAAAAAAGAAAGATACCACACACACTATTTTTACCCTAATATGTTTCAGTTTCTCATTGATTCATTAAGACCGATACAATTTACACCCACTTTCAGTCATTAAATCTCAGTTAATCAGTTCAGTATTTCAAGCTCTGGTCATTAATCTGGATTCATACAACCTATTCCCTCTGCCTCTCCCTACCTTTTCCTCAAAGAGAGTACCCTTTTCAATAAATGATTCCCAAATTGCTGTTTGGATAGTCATTTCTAATTTCCATGGTAACATTTTCCAAAAGAGCTGGTGATGATATGAAAAACACATTGGAGTATCTGTATACTATAGCTAGCTCTTAGCTTTCATTCTGGTGGATTTTTGGTTCAGATTATTTTTTTTTTTAATGGTCTGCTAGATTAAACCCACGGCAAGAAAATGTGTCCATCAAAATGTGGATCTCATCCCAATAGACCCTGACCACAGTGTCTTATTAATTTCATTCAACCGTTTTAGAACCATTAGAATATGTGGAAAAGTGGAAGTTTATCAATAAAACCAAATTGTCCGGTGGCTTGCCAATACAAAGATATCACTGCAAGACTAGGTTGAGGTGTCACACCATAAATGAGAATGGCCCCACAGTTGTCTCTCAGATGTGAGGTTATAAGGCAACCTACAGAGTTGTTACTTTTACAGGATGTATTTTATAACACATTGACGTATTGGACAAGTATCACAGGTTTAACTCAGATTTTACACTAAAACTTTTGTTCAAATCAAAATTAGAGGAGCACAATTGTTCCAACCAAAGATAAAAGTACCAAATAATTTTGTGTAGAGATTTGGTCTTGCATTTTAACATTTCAATTTTCTTTACAATCTTAAATTGATCCTGCAAAAGTCTCTCTAACTTAACTTCGAGCTTCACCTTTGTATTTGAACCTGGGCAGCTGAAGTAGTTGGTCAGCCAGAGTATAAAATAAAATATTGCTTAAGTTACCCTTGTAAAAGATCAGACTGACTCCAGGTTTGCCACAAAAATCATGCAGCTCAGTATGATGTGTCATATTAATATAACTGCAATATTTTTTTCAGATGTGCTTGTTGATACAATAGACAAAAAGCTCCTTTGAAACACTCATTGGCTTATTTAGAAATTCTTCCTAGTCCATGAATCATCGACCTGAAAGGTTTATCAGAGAAAAACTAAAACAATCTTCCTCCGTGGCACAAAAACACTACTATAGTTTTAGAGGTACACTTTAGTCTTCTTCACAAATTCTTGACATTTGAAGTTTTAGCTAGTAATAAATAAAAATCTAGGAACAGTGGCACTGATGATTTTTTTGCCTCAGTAGAGAACGTTATTGTGATTATGTAGAATAAACCTCTTTTAAACCTGATGCTTCACAGATTTTATAGAAAAGATGGCTCTATGAAAATATTTTATTGATTTTTTAATTTTCTTTCCAGTATAGCTGAATAAGTTTCACATCTCCATCTCATTAGGAATGGTTCTCCTGTTAGTATGAATTAAATGTGACCAGCATTTCCTTTTGCTTAGTAGGAGAGGACTAAGTACATTATGAAAACTTTTGAAGTGTTTTCTTGATTTTCTGTGGCACTGTCTTTTTTAAAATAGGCAGAGAAGTAGGTGGTGATATTTTTCTTGTTAAAATTGCAAATGGCTGGCTGTTGACATCTGTCTTTCTCAGGTTCCTCGTCTCCACTCTTCATGATATCCAAATTGACCCTTTTACGAATGTTTAAAAGTTAAACTCTCAAGATCGCTCATCTTACGTGGTTTCAGTAATGGTAAAGACTTGCTGTGCACAAGATGGTACTTCCAAAGCTTCATTTCTCACCATTTTTCTGGAGATTCTGAAAGCTGATTCTCAGCCTCTCCATCTGCAGATTTTGCCTGAACAACATGCTTGAATATCCAGGTGGTCATCTGTTATTTTTCCAGAAAGAGTTTTTCAGTTTACCCCTTAAGGAGCTTCAAGGTGTAAAATTGTCACTCACTATGTTTTAAGTCCTCAGGGTTTGTACATAACTGAAAGCTCAGCAGGGCATAATCTTTTCAAAGTTTTGAGAGTGAATGGGATCCCTGGCCAGTTAATTCTCCAGGCAGCCTTTTAGAAGAGCTTTTAGCTTCTTCAAACTAGTTCGATAAGTCAGTCAGCATTTTGAAGAACTAGAACTGTCTGACTGCCTCTAATGCATGAATAGAAATGGAATAAATAATTGTAGGCTTTGCCTTCACTCTTCCTGAATGGCCTCACCTAACTGAAATGCTGACATCCTACTAACTAGGTCTTTTCAGCACTGTCCACCCCGTGAGATTGTGAATTTTGAAAAAGACAGATCAAAGAATCACCACATCTCTTATTTGCCCTTGCTTCTACTTTGTGTGCCAAAAGTAGATTTAAAAATCATTGTTATATTTTGCCATCAGGTCCCCCTGCTTCAATTCCCACCCTTCTCCTACCCTCCCTCTTTTTTTTTCCCCTCTATGAAAGTCATTGTTCTGGCCTGGTGCTTACATACATCCCTGCTAACACATTCTCCATTAAGTCATACTAAACTGACTTCATTCTGATCTGCACCTTGACCAGCTGCAGAATTCAGAAGTTTAACTACAGATAATGCTCTGAAGTCCGAGTGGGACTTCAGCATGCATTTTCTGCGTTTATTTGCTTTTCAGAATAAGCCCAGCAAGTTCATTCAGACTTGCAAAAATGAAAAAAAAAAAAACCCTGTCTTGTAACACTGGCAAGAGTCAGTCAACTTAAGAGCTGGAAAAGTCTTGTTCCTTTTTTCACAGAGGTGCAATATTTTTCACAGAGAACAATGGGCTTCTAGCTAAACTACCATACAAAAGCATATGACAATGTTTAAAAGGTAATCCAAAATCTCCGCACTAACGTATTGCATAGGGTTTGCAGCACTCATTTTCAAACGCACTGTTTTTTCTATCAGTTGTCTATATATATTTAAGTAGAAAAAAAAAATATTTTCCACCTATTCCTATCTACTATTGCAGTTTCAAAATATTGTCACTTACAATTTAAGATAGAAAATTCACAACAGAAAAGTCAAATTGACACAAGCATGTAATTATTTTGCCATAAACTTTGTCCTAGACATTTATATCTTAAAAAACATTAATCATTTTGTATACATAGCTGTTATTAACCTAATAAAAAAGACTGTGCCAAATGGAAAATAAAGCCTGTATAAAAAAGTAGACGGATACTAAAGAGATGATACTCATTGATCTCCAAAAAATATGCTTGCCTGTATAAAACACAGCAGTTAACATTGCTTTATATGATTCATAAGAGACATGAAAATGTCATGAAAATAATGTGGCCATGAAAATAATGCAAATGATGCTTTCAGAGAACAGTAAGTTGAAGGTACAATGGTTCCCGCTAGTTTAGAAGACAGTATAACAAATATTATCATATTCTTCACATTTGTCATAGGGACACCTTGAAAGTTAATCCAAATTAACAAGAGGTATCCACTTAAAGTGTATTCGTTAAACAGTATTAAGTCATTATATTGACACTCTAAGGATTAGAAACATGGTCATGTTTCTGCAGCTTAACAAGCTAAGCCATAGTAACAAGCTTTGTATGTACTCATGCATTATAAAATGTGAGGTAAGATGAATTAATTTAAACCTCTTAGCTGAATATATGTAATATCACATTTGCTGTGTACTAAGAGCATATACACAAACGTACTGCAGCTAAGCTCATGCCTAGGAACTAACTAGTAAAACGCCTGTCAAAAAATATTTAGACTCACTCTGACCATGGCAATTAACTCTTTTCGGCCTTAAGACCATGTGATCAGACCAAGCCTCTAGAAGATATTTCAAGTATGAGGATTCAAAGGAAACAACTTCGTATTCTTCACCTCAAAGTTTCTTTCATCTGTAAAATTAATGTTCTTTTGTCATTTACTAACGGTATATACATGAAATGGCCAAACCACCTCATCACCTCTGCTTTCCAGCATCTACATTTTGATGCTCCTCGAGTTTACTGGTCTCAGGACCTGCGTCCTCTGTCAGAAAGATGTGTGGAGTTACTTAAAGCCTAATTCAATAGTTTTAAATAGTTCATCATTATCTAACATTGCTCCTTGTAAAGTAAGTTGCCTTATCATGCGATACTTAAACTTTAAAAACAACAAAAAGTAAAGAATAGTATAATGATTAATAGTAGAACCTGTAACCAGTTCTGAGCAAATCAATTTTTTAAAATGACTGCACATACAGTACCTCTCAAATGCAACGAAAAGTGAACAAACTAGCACTGTGAACCAAGAACTATACTGCACTTACTGCAAATCTCAGTCATTAGTGGGAAAAAGATAACGTGTAAAATAAGTCTAAGCAATCCTTCAAGCAGATATTTAAGTTCATGACTCCTTTCTTTAAAAATAACAGGTTATTTTCATTAAGACACACTTCCAGAGGAAAGGAAATGCCTTTTCAGAAAGTCTCAGATTTACTCTTAGACATACAAAATTCTAAATATTAAGGAGAAAAAAAAAAATAGATCTAAGGGACTGTTTAGGCTTGTACTGATTTGTGCTGATAGTTTTAAGTCTTCCTAAGCCGTTGTTTGGAAAACAGGGTAAATTGCGCAGATCACAGAATTAAGCCCTTTCCTGGAAACCAATTTAGACTGGTGAGCCATGCAACCTCTGCCTAGAAGCTCACTAACTTCAACTGGATCCAAAAAGACTCAAAAAGCAATGTAAAGTCAGGGTTATGAAGCCTCTAAACAGATCTTAATCCTGCAGACTAATGAACCTTTTGTTCTTTTAAGGCTAGTGACAGTACTCAGACCTAAACACGAGCTCTATCTTTCTTGAGGACCAAGATGTTCAGTATCTTCAGAAACAAGGCTATCACAGATAGAGCTCTGCAATAACATTATTTTATTAATTATTTCTCTTTATGTAATCACACACTGTCCATTGAGGAAACAGAAGATTTTTCTCTTTTTAATTTACTATATCCTGGAGGATATCACCTTCACAGATACATTTATAAACACATACAATCAGTTCAAATATCATTATTTGGAAGGAGCAACATCTAATATTTGAATGTAAAATGTTTAATCAAGAGAAATAGGTTTCCCTTCAAAGCCTTTATAATCCATGCTATCACTGTATTAGTTAAATCAAAACACATCCTATGTAGAATTCATATTTGTGTCCTGAAATACTGTATCTATTTTAATTTAAGCCCACATCCTGGCTAAAGACATGTATATAACACACAAATTATATAACAGACTAGATGAAAAGGCACTCTGGTCATATAGAAGATTAACCTAAGCCCTTATTTAGAAATCTGAAATGCTTTAAAAAAAAAAATCTTCTGTAGCCTTCCCACCCTTTGTTCTTCTCTGAAATGAAAGTAGAAATTAAGAATTCACTCAGTGAAAAGCAAAAAATATTACAAAATTTAGTCTACTTTACTGGTTGTGTATTTTCACTAAAAAAAAGAAATTCCTGATACGAGCGCATTGGTAAATTTCTTTCTCATTACTGTTTATCTAGAGAATCATAATCTTCAGAAATGCTTAAGTGTAATAACTGCTACAGAGCATTTGAGGATTTTTATTTTATTTTCATGATACAAGTAGCCATTTCATCCCAAAGCAATGCATTTGTTCCCTAACTAGATGACTTGTCTCTGCAGACAGAAGAAGAACCTAAAAAGACCACTGACAATTGATTCATTCCAGCAGAAGATGAGACCATCAAAGGAAGTTTAAGGGGGCAGGTAAAGATAAACAATTAAAACCAAAAAAGCGTTCAAAGGTCTTATCAGCACAAGTTTTTTACTCCACATGTAAATCTGTGTTTTTCCTTAGCTGAAAGTAAAGACCAGTGAAATAGTATGTGCTGAGTGCCAAAATATTTTTTTCCATTTAGAGTAACTGTGCAGGTATATGTGTGTGCATGTACTAATATATACCTATAGTCTTAAAGAGTTGTCCTTTTAACTGCATATTGCTTTATTTCTAATCCGGTGAATTTTTGTTTTAATTTTTTTTTAAGTATTTGACAGAATAACTGTTTAAGACATAATAACATATATTCTCTCAATGCCCTTTACTGTATTGGGAAAAGAACAACTATACCTCTGTACACATAAACCAGTGACCCTTTCTCACTACCTGGTCTCTTCGTGCATATTTAAAAAGGATATTCACCCTGGTACTGAGTTCTCCATTGGTAGCTATGTCTTAATAAAGCTTCAGCTTTACTAGATTTCCTATTTTTGAACTGTCATAATTTCTTCAATAATTGAATTATTTCATAACTCCTACAGTGTAACTTTATTAATTGTTGAGTAGTGAGCTTCAGAAGACAATCCTTTTGCATAGGTTTTCTTAAATTTTGAATTACAATCAAGTGATAAGATTGACCGTTGTGCTTTTTTATATTAATGTACAAAACTAATTATGCAAAAGAATTCTAAGGAAGGAAATCAGTATTCTTTTCTTTCTTTCACATAAAAAGCATATCTGACCATTAAACTAATCTTCTCTGTATAAAAAACAACTTGGGAAGAAATGGGAAGCACTAGCAGAAATCACTGTTAAAGAACTAGAGAATCACATTTAAAAAGCTTTGATTTTCTGAACAGCCAGTAATTTTGCTCCATACATAAACAAAGATGGGGTTTGTACACATTGGAAACTCCACACTTAATGGAATCTACATTTCCAACTCAGTTTTCTCCAATAAAGAGGTTTAGTTACAATAGATTCAAATAAAGCCTGAAAATGCTTAGCAATTTGCTTGTCTGAATATTGAGATAATTTCTTCAAAAGGCTAAAAATTAAAACTGTGGGAAGTCAGATCAGAAAGTAACTCTCAAAATGTAGTGCCTTAGCAGAAAATACTAAGAGAAATTAAATTTGTAGTTTGAATAGAGCTTAGCCTGCAGATAAGAAACCTGAATTCCACTGGAAGTAGGGAGTAGACTAGATATGGACTGAGAAGAAATTAAAGTGAAATATTGCCAAAGTGAAAGGAGAGGAGTCCACAAGGACAGACACAATATATCGCAGAAGAGAGGTCACACCATACTATACAGGCAGAAATGAAAGATCAAGTGTTAAAACAGCACAGACAGCAAAATACACACTGATCTTTTGTGTAGAGCAGAACCCTGGACAAAAGTGCTGTTTTGTGAAATTCCAGCAGTAACAGGTTTAACTCTGGAAGAAAAGTAATACAGAAGGCAAACAATTTCACCTGGAAGCCTTAGCTAAGGATCACTAAGTTGTGAGGAGTAAGTCATCGCAAAGCACGACAACATTCAATACAGCAAAGGATGCTTTATTCAGCTGCGGTTGCTGATCTTTATAGGTACGTATGCCAACACTTGTTTGAGTTACGAGTAAAAGGTCAAATCTCCATCAGTAACAAACAACAGCTGTTCTGGAACAAGAAATACGGAAAAGCAGGCTCATGTTTGCTGACCCTGCTTTCAAAATGACCAGACCAAACCCAGTATTGTGTAGCTCCTTTCTCTCACCACCACTCCCTATGTACACAGGACCCTGAACCCAACAGCATCCATCACCTCCCAATAGACTGGACCAATATTGAAGCAATTTTAGACCTAAACCAAGTAAACCTATACAAACTGTAAGCCTGTGGAAATAGCAGTCTCCTTGTAGTCATAAAGTAGCCTCAATATGAATAATCCTCCAAATATAAATGTTTACATATTAAGAATTAATAACTAGCCTAATACTTTCAAATTATTCAGAAAAAAAGAACCTTGTCATTCTACTAAACAAATGGATTTCCTATAGCACATATAACCAAACAGATCTTCAGAGCTGGCATAATTCATTACATGCCCATTAACATTCATGAAGAAACTTCAACTTCCATTACTGGGATCAAATATAGTTAATGTACTTGTCATGCATGATATGTCTCCTATATAACTTTCAGGTAAAAATATACAGCCCAGACTTCATGTAAAAACAGGAAAATATCCAGTTTGCAATTATGAAATCAAAAAAGTAACACCGCAAATGAAACACAGAAGGAAACAGGAATAGCTTTAAAAAGGGAAAAACTCTTATAAAGCAACATGTAACTAACAGATGTCACATTTATGAGTATAACAAGCAGCAACAGAGTAGAAAACATACGGCAATCTTTTCTTTGATAGATGAGAACAGAGAAAAGAGTTAAGTCTGAGCCTTTTTTTCCCCTGCTCAAATCTTCTCATCCAAGGTAAGACTTGACTTCCTTGTCTTTAATTACCATGATGCCAGATCAAAAAAAAACCCCTCGAGACAAGAACAGAGCAAAAGGCAACGGCAGCAAAACTGCCAAAATGGCAGCAGAGCCCCCAGAAAAGAGAAAATCTTCAGAAAAAAGGCTGCGCGAGCCGTGACTCACCCTGCAGATCAGCCTCCGCCTCAGGGTGCTTGGGACAGGAACGTAACGCTGTGTCGCCGCTGGCTGCAGGAAAGCACCTTGAGGAATAAACAGAAAACAAACAAAAAGAATAAGGGCATGCTAAATTAAACTTCATTCTTGTGCTGAAACAAACTGGTACTGTAAATGGCTTAGTTATTACTAATCAGAGCAAAGTAAATTCTTTCTGCACACGAAACAGAGAAGACAACTTACTCTTGTTTCTCAGTTCCTTTCCAGCAGTTTATGTTTTAACTTTGAAAAGACCTTAAGGTAGCATTTTAAGAAGAAGAAGAAATAAGAAGATGCAGCAGCAAACTCCTGTCAGGTTGGAGCGCAGGCTGCGCAAGGGGAAGCAGGAGGCCATAAAATGGCGGCAAGGCAGGGCCTAACCCGCAGTGCCTGAGGGAGGCAGCAGGGTCCGCGGGGCAAGATGGCGGCCGGGGTGGCCCAGAGTTACCATGCACAGGCGCCTCTCCACAGGGACAGGCCGAGGCTGTGCTGGGCTGTCCTCCTCAAGTGGAGCCAGGGTCAGACCCAGCACGGCAAACCCAGAGCTGGCCCCTCAGTCTGGGGGCTGTTTTAAAAGCGTACCCTACAGCAGCACTATTCCCATGGAAAACAGAGAACATCCACGTGAGGGGAGTCAAAACCGTATGTGCCGCGAAAGAAACTGAGGGGAGGAATCACAGCCAGGCCAACCTAAGCCAGCACAGCCAGGGTGCCCACCCCTGCCCACGGGGGCTGCCAGGCTTCCTGCGGCCCAGGGCCGCTGCGGCAAAGTCCATCACAACCCCACTCCTCAGCTGAACCTCACAGAGCGGGTGTGTTGTGCCAATAAAAAGAAGTTTCTGAAAACATTTTTTCTGAAAACACTTATTTGTAAAACTGTACGCATATCAAAAGAACACAAGAAAAGAAAAACACAATTTGTTAGAAGCCAACTTCCATTTTCTAAGAGGAACAGATGTTTTATTGTAATTAAAGCTCATCTTTTTTGTACAAGGTGACTCTTGGAGCATGCATATACTCCAAGTAAACAAGTCTACTCTATTGCTTTCATATGAATGTTGATGATTCACAATTTTCTTGTAAATCTAGCTTATACTCGAAGAATTACTTTTAAAAAAAAAATCTCTATTTGAGCTCATATGCTTTTCATTTTGTTGCCTACTCTCCCAGCTAAGCCCTAAATAATTACTTTTACTTAGTATGTCTTGAATATTTATGGAAACTTCCTTCCTATAATATAAAAATGAAGCACAGACATCTGAGATTAGTAACCAAATGAACCCAATGTTGAGTTGATTAAAACCTGCTTAGCAGCAGTGTACCGCATTGTCACACTCACATAAGCAATTTTACATAGTTAGAACTATCCAATTACTTCTTCAAATATATTAGTGAAGCACTGTAAACAGTGCAATGTGCTAGTTTAAACAACACACAGTAAAATATGTATACAGTTAAGAAAATCACCGTGTCAAGCTCTGGCTCTCTTCTAGCAATTATCATGTCAAAGGCAGCTCGAGGTCAAGTTCAAGTGGGGACTATAGGATGTTGGCAAGTGGGAACCCACTGGGTCACATACGCGAACACAGAAAACTTGGGCAGATGCAGTGCAAGAAAGAAACAATGAATGTCACCTTGTAGGACAACTCTCCTATCCCACCAGAGAATACACCAAGGAAAACAAGGTGCACATTTCTGAATGCTTATTTATCTCAGGATTTATTTCCTTGAGGCTTCAAGATTTCTATTATCTTTATAAAATTATATTCTTCCATGCAGACTTCAGATTAACAACAGAAATTTCAACAGAAATTTCTCTGCTTACAAAAAAACCCCAAAATTAATGTAACAGTACGCTTAATACAGGTCACGTACGGGTGGCAAACTAGCAAGACACATCAGGCAAGTGATGAACAACCACATCTATAGACTAAATTCAACCATCTTACCAGTGCCCGTACAGTAAGATAAAGATGCTACTACGAATGATAGTTGCATGAGAGCTAGTAGGAAAAGGAGGCTGGTAAGTTACTCATAACAAAATCTACTAGCAGAATCCTACAAAGCTACAAATTTCTGGAGCTGTGGCATGCTGACCTACCTTTCCTCAGCTTAGGACAGCCCTGATTATAGGTAATGTTCTGTACACAGTGTCAATCTGTTGATTAAAACCCAGATGTCAGAGAAAGTACAAACTTGATTGTGAATGTGTGAATGATTCATTATCCAGATGAAAGGAGAGCTGCGCTTGACTGGGTACAAACATCACCAACTGGTTTCCTTCCAGTTTTGTGACTATCTGCCACCTTATTTTAGCAAGAATAGCGTAACAAAAAGGAGTGGCATTCTTTCTTTCTTTCTCCCCTTTCATTTTCTGCTGGAAGATGCTGTACATGGCTGACAGTTTTCAAATGAAGCATTTGTCATGTTTAAGTCAGAGTAACAACAAAGTCAGAACCCAGCTTGCTTTTGTGATAACAGCAAAATCTCCAGGTGAAATAGGAATGCTACTCATTTTATTTGATGGTTTGTCTGGAAAAAATAATGTAACAGACCATTACTGAGCAGAAGTCTGCATCTTAACACCTTCCTCTGTTTCTGTATTAGTTGTCAGTCTGAATTTTATACATCTGAAATTACTTAAATGCTAAAAGACAATAAATATACATTAAATCATAAATACTCAGTCTTTTGTGCGCCTCAGCCATCTTTTATATCACGGACATCGACTTGATGTAGCAGAGTTCAAGACACTAAGGATTTTTGCTTTGGCTTCAGTGAACACTGAAAACACTCAAACCAATGCTTCTGCAACTGAAGTGGTTTTACAAATGAATTCTTAACTCTAGTTTGGTGGAAATGTGCATTAAAAAGCATATTAAGTTGTGGGATTAACATTTCAGAAATAAATAAATAAAACGTTTGGATTCAGAGTAGGGTAGCAAAGGTGACCAACATTTTTACTTAGAATGAAAGATTAAAAGAACTAGGGAACACAGAGCTCTAGTGAGCAATAATTTAGGGGTTATAATGGTAGGGTAACTTCTCAATAGCAGTCCTTGGAGAGTGTAAGGTATCAAGGAGGTCAATGAAGTATTAAAGCAGCTGAATCTAGAAGTAATGAGAAAAATCCAACAGAAAGAAATTCTGAGAAAGCTATGAAAAAATACCAGAGTGGTCTCTCTCATGCAATAATCTTCAAGGCGAAGGAAGGGGAGAGTAATGGAAACCCCACAGCAATTAAGCTTTTAAAAACAGGTATGAAAATAAGAGTATAATGAAAAAATTCCTCTAAGTGAAGTTACCCATTAAGTCACATCTGTATCTATGTTCCATTGCTGAATACTTAGCTCTATTGTTATTTTAATATCATTAGTCAATGGTATATCATAATGCTTTACACTGTGGTGTCATTTCTGAAAATATAATTTTTATAAGTATCTCTGGGAACAAGAACCACCAAAATGTTTGCAATTTGCAATCTAATACAAATAGACACAATTAAAAAATAAGTTCTTTATTAAAAAATACAGTGTATCTTTCAAAAAGGTTATATTTCAGTTTAAACTCCGGAGTAGTTTTCTTACCCTTTCAAAATATCTAGTTCTTCAACTGCAAAGGAAGGTGAGGAAAGGTTCGGTAAAAATGACGGTAATTTGTTGTATCTTTTATTGAAATAAAAATTTTAGCCACTTGTTGGCCATTTTGATATAGCAATTGTATAAGCATATCTTATTCATAGTTATTCTGATCAACAGCATCTAGATAATTGCTGTCGGCTTCCACAACAGCTCACTGAGCTACAGAATAATCTCTTAAAATCTTATGCATTCTAATTCTGCATTGATATAAGTAGTATAAATAATGCATGCTATAGGCTGACATATGAAAGCTACTATAAGTAAAAATTGTACAATCAAGATGCTCTATACAGAAGTAGCCCCAGATTAAAGTGTTTTACAGGTAACTGCTTATTATGAATCCTCATTAATGCTAAACTGTAATGGAATCCTTATGGAAACTTGTAAAAACAATTTTTAAATAGTGGAATTCAAAGTTATGGGGCACTTAAAAGTGTTCTCTAGTAAACAAGACTACAAGGAAGAATAAAGATTAAAGAAGTAGCTTTTTGCTATCTTAAGAAGCCATCACCTCTGAACTGGCTAGATCCACTTAAGAATGGATCCATCCAAGCCTGCAGCTTGATAACTGTACCTTGCCAAGAATTGCACTAATCCCACCATTTACTGTTAGGAATTCTGTTACAAATGGCTGGCTCAATGCCTAACACACTGCAGAATGCCTAACACACTGTTCAGAATGAAGAAATGGAATAGGACTTCTAGCATTATTAAAATTTAAGTGTTAAAAGGTAACAGCTATAGTAGATATGTGCTCTTTTGATTTTACTCTTCTACAAACAGTGTTATGAAGATTAATGAAATTAAAAGGATTTGAGCTATCAACTTGGAGCTTAACTTAAAAAAGAATTTTTTCCAAATTCTGATTGGTTTTCCTTATTTACATAGAAAATACAGATTACCTGTTAACAACTCTTGGTAATAGTGGAAGGCTTTATACGGGTCTCAAACACAGAGGTATAATAATTCTAAACAAGTTATTCTCTTCATGGTAAGAGGGATTGACAACATTTTGAGTCTGATGAGAACGTGAAGCTACAAAGATGTGAAAGCTCTGCCTTACAAAAAGAAAAACACTTTTTAGAACCAAAGTGTCATGTCTCCTCACAAAGTCAGATCTGTCAGTGAGAACAGATTTTTTTTCAGTGTTTTTGTCTATATATTTGGAAAGCAGTATTAAATGATTACTAAATAGTACATTTTTCTATGTGATTTGATGTAAACTTGCATGATAAACAGAACATTCTGAAATAATATCCCTATCTAGTTTAATTGTGTTGTGATTTGAGGTGGTCAAGAGACAAGGAGAACACTCAAAAATAAGGAGGTTCATACTGAAATACACACTGAATAGCCATCCTTTTTTTTTTTTTTATTGCTATTTTAGTACATCGAGTGGGTGTCAGAGATCAGCACGTGCTCTGCAATTTAGTGTTCTGTGGTCACCAGCCTCTCTGCTGGATGATAATAATGGGTGATGTCTAATAATCATCTCTTATCCACTACCCAAATGGCAATTACAGCCATTTCCTCACTGGAAACTACAATCTCTTCTTTATTTGGCACTAAAATGATTAGCTCTTTTAAAAAGTTGTAACATGGATTAATCAATATAAAAGCTGTTTATATAGTCCTGATAATGATCCATTATCCCTTAATCTAATTCTTCAGCTTCCTCAGAGTATGAAGGGTTTTTTTCCTTTTTAAATGAATATCATATCTTTAGTAATGGGCACATGGAAAACCCAAGGAGGCTCTCTCTTTCAAGACAAGATTCATTTATGGAAAATAATTATATTCGGGAAAAGGAAGTAATAATGTAATAATAGATCAATTTAATACAAACAAGTTTAAAGTGAAGTCTGACCTAAGTGTTTGCTGAAATGCTGGGATTTAAAAAAATTCTGTTTGAGCATGACAAATCATACCATTTACTAACATGCCTAAAGTAACCTGGGGAGTGTTAGAATCTATTACTAGACATAACTGTTTAGTGTATGGACTGGAATCAATATTATATATGAACTTTGTGGTAACTTGGCAATGACTGTTTGTCACTACAAGTGTTGAAGTCAACACTTGACATAGTTTGACTTTTGAGTTCAACTTCATGTTTGTTTCATCTTTGCAATTCTGTGATTAATAGTGTCATATGACATAATAAAACAAAAACAAACCAAAGAACCCCACCCAACCCCTCAACACAGCACGAGAGGAAGAACAATGTGATAAACGAAATAACTACATGACAGGGATCACAGAGCAGTGACCTGAGCATGCAGTGAGTTCTTGAAGAGGTGCACTGAACATTTACAGTTTGAATATCTAGGGATGGCTGTGGAAAGCAAAATAAAAAGAAATTGTCATCTAAATTAATGTTGTCATTTTTTTCAGATCCTTCTCATTACAGTGGCACTGTTCTAATTGGGGCAACTATTTAGACTTTTACAGGTCTGCATTTGAGCAGAGAAGAAATGGACTTCTGTGAACATGACACGATTAAACATTAATCTACAGAAAAGGAAAATCAGCATGTGAATTATCAATTCTTTCAGGAAACTCAGATCAAACTGACTGCTAAAATTATAAAGAACAGTTTATTCTTTAAGAATTAACCCAAATAGAAAATGAAAGTACCAGAGCAAATTTTCTTTGTGCTCAGATTCTCATACTTCAAGGTTCAGTGCATCTACATAAAAGCATAAATATCTTTATCTCAGACTGAATGTTGCTTTAAATAAATAGCATTACAGGTTATGCATCACAGCATAACTCATGAAATAGTCTTGATTTCCCTGGAAAACTCTTTTAAAAGGCTTTTCTGGGTTTTTTTTGCTTTATCCCTTCAGTATGTAGCAAAAATAGGCAGGGAGGGGGAAGGAGGAAAGAAACAAATATGATCTAGTACAAAACCAAAAAGCACCATAAACTTGACACATCTAATTTTTAAAGCAATTTGTTGGATTAAATATCTTTAATATTTACAAGCTTAAGGTTTATGAGATGTATAAGTATCTCTACCTAGTTAATAATAATTTCTTAAAAGAGAGTAATCCGGTTTTGCATGAAGCTGAGTATATACTGGTAAAGTCTCTGAAAAGGCTATTCTGTTTTTGCATTTAGAATGATTAAGAAACAGGGAGAATAAGCCTTAATGATGAGAGACACTTTCTGAACTATCAGGAAATTGTTCAAACATGTAACATTAAAAGTATTTTCTTCTTAAATTTCACAAAATTGTAAAATGGCTGAACTTTGAAGAGACCTCTGGAGGTCATCTTGTCCAGTCCCCCTGCTATAGCAGGGCCACCCAAGGCCAGTTTCTCAGGACCGCAACTAGATGTCCTTTGAGTATCTCCAAGGATGGAGACTCCAGAACCTCTATGAACAACTTGTTTCAGTGCTCCATCAAAATCTGGGGTTTGTTTTGAATTTTTTTTTTTTGAGATCTTTTCTCAGATTATCTACATAGCTTAATTAGAACAAGTGCTCTTTCAAAGGTAGAGAATAAAAACATCATTACTAGGGTTCCTCTTATCTGCTGACATGGAAAGTGGTGTTAAATTGTTGTAATATTAAATATGCAAATATCCGTAACAGTCTGCTAAATGTCCTCTCTTGCATTGAGATGCAGTGTCTCGCAAAACATGATTCATTGCCTTTGTTTAGGTGACAGCACCAGTACAAAGCTGACAGTATTCTAAAAGCTCTATTCCTCTACATTCACGTAAGCAGGGTGTAAGCAACTTGCCCGGATGCGTAAATTTAGATTCCAAAAATCTAAAATTAGGTCAGCTGAATACACTGCAATGGTCAAACGAGACTGAAATAATATAGTAGTACATCTATAGCCTTGCTAAACAACTCCAATGTTCACTATAAAACTTCTATGGAGACTCTAAATGTTTATAGGTCTTTATCCAACAGAAATTGAGAGACAAGAGTAACATGATTTTATTATAGAATTAATAAAACATTTCTTATTAAGACGTTGTTATCCTCTACATACTAATACCATCCTTGCCCAAGAATAAGACAACAGCTGCTGTTACGGGTACCATTCGAAGCTATGAAGCACAATTCTACATTAAAGCAAAAAAGAAAGTGGTTTTACATTTTACATATTTATTTACTTGCGCATCATATATCAAATAGCAACCACATTATTATTATTGCAAACCCAATAATGAAACATTGACCACTTTCTTAAACACCTTTCAGTGATGTAATAAATACTGTTTACTGTTACGTTCACTTACAGAAACTTTGTTTCTTTAATCTAACTTCATTTGCCATCCATTTTCTACTCAAATAAACTTACCGAGGCTCTGATGATTTATATAGTCGATGAATTAACATTGTATAATTATTTTTAGTGATTATAATCAGCTGTAATCGTTGACCAAGTCTAGCCATTACTGTGTCAATAATAAACACGGAGAGACACAATAAAGGCTAGAATAATATACTTTACAGCAAGCAAGATAATAAGAGCTGACTAAGTATCTCAAATAAATTTCTTCTAATAGCCATTTTAACAAAATAACCAAAATTGCTTTACTCATATTTGGGTTTCCTTTCTAATAATTTCCCATAGATACTGTTGTTTAATAAGCAATACTTACCATTTTCTTCAAAAGGAATAATTTTCTATTTTCATTTACCTAGTCAGCGTCCATAAGAGTTCACTCAGAAACAAACTTCAAAAGACATTATTTGGCCATGAATCAGGTAAAAGGATAGTTCACTTGAGTAAATCTCTTTGTAGGAAAAAAACCGAGCAGTTGAAGGTAAGAAAATAGATCTTCCAAATTCAAGGAAATTCAGGGAGAAGAAAACCTGACACTCCCAAGAGTCAAATCCCAAGCATTTGACTTCTGTCTTTCTGATGCAAAAAAGGTTTGAGTGTTCTGTTGCATATGTTCACCTGATTCTTGTTAATATACATGGAATCTTTAATTATCCTGGGAAGAACAGGGCGATATGTACATAGTTCTGTATTTTGAAACTGTATAGGTAATGTATAAGTTTTGTTTAAAGTTATAAATGTATTTGAGAGGTTTATTTAAGTTATTAAAAATGTGTTTGTCAGGATTCACTCCTGCTTTAGTAGTTTGACATAACTGAAGATTTTACCTGCTTAACAAGTGCTGTTTGCACAACAAGGACCCTTAACAGCGGAACCAAAAAAAGGCGGGAAACCGGGCTGCGGGCACGTCAACAACTCCAAATATGGGACCAGCCGCTTCGGTACTCTTAGCCAATTAACACCTCTGTAGAGGCTAGTGACACACTCTTAGCCAATCAGCACCTGCCACGAACAGAGTGAGTGACCAATGGAATGGTAGATGGTCTCCAAAAAGGAGACAAGCATGGTGGGGGGACAGGAGAAGTTATAAATACTGTAACTGTGAACAAAGGGGTGTGCGTCTTGGTGGGGCGGAGACTCCCGGCGCACCCACCGCTGTTGGCCGGCGCTGTTTGCTTGCTGCTATTCAAGAAATCGGAAACTTTAATTGGAATCCTGTTTCGGGGCTTGGATTCATTCATAACATGTCCTAAATAGGTTTATATGAGCATAAGTGAAATAACCCCTCTTTTCTTCTATCTATGAGCTACCTGTACACAGACTATAAATATGCAAAAGCACGGCTGGGATCTAAATCTTGTATTTTGCTTTCTTTTCATGTCACCATACTCTAATGGGGTCTTTGTTTAGTGGGACACAACACTTTAGGGTGGGTTTTGTTCATAACAGCAATATTATTTTGTTGTTCTAATTTCCAACAACTTACACAAAAAGAAAGAGAATATACACAGCAACAAATAAAAAGTTTCTCAGTGAGTCGTTGCATCTGAAATTCAGTGATTTTTAAAAATGTCTGGAACGTGGTTGTCCCTATCTGATTCACCACGGCCGCATGAATGGAAAATACGTATTAGACACACTGAGGCTTCTGTTCTATGGAGGAGGGAGAGACAGCAAGAGCGAGCAAGTGGAAAATAGCATTTGACTTCAGTCTCTAACTGTTGTGCCTTCATGAATACTGCTTAGTGGAAACAAACAAGAGCCTATATCTGTACAGCAGAGTCATTGATTCAGTCCTATGAGACAAATGATCATTTGCAACAGTGCCTACTTTTTCATCATTAATGAATCATTAAGTATTGTTTCTGGACCTCCCTGACCTTTCAGTGATTAAATAGCTGATCCTATTACACTGTAGAGTATTTAAACTCCTTGGAATGAGCATTCTTAGAGATGGTAAAAACAGCGCCTTGCATGTTTTATATACATTGTATTTAGATTATATATGGATTCCCAATAAACATGGGATGAGACAACTGCTAAACTCCTACGTTAAAAATCTAAGGCAACATTTCTTATTCAGGCTTCCAAATCAGCAGCATTTGTCAAATGGCCATGACAGGATGGCATGAATGTAGCATGGGAAGCACTAATTACAATAACTCTAAGCTGGCAATTTTGCAGTTAAGATCTTCTCAGTATCTCTTCTCTATGTAAATAGAGACCATTTCCCTCTCATTTCTACAAAACTGAACTATTTGTAAAGAAATAAAATATTCCTGCCGAAGTATCTTTCCTATCATTATGTAGATCATTGCTTTTCAGAATCAGAAATTTTCTTATTTTATCTACCTTGCATCTAATGAAGAGAGGAAAAGATGCTTTTACCCTCAGGTAAGTGAAATAATATTTTGCTTACCCTAAATTCTTGGTTTAATTGTTTGGTGATTTTTGAGGAAGGTAAAATTGGTAGAAATAAAAATGTGACTTTCTGGTTAATCCTTTCTGCAGTAAAAAAAAAAAAAATACAACTAAACATTCAAAATTGAATGCATACAGATAATCTCCAGGCACATTATCATCTAGCAGGTAGTACAGTCTGCATGAGGTCTGCAGTGCTCTCCCTATAAATGTAAAATTCACTGAAGTATTTTATTAGGAAATGATCAGCAGAGATTTTGTGATACACCAACTGGAATCAGAGAGGACAGAAGGGAGAGAGGAATGAAAGGTTAAAAGAACAACCTAATTGATAAAGTCTGGGAAAAAAACACGCAGAAGCGGAATGTAATTTTAGAGAAACTTAAGTAGTGGAGATAATGTCAAAGCTAGTTATTGCTTTTTGCACAGCACAGGCGATAGGACAGAAGGCACACACAGAAAAATGGAACATGGAGCAAGTCAAATTCCAGGGAGAGGAGGCTTTTCATTACTGCACATTAATCCATTTCTGGAAGGTGGAGGTCGCTCTTTTCATTGATTACTGTTTGTCTCAACAACTAGACGCTCTTCAGCAAAAGCAGGTTGCAAACACTGGCTGAAGTGCTCATGAAAACACAATATTAACTTGCAGAATTACACTTGTCTTAAAACAGAGCGCCATAACATGACTCAGATCCAGAACCACAGTTCATTTGGAAAATTAATTCCTAAAAAACCTTCCAAATATTACAGTTGAGTTTATGTCACAAGTTACCGGGTTAGGCTTTTTCTGAAACAGCACTGTAGGGAAAAAAAAAAAAAAGAATTCTTAAATATTCATACTATGCCACATTACTTCTTACATTATGTATATTTATTAGCATAAAACCCAGACTATGCCAGGTACTGTTCGGATGTATTGCAAAATACAATCGCTGTTTAGAAAAGCTCTCAGTCTGGTAGGAATAAAGGAGGAGATTACTTATTCCTTGAAATTCCATTAGCTGCTCTCCCTGTTCACAGCAGAATGTTGCTAACCAAAGTCTATGCTGTATTTGGAAACGGACACGACTGAAAACCAACTCTCTAGAAGAGGTAGCAGTGGTCTCACTGAATCAGCTTCTGGCAAAAAGGAGGAAAATTATTTTCCAGAAATTACTCCACTTCACTGGTTTCTTAGAACATCCAATAGTTACAACTCATGCCCTACAGCAAGGAAAGTCTAATTTTCTTTCAGAAGTCCAGTTTGGTGTTCTAACGTTTACCATTATAACTCTGGGTTTTCTTAACACCAGTTAGTAAGCTTCCAGGCTTGGATCTGTGTAACCTCTTTCCTGGGCCTCCGTTTTCTCTTTTCACCTTATGCTTTTCTATGCAAACTCTGTGTATAGGCTCAATATGTAAAATCTTCCCATAGATCACACCTCCTGTAGCCATTGATACCACTTAAGATGCATTTTCTTGACAGCAAGCATCCGCTATAAGATCTGAAAGACCTAGAGTCTTCGGATAGTGCATGCTGGGTTTGTAGAAGGTACTGCGTTAATAAATACAAGACAGAAAACTACCACAAGTGTTACGATTGACCTTGCTCCTCATTCATCTCCACTAATATGTAGGAAAGAACGTAAAGTATCCAAAGAAAAGGATGCCCTACTAGTTTGATGTACTTGCAACTCTTGATTACTTTCCTGTTGAACTTGGAATAATATTTAGTTGTTATCTGCAGTAACTTTGGGATGAATTTGCAAAGATGAGTTTCATATTTATACTTCAAATCTGTTAAGAGTGTTCCTAGTTGCCAGAGAAAAGGTCAAGATAAATCTTTATTTAGCACAGAGATTTTCTGAGTTAAATCAGACAACAATCTACATTTTTATTCAACCCTCACTAGTAAGCATTTTATTTTGGGTACTATTAAGCAACATTCTGTGTGTTAAGCTTTATACACTGAAAGGAAAAACACTGGATGATGCTGTGATTTATGGTGTAAAGATCTAAAGATTAGAATCAGTTATTTTTATTTTTTTTTAAACTAACTGCAACTCAGGATTTTTTTTAAAAAACAACACTTATTTAGGAATTTGATACTTCTATTTTTATTATCATTTTAACACACATAGGTGTGGCTCAGTTTTCCCAATGATTTTACTGAAAATATTCCAACTTGATCAGTCTCAGAAAATTATTATTAGCAGCTTGATTATATAGATGATGTAATTAAAGTTCAACATATTTGTCTTACCCTTGGTATTGAAAAATCTGTTATTCTAAAGTCTGATATACATCAGTAATTTAAGATTTTATTTTATTCATGATCTTAGGAAGAAAAATGATATATAGTGAAACAGCAAGGAGAATTAGGAGGAACAGTTGCAGATTTATTACTCTCTTGTCTTTAACTTTTTCTTTGTGTAGCTAGGCTCACAGAGATGCTTCTGAGAGGCACCCTAAGTACTACTATACCAAGTAGAACTAAACTGAAGAGGATTTCATCCATCAGACTTTTGTTAAAATTACAGAATCAAACAAGGCATTCTGCAAAACAAAGACAGCTCTCACCTTTTTAAAACAATTTTGTGCTATTCTAGATTTCATAAGTTTTCACAAATTACTTTGATTTCTAAAAATGTAGCCTGCTACATTACATTACCCTGTATAAAAGGTAAGAGGCTTGCTTTCTGGTACTTGCTTGGATTACATAATCACATATTAGTTGTATCCTTACATAAATAAATATAGCTCTAAAACCACAACAATAATAAAACCCTTATATTTACGCCATGCATTCTGTTTATAGGAAAAGATCAAACTACTTTTCTATGATAAACTCTTTTATTCGGAAGTACTGTGTTTGTAAACCCACAGCACCAGACCTGCAGGTCCTCCTACTCATGGGAGGTAGTCCAGTGTTATTACTAACTTTTATTAAAGGTTGTTGTAAAATACCTGAGTCATCTCCTCTATTTCTTGAAAGTAGGTGACAGGACTTTCCACAACTTATTCACTAAAAACAGCATTAACAGTTTCTGGATTTTTCTGCAATTTTATTTGAGGGCATTGTCCCAGACACAGACTCTGAGATGGTGGTACTTTGGTTTTACTGCCCTGTAGCAGAATGCAAAATAGAAACAGTAGGTCCAAGTTATGGACTTTTCCTAATGATGGAAAAGATTTATAGTTATTAAAGAGCTGTCTCTAGTCGAAAGTTCTGTCCTATATTAATGACTTTAAAAAAACCCCAAGAATAATGCAAGCCTGAATGATTACATCCAAAGTACAGAATTATTGAAGTCCTTAACTGCCAAACTTACTTTTCAATGTACGTTATTTTAGGGTGATAATGATGAGTTCTCTGAATAGGTCACTGTGCCTCAGCTGAGCAAATTCCTTCCTAATAATTTACTTGGGGTAAGTTGGCTCTTTTAACTTTGAACGTAATAACCAAGCTGTGATAAGCACAGAGCAGCACTGTCTGCTCTGACAATGTGAGCAGAGGTGTCACAGATGCCACTGCTGTTTGTGGTGCACATTCCCCTCTGAAAAGCGGGGGGAACAATTATGGCAAAAATAAAAAGCATAAACAGTGACTGTTTTTCTATGCAAGATTTCCACATGGGTCTTAACAGTGGGGTAGAAAGCTAGATTTGTATATTTCTATAGAAATAGAGGAGAGAGCTTTCTGTCTAAAAGTTTCAACAAAGACAGAGCCAGGCTAGCATGCAGTTCAGAGATCCCCAGGCACCTCTTTGAGGAAGGTTAAGCCACATTAAAACAGGACTCCTAAACTTATCTTGGCTTTTACAATCACAGTGCTGCTTAGGGGGCTGAGTAATACCGAGCTTTTATCCTCAGTCTAACGCAGCATCCTCATTGATAGAACTGGAGAGCCTCAGATGAGGGCTAACCTTACTATCAGTAGATTTAATATCGTTTTAACAGCAATTAGCAACCACTTTCTATATCATCCTGAAAGGGAAAATGCCCTAGTATTTAACTGTAACTGAGATGGTGCTAAATGCCTACACTATAACTTCATATACAAAGGGTTGCACTTAGGTGTACTTAAGCAGTTGTGTTCATTATATACACAGGGAAAGTATAAACTGGAATTTCACTCTGAAATTTGCAGTGTGAAATGCATGAAAAAACTTAGGAAACCCGAGGATCAGGGGGACTCGCTAATACCTGTGTGTGTACGGCTGATGTCTGGGACTCTCTCATAAGGACCAAGTGCCTCATTGTTGCACCATTCATCATGATACACAGCCATATAGTCACAACCATTACGCTCTGCCTGGGCATTAAGATGCTGCTCAGCAAGACTTTAATTTTGTGCTAAAGCTCACTAAAACAAACTTTTGTTCTACTATTGAAACCTCCCAAATTTAACATCTTTTTACAAAACAAAGAACATTTTCTGCTTTTGTTTTGTTGGCTTTTTTGCGCCACTAGTTTCCCATTTACATTTTCAGATAAGCTGAGGAGAGGTGGAGTTTTGATGAATTTAGTGGCAGGTCTCCAGTTACATTTGAAATCATTCTTTCCAAGCTCTGATACACACAAAAATGTTAACAAATCACTTAGCATCTTTTACAGATACCTGAAGGGCAGCAGAATAGGGAGGACCTCAGGAAATAATTCACAAGGGGGAGAGTAGTCATCTTAATAGCGCTTAATCAGGAAACCAAGACAAGCTAAGATTATTCTGCTTTACAAGGTCTTTTTTTTTTTTTTTCTTTTTTGATCTGGTTCACCAGAAGAGGGTAATTTAATTTTAAAGGTTCAGAAGTTCGGTGAGATAAGTACACTCCTAGGTATTCAACAGAAGTAAAAAAAACAGGTGAAAGGAAATTTACTCCTACTTTATTCAAAGCGTCTGTAGAAAGTCACCAGGGAAATATCTATGTTCAATTTATTCTGAAACTGCAGAGGCTACCAAAATGATTAGGAAGTGTCCTTGCTAACGATGAGGGCAGGACAGTGTCACGGTGGATGGTTTGGTTTTGATGCCAGTAATTGTCCACAGCGGCCAGAACAGCACAGTTCTGGATCAAGTACAGAGCAAGCCTGGGTTTCGCTAGGTCAAACCCTTTCCGAGGAAGGCGCTCTGTACAATAAGGAGTCACACGTGGGTTTACAAAGGTGGCCGCTTTCCTGAAGCAGCTCAGATGTGACGCAATCGTCAGCTGTACATGCAGGTTTTTGGGAACATTGGAAACCAGCAGCTCAAGGCTTGCTAATACAGTTTGTGGCCAGGTCCTTGCTCCACAGAGCATTGCTACATGCAGTAAAACAGCAAAAAACACTTTCAGGTTCTGAAACAAAACCCCTACTGGTGTAAACAGCAGATTATACCTGGAGCTTAATTTAGATGAGAAGCCCAGTTAAGCTGTAAAACTGGGTTAACTATGGACACAGAGACCAGCAGAGCACCCTGAAGATAAGGTGAACTTAAGGGTTTAAAGCACCTGTCACGTGAGGGGAGACCTGACACCACTTAGCCTGGCCAAAGGAAGGCTCAGGGGGATCTCAGCAAGAAGACAGAGCCAGGCTCTTCTCAGTGGTGTCCAGTGACAGGACAAGAGGTAACGGGCATAAACTGGAATACAGCACATTTTGTTTGAACATAAGGAAAAAACTTTTCTACTCTGCGGGTAGTCAAGTACAGAGAGACTCTGAAGATGAGTCTCCATCCTTGGAGGTATTCAGACCCCAAATGGAGACAGCCCTGACCCCCCTGCCATAGTTGACCTGCTCTGAGCATGGGGAATTTTGTTTGCTGAATTAAAAGCTACTGTCCTGGTTGACATAAAAGTATGAATCAGTAGGTTTTGCTTGGATCTTTCACAGATGTTCTTAACCACGACAACCTTGGTTACACTGCAGTGTGGACTGCTGTCAATAAGATTGGCCAAGTAGACAAGTCAGACTATTTCCTCCAGACTGATCTACGTTAAGCAGTAAGTGATGCCATTTCTGTTCTGCCGAAATCTTTCCATTTTTGCTCCTAACACAGCTCCCTTTTGTGCCAATATTAGTTTCTCAGTTTGTTCCAAGCCATGAAAAACAATGTCTTGCTTTGCCACTGTATTCAGGGAGAAGCATTTGTATTACAACATGGTTTCTGAATGCTAAAACTGTTGGACTCCTGTCATAAATCTGGTAGTTTCATGTACATAGTAGAGGGCTAGAGAAGCAATTGCCTATGAAAAAAGCCAAGTGCTAAATGACACTAGAACAAAGTAGAGTTAGATGAAGTCGGTACTTTAAGGCATTTTGAAAAAGATTACAAGGAGCGTTGCCAGAGCCACAACACACATTTTTCACCGGCTTCTCTCCCAGATCTTCAGCTACATCACTTCAGCTCTCACATACATAAATGCCTGTCTGTACCTATTCCCTACCTCATTTCAGGATGAGAGAAGGGGTCTAATTCAAGTACTGTCTACTGAGGAACAAGGAAATTAGAACAGTCCTACTTGTAAAGAATCTATTCTTTCTGTAAGAGTTTCTTAACACAAATTCAGTCAAACTATTCTCATGGCTCTGGCTAGCCACGTCTAATATAAATAAAAGATAGATACAGAGAACAAGCATGAAGGCATGAAACAAGAATAGGCTAGTGAACAAAAGGTCTAGTTAATAAGTCTGTATCTGCTATTGAAGATCTGTATTCAGTATGGAAGTTTTTAAAGTGAAAGTAAAAATAATTTAATGAGACCAACATGCAGTTCGAGAGGTCTTATAATATGGTCCTGGACAGCAGTACTTACATATCCAAAGTCCCAGGACATGTAAGCAGACATAATTTCAGAGATATTAAATACTTGTATGATATGGCGTATACATGCTCTGATAACTTCGTACCTGCTTTAATGTAAACAAAGAGCGGTAAGCTATTTTACAATAAGCTAGAGATCCAATTATAAAACTAAACATTCTGTATTTTACATTATTAGTCAAATATTTTAATAAAAGATCTTGAAAGAGAGATAAAGATATCTTGATAAGTAAGCATCTAAGAAATATTATATAATACTAGAGAAATATTATATTGATTCATTAAGATAGGAACTATGTAAAATTTAAATATATTTTCATTTCAGATTATAATTTTTTTTCATGTATTTAATGTTGATACAGAAACAAGCATTTTGGTTTTGTTAGTCCAAGTTTTATTGCATCTCATTTGTCTTTAGCCATTTCTAAGGCGTGGCAATGTGGCAAAGGGTCCAAAAAACTGAGACAAGAAGTTAAAAGAAAGGAAAAACAAAATGAACATGAAAAAAAAAAGATTATAATTCCCTCCATAGAGGCCTCTCCCTACAAATCTCTTCAGACCTGTGAAATCACAATTTAACTTTTCGTTTCCATTCAGATCTTTTGGTTTGTATTTTGGTTTTGGGTTTTTGGGTGTGAGGGTTTTTTTGCAGGGGTGTGGGATGGTGGTGTTTCTTTGTTGTTCTTTGCAGGGGTAAAACAACAGAAAAGAATTTGACAAGCCCTAATTATTTCTTTATCCTCACTCACTCACCCCTTGATTTCTGTATTGATATTTAGAGTCATCACAGGGTTATCCAGATGAACTAGAATCACGTTCTTTCTCTTCCCACACTACAGAGAGCCCAGAGTGGAGCTTCCTTGCAGACTGAAGACACCTGAACTGTATCTTTTTTTTGTCCCCAGTCTGTCTTTCACCTGTGATCAGAGAGCACACACCAAAAGTGATGAACAAAGAAGTTCTACATTCAGCCTTTCTAAGCTTGAAACAATACATTTTTCCTTCATCTAGTTGCAAAAGAACTGTAATTTCCAACTTGTGCAATTGGGTCAATAGAGGAAATTTAAAATATACATGTGCAAGTCTGGGAATATTTTATTGCTAAAAATTGCTCCTCCCACTGGATAAAAAAAAAAACAGGCCTTCACCTAAAGTTATATTTGCAGTTGCAGAAAAACTAGTAAACATTAGATTACTACTTCCTAGCAATAATCAACAACAAATCTACCTAATGAATATATTTTATGACATTGCTGCTGTTGCATTCATCTTGGGAGTGTTAGAATGTCTATCTGAATTTTGCAGTCACGTCTTCATGTGAAGAAGTAATTTATGGCCTAGAGAAGAACATGAAAGAATTTAATAAGATCTGGAACCAGTTTAAACTTCATTGGAAGAAACTGCAAGTATTTAATCTATCACTGTGTGGATACATGTAAGCATTACAGTAGATTAGGATGGAATTTTACTATCATTTCATCTATACATACACGTTGTTCTTTCTATAAAGAAGAGAAGACTTAATTTTGTTGATGAAACAGTAATGTTTAAATATATGATTTGGGGACAAATATGTGAATACACCAATTTTATTTTTAGATAAATTCAAATGCTGTATTTTCTATAGTCTTATTGTTAGTGACTCGTACATTCTCTGACAACTACATGCATAGAAAGTGCCTTCAAAGGCTATCTTGTGCTCCCTTTTTCTCACTCCTACCACTGTGGACAAATGATGCAAAAGGGATTTGGCTGAGCTTGAGCCATAAACTGTTAACAACAACTGTTTTTCTGTCTAAAGATAATTAAAGCCTTCCAAAGTGACTATTACTACTTTGTTCTATTTCCTCTGTTTTACATCCTGCATAATTCACTCACATAATTCCTATTTAGAGCAGCTTTCGCAGGATGGAATCCCATCTCCCTGCTGCACATAATCCCTATTTACTGAGGTTTTCTGTGGATAGAAAGCAGAACATAAAAACTCACTCACAAAAAGAACACCACAGTTAATAAAATATTTGTTTCTCCAGATACCAGGAGACACAGATGTACATATATTTAAGCAAACCACCAATACTCCTTGGATAAACACTTGAGAAATAACAAGAAAGATTTTTCCCCACACACAACACACTCTCCCTGAGCAGGCTTTACTCAGTTCTTACTGATAACGTGCGTGAATACCCTGCTGCTGCTACAGCCAGCAGGTCAGATACCATACAGCCAATACACCAGTTATCTCTGGTTTATTACGGCACTGCTCAGGCTGCTGATCCCTCTTTTTCCCCCTCCATCTCTCCAGCACACTCAAATGCACCACGGCGTAGCACAAAATGTCAGAGCATCCTCCCCTGCCCCTCACTCAGAGGGGACTGCAGTCACCCCAGCTGCATGAGAGAGACCAGTGAGAAAGAGCAAGCACCATCAACAACACTGCAATTGAGATCTTAGTGGAAAATCTTCCTACAAGATCCAGTGCAGAGCACAGACAGATGAGTAAGTCATCAGGAAAGTTATCAGGGGTTGCTATCTCCCCCAAGGAAAACACTAAATATAGCCCCTCTGCAAATCAGTAAAAAGTGAATTCGTCTGTACTGCTCCATAAACTGTATTATTCTTTAACCACAGCCAGCGCTTCACATGTTTCATCATCATGTACCTATTTTATGTGTGGTGAAAAACACAAATCCATAACTTCGTACACATTGGTTTAGCTTCCCAAAAAGGTGCAGAGTGACAAGACAACCACTCTCCTGGCCCCACCCCACCAGCACAAACAAACCCCCTCCTCACTGCTGCCCAAGGTTTCCCTGAGGGACTGAAGTGAAGAGCTGGTTTCAGGCCACAGGTGTCCAGCACATACACCAGCCAGTAAAACACGGCAGGAGTAAAAACACAGCAAGGATGCCCAAGCACAGCAGAGATGACATGAAACGGTTGTACTACTGTTTTGTCTTGAAACACACCATTCCTGAAAGGGCTGCTATTTTTCTCAAAGCCAGCTGGATATCTCTGCATAGGTTTTTTTCCACTGCCATGTAGACACAGGAGCTATCTTAGAGCAAATGTGGGTGCCTCTAACTGATGTCCTCCTGCGTGACATCAAGTTGGGCGATGCTGTACCACAGAGTGCTGTCCCTGAAGCCAGAGTTGTTATCTACTCAGGGAAGGATCAATCTGTGGGCAGAAGTGCTTTCTCAAAAGCCTTACTTCTTTGGTCCTACCTCCAAATAGCCTGGTGTGTAGCAGCAGTGGTCTTCTAATAATAAATTTGATTTCACTGGCTGGTAAATATCGAACTACTCAGCTCATGTTTCTGTTATTTTAGGAATACAACTGTGACTTTTTGGGCTGTCTTCCAAGATTTTCATTGTATGGTAAATGGTGAAGGTAGCAGGCCAACATAGTCAGATGTTAAATGAGGCTTCAGGGTTTTCTTGTCATTGTGGTGAGTAATTATTTTTAAATATGTTTCATTATCTCAATCACTTTCTAGTGGGCATGCTGGGAAAGAAAAAGAGGATCTGTAGTAATGACGTACCATTAGTTTTGGGTTTTTTTTATTGGCTGTTGCATGTGAATATAATTCTTGTCCATGAAATTTCTTGAAAAGATTCCATTCATTTATGAACTTCTCTGGTGATGAACCCAAAGGACCAGAAAGATTTCTTCTTCCCCTTGGCTACAACAGGAAGCGATAACAGGGGAAATCTACAGCTAATGACATTTGCAGAAAATTAGATTTGAGAGGTACAAAATGATTTTTTTTCTTTAGTTGTAGAAAATGGGGCATTTTAACAACAAAAAAAAAGTAAAGTTTTAGCAAGAGCAGCAAATTTTACAGATATCAACAGAAATTTGGACTCTACAATCATTTCTGTTTTCTCAGAGCTGTGCTTAGGTGGGAGGAAGGGGATTTCATTTCCCCATGCCTGCTGTTGTTGAAGATTTGCTTCATCCTGTCACCAGTTCCTGGGGGACTGCCTTCAAACAGCAGCAGGCTCGACCAGAAGCACGGACAGCGGGGAATCAGGTTTAGTTCAAGCTTTTCAATGAGGCAGATGGCTTCTGCACTCTCTACATTTTATTATCTACTTTAATATAATTTAACGCTAAAATTTTACTAACATTTATAAATTAAAGCAATTTTATAGTAGCATATTTTTAATAACAATGAAACAATTAAAAAAGTCTTCATAATGATTCCCTTTTTGAGCCAGAGGAATTTGGGTGCTAATTACTTTAGTCACCTCACAAAATCCCAGTGTAAAATGTAACAGCTTGCATCATTTTCTTAAAAAGATAAACCAGGGCATTAAGCACTTAAATGTGCCATCTTCACAGAGATGTAATGTTTAAGAACGCCTGTGAAAAACCTGTGAAAGTACACTTCAGATGACCCTACCTGTGTATTTCAAATTAAAACTAATTACTCACAGTTATGAAAAGGAACAAGAAATTGAGTAATCCCTTTGTGTTATAACCCCTATTCAAGAAATTAATACATGGAAGTTCATGGCAAGAAATCATGATTCTCGTCATTTATGAACTATGATTCTCGTCATTTAGTTGACAGTAAGAATCGTGGAAACAATGAGTGTACTACAGGACAGTTTGGGGGTTTGGGATTTACGAGTTCCATCAGGTAACAGAAAAGAGGAAGGAGAAATGAAGTGATGTCTCTTCTGTGTTCAGAGAGCAGAGGCTAGAATATACATTACATGGGCATGGATCGCATGGTAGGAAGCATGTATTAATATATCACATTCATATATAAAACATTTTAGTGTTTTGTCTTTGCCTCTGACACTTCAGTGAAGTTCTATTAATTCACAACTAATTGGCAGACAGCCGTGTGCTTCGGGTTTTGAGCCTACTATTACAGCAGCTATGAATTATAACAACGAACCATAGGTCCTGTCATATCATACTACTTAGGTCTGACATCCAAATCATAAATCACTTTTTTTGCCCATTGCCACATCCATAGCATATATATTTTGTATTTTTACTTAGCCCTTTGCAGCTGGCAAGCAAGTTCCGAGACAATTAACTCTTATTCTGTGGTTGATTCCTCCAGGTTAGTCAAAGGCTTGTTAGATTAGTAGATTCCTGCTAAGGCTGACACAGTTTTACACCCAAATAATAATCCTTACAGATTTCTTTCAAATATCTGTAAAGAAAATCCTAAACAAGACAAAATGAACTCCCCAAAAATCAAGGATGGCCAGAACCAAATTTGCACTATGTAGATGTTGGTATCGTCAGCAACTGGCTCTCCCACAGAGATGGCAGAGTAGCCTGCTAATACAGCACCATCAACAGCGTGGCCTGTGGTCTTATGGATATAACACAAATTAATCAGGACGTGTCCTGATAATCAGGAGCTTGACAAAGGGTGGGCAAAGAAGATAAGAAGAAGATATACAACTAAAATAAAAGCTTACTCCAGTAATGAAAATCCAGAGAGAGTCGATGTGTCACCGATACACAGCCTATGACTGCAGAGCATCTTCAGCCAAGCCTTTTTCAGCTCCACTGTGAATCCATTGATTCCAGTGGAGGCTGAAGAAAAGAAATCAAGATGGGATTAAAAGTAGACAAATATGAGGATTAAAGAGATAAGGAGGAACAAGGCAAAATATGAAAAGGAAAGCAAAAGCCCTCTGATAGCAAGAATAGAATGTTTCCAGGTAGCTTATTATTTAATTTTTATTTCCCACCTGGATTCATATCTACAGGGTACGGATAAAGCTTATCTTACATCCAGTGTCCCTAGAGAACAAACAGTTAATTAGGGAGGTACAATAACTCATTTGGGATTCTGCTTTCAAATTTATGTCACAAGAAAACATGTTTACTACCTCAGTTGCTCTCAGTCTTGAGAATACAATTCAGTTAAGTCTGTAACCCAGCAAGCTCTGCAGTTAAGTTTCACAGAGTATTGCTGGATTTCTATCATTAAATGGCAAAAAGCACTCCTACTATTAACATAATTAAATTTGTGCATCTGAACTCCTGTTTTCAAAAAGCTTTATGGAAGCACAGAGAGAGGCCACATAGCTTTAAGGTACCCAGACTTTGTCAAAATGGACCTGCCAAATACTGCTTCCTAAAATGTCTTTTCTCTTAGCATAGCTTCTCTCAAAATTCCTGTAAAGAATACCCTCTCCCTGTGCCCCAGCCAAAAGAAAAGATCTCCAGAGATGTGCCTTGCATCACATCTGCAGGCTGACTGGTGTCTGAACTGCAGCGGGGATACCCACGGTGCGGACACAGCCTACCTGGCAAACGCACGGTCACCTGCCTTTCTCCACACATTCGGTTACACCACTGTGACAGAAGAATTAAAATATCTCAAAGAAGTCTGTGACAAATTGCTAACCTCTTCTTTTATTCTTCATAGCATCAACACAAATCTTTTGGCACATATGACTTAAAATTTGCCTAAATTATTCTGCACAGTTGGTACCTAACCCTCCTCAGACAACAGCCTCGAGAAATTAGCAAGGGAAAAATCTATTTAATGTACTACTGAAGGATCCCATGGTCCAAGTAGTCAAGGTCCTGTGCACTGAAATTAGAAAGCAGTGCCTTTATAATGGGAGTGCCTCAAGTTTAATGTTAGGAAAGAAAGAGCAAAAGATAAATATACCCAGTGCAGATGATGTGACAGTAAGTAAATACATATTGCGATTGAGAAGTTGAACAAAAGAGAGTAAAGCACAGTAAAATGTTTGTGTGCAGTCTGGCAAAAAAAAAAAAAAAAAAAAAAAAAAAAAT
>WHYT01017355.1:366819-378002 GCA_009806455.1 Tetrax tetrax
TTTTTTTTTTTTTTTTTTTTTTTTTTACTTTTATAGGAGGTATACACTTGGTGTTGGAGACATGAATCAAAAAGGATGGAATGTTGAAACACTGGCTTTTTGTTAGTGCGAGCGTACATTTGTTTTTATAATGTTTTGATCTATATCTACATATACACACACATTAAATATGCATATATTTAACTATTTATCTTTTTAATTCTTCTCATCCAAAATGCAAACATTTGTTACTAGACCCTCAAATATTACAAAATGTCTTCACTGCGTTATCTTCAGTAAAATTCTATTAATTTAAAGCAACTGAGCATCTGACAAGTTTCATGATTGTGCCTCCAAAACCGATGACAACTATGCCTCAGAAAAAAAAAAAAAAAAAAAAAAAAAGCATTTTTAGAAAAAAAAATGGAAAAATTCTATACAACAAAACCTGTTTCCCTTAGCCAATTGTTAAAGGATACAGAACTGGGTTAGTGGATCTTTTCTGATAGTCTTTGTTACAGATCAGCCAAGAAAGTCACTGTGTAACCAGAACTGACAACTTGAAAACTAAATGCATCAATCCCAGGGCCCAGAGCACAACAGCATGTCCAGGACAATTTCACTTGCAGCTGGACTTTATCCTTCCTTCCTCACAAGAGAAGGCAGGCCCACAGGATTAGATGCTTCATGTTTGCCTGTGAACATTTCTCTAATGCATACGATATTTATAATCATTTTGCTGTACATGGTGCTGCATGGTACTTCATATACAGTAAGAGGACACATGGAATTAGATTGGAGTGGTAACCAGACTTCCAGACTACTGACTGTCACAGAGGAAGAAACTGCGTTTGCTGTCACTGTGTGGGAATAATTGGCCTATGCTGACTGACTTTCTAATGCCCTTTTTCTACTTGTTGTTCTAAGCGTTTGTAAAAAAAAAAAAAGATGTCAGTGTCTCTGGGTTAAATAGAACAGTGATTCTTTCCATCAACTTTGCAAGGTAGTACTTAAATTGCAAAGAATGATAGCCATTATTTTGAAGGAAATACACAGAGAAATACAAAGATTTTTTTCCTTGTCCATGCTTTCATTTCTTCTGTATGATAAGGAAAAAAAAAAGTCAAATCCTTTTGCCTTCAAACTAGACAGGTAAATGCATGCAACTGCAGCCTATAAGTGGCTTAATCATACAGTAACAACTGTTCAATATGTCTGAAATTATCGCCTTTTCAGCCAGTCAAAAACACAATTGCTTGTGCATTTATAGTGTTCTTGAGCAAGTATTTCATCACATGCCTTGCCTTTGGAAAAGGCTGTCCAAAATCTATATTTAGCCATCACAAACACGCTAGTCTTAATCTTCTTGGCATAAATGTAGAAGGCTGTCATCTCCCGAGAATCGGCTGTGGTTTTGTCTCAATGTTTTTTCAAGTGATAAAGCAAAACAGTGGCGTCTTATCTAGCACTGAACTAACAGAGTGTTAGCCACATGGGGAAAAGACTTCAAACATTCATTAATGTTTTAAAAAAGGGTCATGAAAAGAAGTCAAATAACTGTGCCTGAGGTTAATTTATGTTTTCACAATTATATACAGCAGGGTGACTTTATAGTTTGTCTTCATGTCCTGGCTGTGAGAATAAATCTGGTGTTTCATTTTGAAAGCAAAGTGTTAAGATACGACTAAACCATTCAGGCAAAAATACAGTATTGAGTACTTAAAGTGCCCAGTTAGTACCACCATCCCTGAAATAAGAAAAAATAAGTTGTGCACATTTTCTATGTTTACTGTTCTATTATAAAGTTATAAGAAAAGAATATAAAAAACCCTGGACTCTCAGCTGATGTAAACTGGCATAGATCCCTTAAGATAACAATTCTACTGAGTTCAGTTGTGTAACACCTACATAATAGCTCATGTGCTCAGAGACTCCATGTCCATTGGGTGTAGGTAGGGCAACACTTTGGCCCAAACTTGAAATTATCAATAATAAATACTTACTGCGCATTATGTTCATCTCATCACCTGGCTGTCTTTTTCCAGATACTGCAAAACACCCAACGTGTGCTGAGGCATGCCAGTGTTTTCTGGTCACATCTCAATCCATCAGCTGCTACAAAGCAGCCATGATAGATTCTGGAGTTACAAGAACTTAAAAACTGTGTGAAAAATCTGTTTTTCTCAAGAGAAACCATTTCAATCCACCCAAAACTTTCTGGGGCTGTTTGATTTTCATAGAAAGAAGAGTCGTCTTCAGTTTATCTTAAACTTGATCCTGATCAGCTTAAGATAAGCCATTCCTAAAATCATGCCTAAGCTCAGGCTGGCCCCGAAGACAACACCGAACTCTGCATGCTTGCCAACACCGTAGCAGAGGATGAGTAAGGCAATGTAGTCCACTGCTGGTGGTTAACTGCATTCTGGAGGCAAACACTTCTACAGCTGTCAGCATGACATAGGTGACAATGGCAACATCCATATGTATCCAAGTGTGTGGGTATGCTTTCTTGAGTATAACATCAGAACAAAAAAAAATTGGAAATGCAATAATCTCCAATAAGCAAAACCAATCATGAAATGGCAACTAAACTGACAATGTTTTAACGTCCCTTTACATGAAATACCAATTTCCTTTTCCTCCCAGAAGTTTTCCATTTCTTTGATCCATGTGGTTTTTTTTTTAGAAATCTCAGCTTCAGAAAAATGTAATCCTTTTAAGTACATCACCACAGAACTATGACACAATAATTTATATGGAACATTAAGCAATACAGAAGTTGTAACGGGTACTTCTCTTCACTTCTCTTGTCATCTGTTCTGTGAAGCTGGAAGACAGTAATTTTAAAAACCCATGAAGGTAAATACTTTTTCCACTCAATGTATAATAAGCCTATGAGATCTTATGGAACAAGTATCACTGAAGTAAAAAATCAGTACAATTTTTTAAAAGGGAGTAGATGTTTATTTCCATAAAAAAGAGCTTCTAGAGGTGCTATAAAAAGATTCTTAAAGTAAAATTTTGGAAAGGATTTAATGCATTGTATTGCAAGATACGGTAGCCACAGATACAAAAGAAGCAGCAGAAAGAAATATTTCTTGTGAAAGCAATTATCACAGTGCTTCTCATACCTCCTCCTAAAGTACTCAGCACTGGCCACTGGCAGAGAAAGATATTAAATTAGATTGATTTCTGTTCTGCTTTAGTACAGCAATTTCTTCATTTCATCTCCCTTCACCCCTTTCAGTACTGCGGATTTAACTTAAAAAACATCTTACTCACAATAGCTAAATATAACATTAAGCTCCCGTTACTCCTAGTCACAGGATGTCACAGCTGTGCTAGGGTACAACAATAATGAACTTTGAGTTTCAAAGAAAAACACGTTAAAATAATAAATCAGATAGTAAGAGTGAAAAATACTAGGGCATTTTTTAAGCATATTTTTCCTTTCTGATTTGTCATATGATTAATGGCTTGTGTGGATTCTGAATTTGTCTGTGTGCTATTTTCTGGGAACTTGAATTTTATCCTTCATAGCCCAGCGTTTCTGGCAAAAGTGTTTGCACAGCAGGGTGATAAATAGGACTGAGGCACTAAGTTTATTGTTGTTGCAGTATTTTTCATCCTCACCATCTTGGTCACCTGGGCCATGTGAATGCACTGGCAGCAGGGGGACATGGCAGAAAGGTGGCAGTGCTCTGCTAGGGACAGGCAAGGACAGGACTGTGCCTTTCCATTGCAGCATTTTGTGGTGGTGGAACATCAACCAAGATGCTACCTTCATGTCTTGGTCACGTTTAATAAAGTGTTGGCTTCAATAGACATTTATATGCAAAGGCAAATGCATTTGCCATTATCATAGGAAGAGCTGTAAAACTTTCATGAAAGTAAAACTCTAAAGTCTGGGGTTAGAAGAGGGAGAGAACTGACAAAAATCAATCCAGGTAACACAAGTTTCCTTCCTTCCTCCATCCCAAATACAAGATGACAGTCGTGTACTTTCGAACACCTTGCATCTAAGCTCCAGGTGTGGACCAGCAGCTGTGGGAGCTGCACAGAGGCTGCTGCCCTGCAGACGCGCGTGGTACCACGTGCCATGGACAAGTTACTCAGCAGGGAAAGCTCATTTCTCTTCACATCGTGCTTGTTCTGTACTGATCCTGCAGAAAATAGCTTGAAATCTCAGGTAGAAATAATATTACTCTTCCACAGTTCTGATCCTCAGGTTGTCTTTCCCAGGATAGGGCTTTGAAAACAACTTTTTAAACAGAACTGCAATAAAAATATGCCACTTGAGCTTGAACAAAATAAACCACCCTCTTACTTCTGCACCCTCACATACCGTTACAACTCAGGGTTATAACAATCAGACCTCAAACTACTAGAAATTTCTTCACCCCTGTATCCCCTTGGGGCTTCTTTTATATGAAGCCTTTGTGTGGTTGAGTACAGTAGCTGCAACAGCTGAAATCACAAGACCACAAAGAATAATATTTTTATTTCAATCTTTTAAAAGATTGAAAAAAGTTCAGTAAAGCTGAACAGGAGTAAATTACATTGCTAAAAATCCATTGTCTGTCAACACAGCACACCTTCACAGCTGCTTTCCTCAGTCTTTCTTATGCAGTCCCAGAATTTTGCTGGGCGGGTCAGGTTTATTTTTTTTTTAGATCATAATTCAGGATTTGTGGGAAGCAATGGTACCTCTTTTGAAAGGGAAACTTCTCCCCTCCTTCAATAATACGTAAATATTTTTATTTACAGTAATCCTAGTAAAATATTCTATTTCCATCCTGCCTCATCACCAAACAACAAATAAGTGTTAAGCAGAGCATCACACCAGAATAGGAAAATATCTGCAACCAAAACAGAGTACAAACTGGCTCGTAGACCAGTCTGCTCTTAAACACCTGAGCGGCAGCAGAGAGACTGGACTTCCAAGTATTTACTTGGCTGGGAGGTGTTTTCACCCCAAACAGCTGGGTAGCACAGCTCAGAGCATGGGCTCCACATCACGGTGGAGAGCTCGGCATAACTGTTCAGCAAAGGCTATCGGGCAAGGAGCCAACAAAAAGGGCACCTCTGCCCTGTTCATGCAGTAACTTACCTGAACTTTTAAAGAAAACTAATACACTATCTATATTGAAACTGGAAATTATAAAGTTTATAAGCTTTGTCTACATTTATGCAAACTTGTGCAAAACACTGCACAAGCAGAGGTTTGAAAGAGGCTCTCAGAAGATCAAAGTCAGCACGTGAATTTTGTCCTCATATTTGTAATGCGGTTTCCATATAAATCAGCCACAATAATGTGCATACAGATGCATTTCCTAATTAGCTACTTCTTTTCCTCCCTAAGCTGCTCTGCTTTAAGGCTGGTACATCCGTTAGACACAGGCAAATTAGGTGATTCACATTCTCACAAAAAAAGTGTCTTTGCATTCATAACGCCAAGGAAGTAGATCTGGTCTCCTGCTGCTTCTGCGATATAAAAGAGTCTAAACCCTCGGTTCAAAAATATAATTTTATTTTCTGTTGTTACAAATATCACTTGAAAAAGCAGAAAATTATGGCAAAACAGAGAATTCCTCTGTAAGCCTTTTTATTAATCAGATACCATACTATCTTAGAAACCATTCAGTGGTTATTTATTCAATATCTTAGATTTTTTTTCTAGACAATGCAGGTGCTCATGATTGCTGGAAGTAGCAGATAGAAGCAGCAATACATGGGTCTAATCTATGTCAAGTTCACATTGTCCAGAACAAAGTATGCAGTACTTGTATGAGAATTTGAGCTGAGAACATGAACGTGAGGAGAGCGGCATCATGAGGTCCAGCAGCCCATAGGGTTGGATACAGCTGTATAGTGACAATCAACCTCACCTTCAGTCCAAGGAAGGAATTTGCCTCCTATCCTACTGGGAATCACTGTGAGCTGCCTTCCCAACTCCAAAGCGCCCACTTGCTTTTTGCCAGTAATAATGTCATCCTACACCACTTTACCAAAACGAAGAAAAAATTCTAATACCCTAGTCTTGATGTGAGAAAGCAAAACTTCACAGAATCTATGTGCCTATTTGTTTTTTTTTTTAAAAAAAAAAAAAAAAAGTTTGTAAATATATGCTGTTTCTACAGTTCATTTCAAAAGATATGCACATTTCAAGGCAAATACATGGCTGAAGTATTTAGTGGTAAGAAAAGGCCAAAGGGAGTATCTGACTAGCACTTGAGAAAATGAAACTTTCTCATTTAAAAGCTTAAATAGAAAGGAACATTCACAAAATGGATCCTTTCTTAGCTAGAAATATATTTATGACATTCTATATTTTGTAGTACACACTAAGAATTTACATTGTCATCAAGGATGTGTAGGCTGTCTAGATCAAAGTCCTCTCCTATGCATATAGTTATTTTGCACAGTAAACTAAAGTAATATACTTTTCAGTTGCAATGCATTACAGAAGAAACGCTTTTAAAACACGGAAAGGTTTCAGGGGTTTTTTGTATGTTTACCCTTCTATCATCTTTAGTAGTGGAAAAATGTGACTTGAAGAATAACATTAAAATATCACTAATCTAATGATCACATAAATAATGTTTCTTAAATTGATGTTGTCATAAATACTTTAGTATCTCTTTGGCTTTATGAGAAAAAAACCTTTGACATTTCCTAGTGTTGTTTCCTGACAAACAGCTCAGCAGTAAGACAGCAGACTACCACAGCAAGCAGTAACTAAAGTATATCATCTCCTTCATTATAAAAACAGTAATTGTGAAAGAGTAAATGATGTGTTTTGTAATTCTCACAGATACAGGATTCCTATAACCAAAATGAGTGGGATTATCAGAGGAAAAGTGAAGTTTGGTGACAGGCTTTGCTTGGAAGGCAGGTCAACTGGGGGAAAAGCCCCCCCAGCAGTGTTCAGTGAAGGCTGCACAAATGCAGTCAAGTTTGTGTACAGAGTTGGTCTGCTGCAGTTGCAGGCTGCAGAAACAGTCCATTGACAGATATCCTTTGAAAGTTTATCTTTTCAGTTTAAACTGAACGACCAACTAGACTTCAGAAAGTTTTATTCATCTTTGCTTAAGACTACAAAGTAGAAACAAGAATATGGGGGGATTTTTTTTGCTGATATTGTCTATTTACATATACTAGTTCAAATCTGTTGAGTTAACAAATAAGATCCTCTTAAATAAGTAATTTTTGTTACTAATGCTAGCACATTTCAACAGTCAATAATTTTAAACGTGCGTTTCACAATAGTTCACAGAAATGCTTAAAATTAATATCACTACCCTCTGGTGAATTGGTGCTGTTAAATTAAAAACTGTTCTGACAATTCCATGCTGGCTCTAGAAACCCGCCTCCTACTTACATGGGAGTAGATAAGGAATAACTTCATTTAATCAAGTTAGAGTAGTATAAAAGAAAAGATAAATTAATTCTACATATTGCTAAAAACGCACCGAGTTTCTGTTCTTCAACAGACTGAGAGAGGCAAAAATCTGTACTTTTATTACTGCAGATGGAACTGGCTTACTGTCCTTTCCCCATGGCCATCAACCAGAGCTGAGCTTTCCAGCTACTCGTCAGCCCTCACAAACACACGGCTAACGCCACGGACACCATCACGCCCCCTCAAACAGTGAAGCGCTTTTCAAGCTAAACAGACTATATCAAACATGCGTATTGCATACAGACCGACAAGAAAGGCATACATCAGTTCACAGGCAGAGGACATAGGATCTAATGCCACCCATCTAAATGTACTGCTGAGCTGGAAGGAAAGCAGATGGCCCAGAGACTAAGTAGGCACTACAAATACCAAAGATACTAAAACAGCAAAATATTTCTACATTTTAGCGTTCACTACTGGAATTTATATATTGGAAAATTGCATTCCAATATTTTAGAATGACTTATTTTTGTTTTTAAAGTGTTTAAGTAATTTTAGCTAACGCATCTATTCCAATACAGGCACAGCTCCCAGGAAAGACTGCGATAAGACACATATCTTAAAATCTAGCGCAATTCTGGTTCTAGCTAGTTTTCCACAATCTGCATGCTAGCCTTTAATAAACAACACTGGGAACTGTTTCTACCAGTTGTCTGTCTTGCAGGTGAACTGCATAACCAGAGTGACTGCCTATTTCTCACAAAATTTTCTCGTAACTGTAATATCCTTTCAGGATTTTTTTTTTTTAATAAAAAGGTTTCCATTTTATGCAATCTACTTTTCCAGTGTGACCTTCAAAGCTCTTTTTTTTTTTTTTTCAATTCTTTTTATCTATTCCTAAATGTAGCATTTTAAAATACAAGTCTAATATATGGCTATCTAATCTGTGCAAGTAATTCAGGGTGCCAAAAGTGTAATAAAAGCTAATTTTAAAAGTTCGGTTTTCATAGCTCCGATATCTTCTCATAGCACTTTTTCATTTAGGTGAAATCATGACAAACTACAGAATTCATCATTGGTATGCAGCCTTCGTGGTGACTGGTATTACAGATGGGCTTTTCCAAGCATTGGAATAGAAATGGAATAGAAACTTTTTTTTTTTTTTTTAAATTGGAGCAGCAATATCTGTCATGTAATGTCAGTGGACTTCCACTGTCTCACAAGAACCTGGCCCAAGCACATCTGGTTTCACATCTGGTTACTTAGAAGAAAAAAACACTTGGAAGAACAGTTTTTAAAGTGTCTGAACAATTTCTAGCTCACAGGGCTTTCTTTTTTCTATCTATATTTTGTTAACTAAAGAGCAAGTTAAAAACATCACGTACGTATGCATTGTGTTCATCAACTCTTTCTGTAACATAAGTTTTACTCTTTCACAGAACAGGGACCTGAACAATATCAGTCATTCCAGCAGTTTTAAGCCTGTCAAAAGCAACACCTCCACCCATGAAAGCAATTCATCTTGCTTTCCCACCTCTCCAAAAGAGCAGCCCCTTCCTCCCCGTGACTCCAGTGATTCCCTGTCTCCCAAAAGCAGTGAGAACGGCGCACCAGAGAAGGCAAGCGGCCCCTTCTCTCAGATGTATGCCCTTCAAGCGAGCCCCTTTCTTTCACACCTGTTGAAAGAAAGTTTGCTACCCATGGCATTGGCACAGTTCTTGTCTTCAAAGACACAGTTGTCAATAATTCAAATTGATTACCTACACACCTCTTCCCTTTCAAGAAACTGGATGTTTTCTTTACATCAAGGAAAGCTTTTCAATGCTTCGCGCGGTGTCAGCAGCTTCCTACCTACTGCATAGTTGAACAGCTGCTCAGTACAGGAGATGCTTGATAACACTGCCTTAAATAGACATTTATGTGAAGGATAAGGAGGCTGGGGCTGAGTCAATGTACCTACGCCCTTTTATATAAGCAGAAATTTGGCTCTTGTTGTCTAAACTGATCTACATATGTATTTAAGTGGTCTTTGCACAATCTTAGAGACGCCACAGACTTACACTGGCAGCACTACACAGCCATCACTGTGTGCAGCATCCTACGAGTATCACTGAAACAGCTCAGTGTGCAAGTGTACTTGCCAGTTCCCAAGTTTTGTTCCATGGAACCAGATGCAAAGAACCCTTCATTGTCCAGACTCACACAGGAAGCATGCACAGAGTGCAGGCACTGAAACCACATCTCTCAAAGCAAAACCTAATTCAAAGATGAGAGTATTTTTCTAGTTTAAGCTATATGAAAACAAGAACAGAAAAGATACCTTGCTACCTGTAGTATAGCTTACTGTCATTTAATCTGGCCTACTTCCACTCAGAAAAAAACATAATTCTTTCCAAATTTTTGTTCTTTATTTAGGAGTAACCATTCAAAGTTGAAACTGGTTGAACCTGATATCCAATTTCTATACTAGTTGCCCATCTACCAGCTACATCTTTTCTGGACCAAAAAAAAAGTGCTTTTTCTAATGTATAGCATAAAGGTAAATTTTTAATAAGCATTCATATCATCCCTGAGAAATTCCCTCTTGGATCCATCTGCTTCTATAGTTTTGATCTTAGGCTCAGGACTTTTCCAAAGTATTGCTATGATTTTAAGTCCCTCCATCAGCAGTATTTGCATACTTATGCAGATGTGAGTGCTTTTTCTGCTTTCTTACTCCTCTTATGGCTTTCGCACTTCCAGATTGCAGGGAATTGCCCCGTTGTGTGCCAAGCATTCAATCTTGACAGATACCAATTTTGTGTAATATACACAGAGGGCACCTGTCATGGCTTCTCCATATAAATTACATCTAAATTGTGTGTAGATTGAACACAAATCATTCATGCAAAAAGCCATAGGTGGATAACTGCATAGTGCTTGACAATAATACTTTCTTTTTGCTGAAAATTAAAAATATATATCTATATAGTCACCCACACACAAATGTTTACATCCAAGCCTAGAGCAAAACATTTATTTGGATACGCAGTAGTATCTGATATAAATTTAGTGCAATAGAACATTAATTTAGTTGTAAGTACTGTGAATTTCACTGACTGTTACTGCATAAAGGTACTTTAGGGAGCAGTGCATCACTAGAAGAAAGGCAGAAGGCACCATTCAGGAATAAAAGTATTTCCAGATATAAGTAATTGTATGGCTACCAAGGGCAGCTGAAGGCAAGTGCAGTAAAAATTGATTGTATGCATTGTTTACTGTAGGAGCACACGGCGAGACTCTGAAATACGTAACTGCAATGAGACACTGTGCACATCAATCTGTCAAGGGCTGCAAAGCAGCACAGCGCTGTTGTGGCACAACTTTCACCATCCCACCAGTCCCTTCCTTGCTGTCCTCTCCCTGTCCTCCTTTGTCCAGAGATCTGCCATCCTGTGGAGGGCTGGCCCAAGAGATTACACTAAAGCAGCTGGATTCTGTCTATGCAGAAACTCCATGCAAAAATTCTGTAGTAGTAAAACTACCAAATTCTTCACTTCAGCAGGAATAAAATTAAGCCATATTTCTTTGGCTTTTTGATTGTTTGGTTGGGTTTGGGGCTTTTTTTTTGTATTGTTAGAAATCTACTTTTCAAGGTTCGAGCCATAATTAACAGAAATCTCTTGGGTCACCAATCCTATTACCTTTAAAAACCCCATTGGTCAACTGATGTAATCAGAAGTCACATTTAAACATGAACTACCACTTTCAAATGCAGATATTACAAGTGATCACTTAAAGAGAAGTGACATGGCCACCATGA
>WHYT01017355.1:378022-405523 GCA_009806455.1 Tetrax tetrax
AAAATCCCCAAACCTTTATACATACATAGGCTTCACTAAATCATCTAATTACTGAGGAACCACACCAATATCCATTACAATTATTAGATCAGGCTTTAATGCTGAAAAACTAGATGTAGCAACCTCGTGCTTAGATTTCTGTAATGTAATCTAATATTAGTACTTCTTGCATTCTTCCTTTCATGCCTCTCAAGCACTTCTAAAACTGCCATTTCACATGTAAAGATTTAGAATTATAAAAATGCATGGGATCTAATTTCCAAAATAAAATTTATGTATATGTAACTGCTCTCATTGTTAAATGTGCTTCTCTAAAGAATAAAAATATATTTTAATTCTAAGATACTTAGTTGTAAAAAGCATTGTTGGATTTTTTTTTTTCCTTTTGTTATTAACATTTTCCATTAACGACATGCATAGTCTTCAGTTTTAGAAGTGCTGTGTGCCACTTCACTGAGCTTCCATTCTGCAGGAGCACGCATTGTTCATGACTTAAGCACTACTTCTTTATTTCTAAAGCCATCAACAATTATTAAACTCTATGAGAATAAATGTCCTTATTAGCATGAAGATTAGAACATCTTAGGTGCAGAAAAATGTCAGCTGCTTGTCAGAAGTCATTTCGAGTGTGCTCTCTTGTTGACCCATTCCCAATTTAAAAGAATGTTCTGTGGAACAAGACAGATAATGAGTGCGGCATGAAAACAGCCAGTAAATGAGCAATACAAGGAATTTGTCTTACTAATTGAAGGAGCATAAGCTAAAATTATAGTACATTAGCTAAGTATCCAAAGTGTTAGAAAATGTAATGAGAAGTAACTAACTCCATCTTGGACTGTCTTTCTCAGAGACAGAGAGAACACAGCACTGCAGAATAAGCAAAGAGTAGAAAGAAGAGTGGAGCTATAGCGAGATGAGGTCACTTTATTTCTAAGCAAGAAGCCTACACGGGATGCTAATTTGGTTTGATTTGCTTTAAGCTTCCCTGAATCGTCGTGTAGACAAAATCTTAATAATCCTTTCATCCAAAGAGATTTAGAAACACCAATTTTAAATCAGACAATCCTCCATAACAGAAATCTGCCACACTGCCACTTGCACAGTCCTTGAGCACCCAACCACTTGGAATGCTGTAAAGGAACCTATTGGCTTTGGTTTTGTTTTTAAACTTGAATAAGACATAAAAGTTTTAACAAGATGTTCCGTCATCCTAACAGAACTTTAGTAATAACAAATCCACTAACGAGGGCAGAGTGTACGTATATTGATTAAATACGATTTAAGTTAGTGTAGCCAAGTGTAGCTGTAAAATTTGGTGAATGTCACTGTACTATATGACTTTGTTAAAATAATTACGTTGCCATTCACTAAAAATGAATATATACCCTCCAATAATAGCACTTTAGTATACATTTGAGATTAAAATCAAATAAAAACATTTGTTTATTTATTATTTAGGCTTTTACTTTTTAAAATACCCATATAGAAACAAGCATGGCTGATACTGTAAGGGAATAAACCATGCCACAAGTACCTTTTGAAATGTAACACATAAATAGGGAAGACGCTAGTAGAATGACCTCATAATTTGATTTAGTAAGTGGAGAAGACTTTGAGTAGGACTGCACTGTGGTCACAACAGTTGCAAAATGACACTGCTGCATTCTGCAAGAAGACATGCTGACACCATTATCTTTAAAGCCCTCATCTATTTCACATTTTAAAACTGGGAGGCTCATTGTTCTCTGACAAACATTACAAGGGAGCCTCATCACTCTAGCCTTAGGGATAATGGTCCGGTCTTCTCTTTTCAGATTTCAAAGTCTTGGATTTTATATTTTTGACATTCGCTTTCTGAAATTGGCCTCAAATTGTTTCCCAGGTGTTTGAGCATTACTTTCACAGGATTGTGAAGTCTGAAAGGTGGATGTGTTTTTCATATGTACTCATACCAGCACCTTATATAACCAGAGAAATGTTTTGTTGAATCCCAGAATAATGTTTATGTTGAACAACGTTATGTTTATTTTCAAGCTGCCAGCAAACCTGAAAAAATCATTCATTCACACAGCTGCAATGCTTCAGTGCCCTACCCCTTTCTTGCATGCCATTCATCTTACGTGAGGCTGACAAACATGTCTCCTTTCACAAACACTACCAGATATTGCCTGCAGATTCATCCCAAAACCAGAATATCAGACAAAAAAAAAAGTTATGAAAAAAAAAACAATTAACAATGCCACTATCTCTAGCTAACATTCCAAGCAGATACTGCTGAAGAGACACTGGAAAGAATTATGTCAAACTCTCGTCTGACAGCTCTGACAAGAATGCCCAGGGTGCAGCAGCTTTTCAAAACTTACTGTGCAATAACTTACTGCTTTAACTACAGGATCTGAGAACACTCAGATTCACAGGGGTAGACAACTTCAGAAGTTCTGCCATCCTCTCTGTAACACAGCTCCTGTTCACCCCTTCTTGAAGACTTGAATTCACCAATAATGTCAAGGAAAAAACCATGGAGAGGGAAGAGCCATGCTTAACATTAAGATACTTCTCTTTTCTTTGCATTAACTCTGTCACAAAGGCCATATAATTTTGTTAGGAATGAGTGTCTTCACATCTGACAGCCTCCTCCACTGCAACCATGTTTATTGTCAAGCCTCTGTGACAATAGTGTAGGAGTAACAGAAAAGGATAACAAAAATAAATGTAATTTGAGGAGGTTGTGCTGATGTGCCAAAATCTATACATATCCTCTTCAAATATAACCACATACAGTTGTTTCTACATTTACTGGTATTTTATCTATTTGAAGAAATCAGAAAGACTCCTTTGCCTAAGACTTGTAAATTCAGAAAATATTAACAAAGACTTACAGATAGCATTGCTAAAGCTTCCTTACTCCTAGCAAAGTCATGGCTTTGAGATGTCCAAGGTGGCTACTGTTAGGTTTGTTTTGTTTTGGTTTTGTTTGGTTGGTTTTTTTGCTTAGTTTTTTTTAACAGGTCCCTCTTTCAGCTGTAATGCCAGATCCTCAGAACAGCGCGATAAGCTAACGCGTATACTCTCCAGAGCTTCCGTTGCTATTTCATTCTGTAAAATTAGTATTATCCTTGTTAAAATACTACTTTTTTTAGACATTTGGGACCTTTACTTTTATAATTGCAGTTTCATAACATTGTATCTTCAGGCATTTCAGAGGCAATGCCTAAGCCCTTTTCCCAGTATGCTGTGTAGAGGATGTGCCAGTTTTTTACATGGAGCAATCACTACAAGTATGCACTGCCTCATTCTCCTGAAAATACTAAATAAACACCTCTATACAATTTTTAATTATTTAGTGACAGTGGTACTATTATACATTCTGATTTTTTTTTTTTCTGTAGCAACTCCTTTACGTTCCTCAAAACTACACAGCTTTTGCAACTAGTAAAACTCCCTCTCCTGCACTGAAGCAGTATCTTGTAAAACCGAACTTACCAGCTACAGAGAGCGCTGCCCGGCCCAAGGCCACCTTCCCAGCTGTTACAGGAGTACGTGATATTAATGTGGTCAAAAGAGATAATGGTCATGGACGGATGTGGCCACACTTTAGGAGAGGAAGATGTAATCATACCAGATACTCTGGGAACTCACTCTCCTGCAACTGATGCTAACGCACCTTTGCCAACCTCTCCCTCCAGGGTAAACCCATGCTTACTTGTCAGTTCCTTTACTATGCACAACAGCGTAATCGCTTCTCCTCTTGACCTACTCACATATCGCTCCCATATCAGGAACTTGTTAGTTGTTGATCTACTTTTCAGTAATATCCTTTTCTTCTTTGCTAGTAAAGGCATTTTCTTGTCCTTGGTGAACAGCTGGGAACTATTGCCCTTTCATGGGGTTTCTCCCAAGGTTTTTTCTTCTCTTCCCACTATAAGTATTCATTAAATGATTGACTTGGACACAAGACGCAGCCCTACATCCTGTATCTTATGAGCAGCTTTTAATGCGTTCATTACTTTCCCATTGGTTATCTTACCTCTTCAGAAACATAAACTACCATGTTCCCATTGGCAAACGCAATCTTCCACACGCATGTTCTGCAGGGGTTCTGCACTGCACAGCGTTGCCCCAAGCTGAACAAATCTCAGGGACCCCCTTTCAGCAGGACTCATGGGGGGCTGCATGGCGAGCAGCAGCTCAACTGGGTCACTGGGTACATTTGTCTGTATTAAACATTCAATTAACAATGCAATAGTTCACTTGCTTTTGTTAGAAAAGCACTTAAAATGGATGGTTAGCATTCATTTAAATTGTTAATGTTTTTCCTGGATGCGTTTGTTTCCAGAGCTACTGATTTTCAATGTGATGTGAAACCGAGGACTTCAGTTTATGGAGATGAGGCTCAATTTCCTTCAGTCATATTTAAAATGAGATGTATTTTAGCTTCAAGCTAAGCACATTTCTTTGCATTAGTTCACCTTAGATTAACAAGAATTTGTTTCAGGGAAACAACTTTCCACACACCCCAAAAGGAACAACAAGATTTTATTATATTTTCCATTAACCATAAGGCTTTTTTGGCTGCACGCTGTATGTATGTATTCAGTAAGGGAAATGTAAAATTGCCAAGCATTAATTGAACAAGTATTGCATTATACTGTAAAACGTTAGTAATTGCCAAAAAAACCCAAGGAAATAATAAGAAATTAATAACTGGTGATAATTACAGTACTCACATCACCATTAAGCAGAAGCATATCAAAAAGAAACTGCAACATAAATATTCGTTTATGAAATACACTCAGTATTTTAATGCCACAGTAAGCATATAGTAATTATCTTAACAGTGAAGGTGAATTTCAGTTATTGCATATTTGTTACTTAAAAATTGTCATTGGATCAGTTTTAAAGTAAACAATTAATATATCGCCTAAACTTTCTGTTAAAGAGTTGTTAGGAGAAGGACATACACATCCTTTTAGATAATACAGGTGGTTTTGAAGTAATAACTAGGCCATTTTACAAAGGCTAGCACTTTACATTTACAGAATGCATTACATTTAATCATGCTGGAACTATATAATTACAGGTGATTTTGCAGTTGTTTGTTTCATTCCTCAGACCACTATGGCACTTAGAGTAATGTAATTATTCACCTAATTATATAACATGGTTGTAATAAAGCATTTGGACTGTTCAATAGTGACAGCTGAGAACATAGTTTGAACATGTGTGTATATACAACTATAATCTTATTCTTAAATTAAGGATTTTTTTTTTCTTGAAGTTATCCACATTTTAATCATCATTAGATGTTTGACAAAGGCTTAATAGGGTCACTGACTTAAGCAAAAGCCCAAACCAGAATTTTCCATTTTCAAAAAGTAATTTTCTTTCTTGTTCTATTTGCATTTTCCCATGGTGTCCCTGATTTAGGGCTTGAATCCTTACAGCTAGGGATCTACAGCCCCAGATGGGGCTCACTGATGGCTGAACTCCACCAAGACCTAGGAAGTATTTCAACAGGCTGCAACAGAGGTCTACAAGGTTCAGCTCGGAGAGTTTGGAACAGTGCTGTGTAGTTATTTTTGTTTAGCATTCCACAAATGCTAATTCTCAGCTCTGCTGAGAAAGGAGATGTTAGACTGGGCAGAATGCCATTATAATGTGACTATATTGCTTGCACTACCTGTGCTAACTTGTTTATTGCAAGTTATTAATCCTTTAGACAGCCCTGCAGTTTGTAGGAATAGGATCTCTGTGTTGGAGAACGCGTTTCTGTTTCCACTTAGGAGGAAGGAAGGTTGCTGGTCATACCAAAGGCTTTTTATTCAAAACTCTTTAATGGATAAGAGCATTTTGATCCACTCAGCGACACAAACAGGCCAAATTAATTTTATTCAACTGACCAAATCAGCCTTCAGGGGAATGCCGTCATGGTTATTGGCTCTACAGTTTTCCTTTGGTCCCTCCCCTTGACTGTATAATCTGCAACTATAACCAACCCTCTTCTCACAAAAAATAGGACAACTACTAGAGTATTCTTCTGGCTGCATTCATGTATGTGGTGTCTGGGTTTAGAGGTCGATTATAACCACGGCACCGACCAGGTTCTGTTGGTTAAGGAGGACTTGGTACTTGAAGATCTTTCTGTATCACAGTGTTTGTCCTTGATATGCTACACTCATTTTTGAGAGTGTCAAACAAAGAAAAAAAAAGAAAAAATAAAAATCCACCAACTTTCCAGACTCCTTCTGCTTGCTTACCCATCTTTCTCCCTTAAAAGTTAACACACATTATGGTAACAAGGGCTTAGAAGCTGCAGCTTTGTATGCTATAGAGTCCTTTGGGTGGGTTAATCAAGAGAGCGTAAACACAGCATAGAGCTCACGTGGTTGCTTCATTTGTTCCAGAAGTTACTAAGCATTTTTAATATAGTTAAATTAAAATATCACATTACTGTATATATTCTCAGTAGACTGAAAGTAGTTTAGTCTTGTGTTCAGATTGAAGTTGACCTTGCTGGTTTGCCTCTAGCATGGTATTTTTTCGTACTGCCTACTGTGAGTCTTTTGCTTCTTGCATTTCTTCACTTAATATGAATATCTGAAGAGAGGATTTACACATCTTTTCTGCCAGTTCTCATCAGAACTTTCTACTTTGACATTTTCATTGATTACAAGGAAAAAAAATTACCCTCAGCTTGCCAAACTGCACCTCTTCACAAAGTGTACTTCTGTACTCCTGCTACTGAAACTCAAGTGCTTAACTGGAGTCTAATTAAAAAGTGAAAGTCAAAAGGGCTTCAGTGCAACATCCCAAAATCAACACAACTCATATGACTCTTCACTACAAGTGTGTATATGAATAGTCAGATAATTCTCAAGTATCTCAGAACAGCAGTGTGTGAGCAGGGCTGAGGTGCAAGCAATTTCACCTAACAAAGGGCAAGAATACAAACCAGAGTAAAACAACACAAGCAGTGCATTGGAAGGACAAAACCATAATCTCTGAAGCTTAAGCATCAAGAAGATCTTCTGACACTAGGAAAGCAAATGTTTTCCTGTAAGCGAACACCAAAATACAAATAGCTACAATGACTTGTTTGTGGCTAACACAAATATCCTCCCTCACAGAGCTGTTCAGTTTATGAAGTTAAGCAGTTGTAAGATACTGGCAATCAACAGGTGAATTATCCTGCATGAAAAAAATGGCAGCTGGTTGGAAATGTGAGATAACTCATGGAAATTCAAATAAGACTAATTCCTAGAAAAGTACCGAGCTCTTGGGTCTACTCAAAATAAATTATTTTGGCCAAAAATTATCTGGAAGCAAAAAGAGAATGCGCATTTGGAACACAACACAATTGACTTATCCTGTGAACGTCTCACTTCTTTCCAAAATTATTTAATTCCAAATCAAACTCTTATATTTTGGATGCCTGACAAGAGCATGTTAAAAATTCCTGTAAGGGCTATGCGCGTAGTGGCTTTTCATTCTGAAAACAAACAGAATGGAGACATTTACAACCTTATCTGTGAAAGGGAATTGCCAGCTGGGGAGTATTTGAAACTCAGTGCAACAGCATCCAAAGAGAAGGAATAACAGAGCTCCCACCTCTGTAGCGGATTTCATGGGGGTTTCTGAATCCAAACAAGAAAAAAAAAATACCTCTTTCTAATTAACAATATGGTCTGTACAATTATGATAAATGGGAAATAAAGTCAGATGAAACGTATTTAATCAAGTTAAATACACAATTCACAATAGAAAGATACAGCTTCATACCAAGATGACGTTTTTCAATTCAGTGCTATAAAGGAAACCATATCAACTATTTCTGATGAAGGTAAAATATTCCATGTAATAAACTAACTATTCATATACTCAGGGAGAAGTAAAAAAGGAGGCATCGAATCACCCAAAACTGCATCAAATAATAGAGCACAACTAGTTTCTTGTGCGAAGGGATTGGGAGCTTTTTCGGCTGGACACATTTTCCAGCATTCTTTGGCCCCAACCTGGTAAAATCAATTTGCTTTATCAGCTGACAATCGTTTCTGTTACCACTGAGCTCCAGCTCAGGTCTGTATTGGAAAGCAGAAGATAAGTACAGGCTTCACATTGCCCAAAACATTGCTCAAGAAAGCTGCCTTACAAGCAGGAAAAGAGAATGTTTATTCGTGTACACACACACAAAGATCTTTGACAATATTCTGATTTTGGGGAAAAAAAACCCCAAACATAAGACAATATATTTTACATGAACAATCCTTTGCAAAATGCAATAGGAATACAATAATCAAAAGAACAAGGAGTATTTGCTGCAATTGTAGAGAAAATTACTTTTATCAAAGTAATTTTGATAAAACTGAAAATAAAATTAAAATAACTGAAAATAAAATTAAAAAAAAAAGAAGATAGATCTATTTCTAAGCAGCCAAAGCAATGCTTACAGCACTCTCCCAGGGAGGCAGTGGGAAACCTGCACAGCAGAAACTTGAACCCGAGTCTCCTGCATTGCAGATGACAGGTTCACACTCCCTCTCTCACACACATTTTGTCTAGGAGGTTTGGGGTTTTTTTTGTTTGTTTGGTTGGTTTTTTGGGGGGTTTTATTGTTTTTTAAACCTAGTCTTTGAAAACTGATTTCCTGAAGAAAGAAATCCATTGGGATATTTCCAAGAAAACTGTACTCGAAATTAAACTGATGTATATACTCACACACAAGCACAGGAGTGCATTGTCCGTAAGAGCAGGAGACTGAGCAGAACCTTCTGCCATGGGTGTGAGCTGCACTGACAGCTCTCCAAAGCATTTGACATCTATATCAAACCACTGTCAACTCCAGGTGTGATACTGACAGTTTGTGAAGCAGGAACAACTCACCAGGATTTTCAAACACACTTATTAAAAAAAAAAAAAAAACAAACCCAAAAAAAACCCCAAGAAAACCAATACAAGCTTCAGTAGATGTTGTGTTTATACAAACAATAAAGAAAAAATATTTGACAAGAGAAATCGAACATAAACAACATTTGCTGTTGAACTGGGACATAACAGGTCGGTTTAATGCCAGAACAAAATTTCCTTTGCATAAGAGGAAGTCTTTCTAACACAAAATTCAATTCACGTTCACCAATTCACATTTCTAATATACTCTGGGCATAGTAGAAAAGAAAGTTTGATTGTTTCCAACTCAATATATTACAAATAAGATGATCTTGTTTCACATAGAGAAATACCATTTTAATAATCCTTTTCATGGGTGAATTACTTACAAAAGTTACATTTAAAGAGGTTTAGGACGTTGCTAGTTCCTTACTTTGGGAAGAAACAAGTTCTTACTCTCAAGCTGAGTAACACACAATCTCTAATAGAGATTTCCCTGTTAGCAGAAGTACAGCATTCAAAAACTTAACACCAAGGAAATCTGTCCATGCTGCCAATACTACAAAACTAAAAAAAAAGGTGGATTCCGGAATATTTCCAGTTGGTAGCAAAGCGAGAATGAGTGTCCTTTTAAAGATATGGCTCAAATTCAAAATCTGATTAAAATGCAAAATTGTTGTGGAATCAAAGATAGATTTAACAAAAGGCAAGAGCAATCCTAACAGAGGAGCACTCACTGCAACAGGACATGATTATAATGCTGTGTGTCTTGCAAAGCAGGATAGAAGAGCAAAAAGCAACATGTAATTCAAATAAACTGAGAGCCAGACCTGCCACCCACGCACTGCTGTCAGTCACGTCACAGCCCTTCTGTGAGCTTCTCCCAACCCAACACATTGACTTGCTGTTCACTACCTTCGGCATAGCTGTACCAAGTGGTACCACAGTCACATAGAAATCCCTAAAAATGATAATTTGCTAAACAGTTTAAAAGCACCTGGCAAATAACAAGGTAATAAAGAGCCAACAGATTTGCTGAGAACCAGCCACATGGAGCTATTGTGGTTTCCTTGGCAGGGTAACTGAGCTGGCAGATACGGGACAGCAGCAGTTAGGTTGTCTCCTGAATTCAAGAGGGCTTTCTGGCATCGCCTCCGGTGATAGTCGCCTAAGCAAGCTCATGAAACGCAGCACAGCTCTTGGAAAATTGTATTCAAAAAAGCAGTTAGCAATAATTTGACGTAAAGTTGGAAGACTTAAATGTGGTGTTGAAAAAGGTTCAGCCTCAGCCCCAATTCCCTCCATTAATTTCTTTATCAACTGGGGTGATAGAATCAAACAACTATAAAAATTAGAAGGGTCAAAAAACTGGAAGTGGCTGCAATAAATTTCAAGGACAAGTCTAGGCTTCAAACTGATTTTGAAAAAAAAAGCAGAAAAAGACTCAAAACCAAAGAGATAAGTTAAATGAAGACATGCTTAAAGTACAGTGCTTAGAAAATAAAAGAGATACAAACCAAAAAAAATAATAATACTAAGAGGGACAAATTGTTATCATTGATCACAAACTTGGTGACCAACTGTGGGGAAAGAGTGCCTGCTAAAGGTCACAGATGGCTGTGCACAGCTTTTGGCACTAGTTTCTAAACAGATTTCTTGGCAAGTTCAGAGAAGATGAAAAAGAGGGATAAGAAGTTGGAAAACATCATTCCAAGAACAGCTGAAGGAAAGCAGTTTTCCGGCAAAGAAAGGAGAAGGTGAATTTTATATGGTCTTCCAAGACAAAATAAGTTTGCTAAGAGGACAGCAATCAATTGTTTTCCACTTCCACTGGAAAAAAAATGCACTAATTAGATCGATTTGGACAAAGGAGATTAATGTAAAACATCAGAAACTGTGCCAAAATGTGAGGGACTTAAAGCACCACTTCAGTTACTTGCAGAGACTTGTGGAATTCACTTCAGACTTTTCCAAAGTCTACTTCTATCAGAAATGCCTAGGCACATTTAATTCCTACCACCTCCCAGAGATAGAAGATGCATTAGGTGATCATCTGGCTGTTCCCTCACAGTGGTTTCGAGGAACTCCAGTACAGACTTTGGTACCGTGACTGATTTTATGTGGAAGGAGCAAAAATACAACTGTGACAATGTAATATGGTAATAGAAATATATTCATTAATTCATATTCCATACCTGCAGGGCTGTTAAGCTTGCTCAAATGACCTGCAAAATAAATTTCTAGTATAAATTAATCCAAATGATATATGAAAGAAACAATTAGCAAATAATGCAACAGGTTCGTGGCTTTTTTCAAAGCCTTCTGCAACTACTCAATACAGGTATGAGGCCAGATTATTTTCTTCCAGGATGTTACAGCTCGATCTGGAAACCTGTTCTTCTAGTGCTGAGTATCCTGCCTTAAAAACTAATGAGTTAAAACCAACCAAGGAAAAACCCACATAGCCACTCTAGGGAATGCATGGATTAAATCATACATCTTGGTGGGAAAAGCTACAAACAAGGCAAGAAGCTTGCTCTTCTGGGATTTATACAAAACCACTTCTAAAAAAAAAAAAAAGTTGTGCAAGCTGCAGCATAAGAACAGATAGAAGGAGAAGGGAAAAAAAAAAAAAAATCTGTGCAACCAAAACACAATGCTAAGAAACAGCTGGTTTAGAATTGTTCGATTATGTACAGGGGAAGCAGCTTATTGAAACAACTCGTGAGAAGTCACTGCAACTCCTGCGCTGAGGAGTTCAGTATGGTTTTTGTTCCTACAGCCTTTGGGGAATCTGATAGTAACCTGTAAGACTGGTGGGATACTGCTGCTTTACAAACGCTCCAGCAAAGGGCTCTGGCTTGACCAGATCCTGCTCAGCCCTGAACCTCTGGTCTAAAGTAAAACCCAGATTGGTTACATCTACATTAGCAAGTAGGATGAAGCACCAGGAACGTAACCATCGCAGGAAATAGTTGCTGTTGAGAACCCAGCATCCATATTGCACACATTTTGGAGGCACACAGGAGGGAAGGAAGAATTATATCCCAGCCTGAGCAGAAGTAGTTCACTGAGTGGGCTCACAGAGCACATCTCTCACCTTCATGTCATTCAGAAAGACTCTATTGTTTGAGTGCTCCAAAGGCACTCTGCTGTGAGAAATTGCTAAATCCACCCTCCTAATGCAGACGCTTTCCTGAAGGACCTCCAGATACACCACAGAGATCCAGTTCTGTCTTAATCAGCTTTGGAAATCAAATGCACTACTTCATTACATTTACTACAATATTCGGGTAATTTTCTTTCATATTAAAAATCCTATTAAAACACCAATTGGGCAATAAAAGTTTTACAAGCTATTTTTATTTTTAATACCAACTGCTAATCACATACTCTTATTACAACTTAGAAAATAGCATCATTTTGCTCTGAAATTGATGAAAACAAATTTGTTTCCTTTCTGATCAGGAAATACAAGAGCCAGGGGGTGCCCTAGCAATCACGACAATGATTCAAATTCAGAATGTTTTATGCATTCAGGAGGACAATTGGTTAGTCTTACTCATCCTTTTTATACACTTCCTCAATCCATTGTCTTCTGTATTTTCAAGAAGTAATCAGACTGAGTTAATTGATCAATAAACTGGAAATACACGTAGAGGATTGTCTTTTTTTGTACCACTGGTATAACATCAGTGAAATTCATTTTGATAGGTTGGGGAACCCAATAATGAGAGGAAAATAATCTAAACCACACCTCTTAACGCTTAACTCTTGGTCAAATTAAAATGGGCTTAACAAAGTCTTCTGCTGTTCCTCATTCTACAAATTCTTTAATTTCTTCCCTTTCACTTTTAATGACATGTCAGTACTAGATTAAATTTACATTTACAAGCTCAGGAGACACACTAAGAAAAAGAAAGCAAAATTACTACTTGATCACCCTGCCTATTTATTGAATGCCAGCAAACTGAGAAATACATTAGCCAGATGTCATGCTGAAAGCCCTGCCTTGAAACAAAGAGCGTTAGGCAGAGGAGTCCTTTTTGTGATCAGAGCCAATCGAACAGAAGAAAAAAGTATCTTTTCAATAAAAGCACTTTGTTTTAATTCAATTTCTAAATGAAAAAAAAATTTAAAAAAAAATTGAGGGGGTGGTCTTTACAAGTGATCTACCTTCTGCAGGGATGTCATACTACTTTCTCTGGGGGAGATGTCGTACTACTTTCTCTGGAAGTATCATTAGCACCATTGATTGCTTGGGATGTGATTTGAAACACTTTTCAGTGACAGAGCACACAAACTTACTTAGTCTCTGACAGAAACTGCGTACATACGTAATCCGAATAGGTTAATTCATTATTTTTATTTTTTTTTAAACTGTGAGTCATGCATTTTCTTGGAAAAGGTTCTGCACCTGTACAGGTAGATAACTGCACAACCTGAAGTCTGATTCAGTCCAGAAATACACAAGCTGCAGCAGAGATTAATACGGAGTACCGCACCAAAGCTCTTTCTTTCCTTGCTGGACTGCAAGCACTCCAGCTGCCCCCTTCCCGCAACGCTGCAGGTTCCCATTGGTTATCTTTAGCTCTACATGTACCAGTAAGCTTTTTCCCTTCATTTATTTTTTTTAAAGTCTAGAATCCACTTCCAAGCCTTTTTCTCCAGAAATGCACACAAGAAAAGTTGAAAAATTACTTGTTCATAAATCTGCTGAGAGTGGCTAATAAAAAACTAAAAGCTTTTTACCACCATCATGATTCGTAGCTGACATTTTCTCTTGCTCTGTAATGATCAGTGAAAGTTAAAAATAAATTCGAGGGTAAAACAGAGAACAGAAAGGAAGTACTTAAAAAAAAAAAGTTAACCAGACCAGTTAATTGCTTGGAGCTTTTATTCCCAATTAGAAATTTGGTGCAACACATTCAACTTTACAAGAGCCCAGACCAAAGCTCGTCTGTCAAAGGAAGGAATGCCTTTGGGATCTCACCCAGGTTCTGCTAAAACACAAGTAATCCCAGCGATGCCGATGCTGAGATTCCCAGGGGAATCTCGGTACTCCCTTCCTGCAGCCCCCTTGTTACTGAAGTACTGGCAAACACAAGCAATTTAGCCTATGCGCCTTTACTTTTAGGTCCTATGACACAGCTGTGTGCATGTGCAGAGATCTTCCTCTTTTTCAGAAAAATGCAAATTAGTAACGATCTGCAATAATCTAAACCATTACAGTGAGGAATTAAAAAAAAAAAGCCTGTGTTCAGTACCAGACACAAAGGCCTTAATACTTAGATTCTTACTCTTGAAATAACTGTAAGTAACTTGCATTCATACAAAAAAAAAAACATTTGAAAGCCAGTTTGTGAGGTTCTCCTAAGAGCATGTGAGGTTCTTCCTTTAAAACAAAATGGATTAAACCATGATTCCTGAAAGCGATTACCATCTAAAGGTAGTTGAGTGTAACAGATGGACATAATGCTAAAAAAAGTGTGATAAGTCTTCAGATGACACCAAGGCAGGAAAGAGGCCAAAGAGGTTTTTTTCGGCTTTTCACTGAAAAACTGAAGGCCCAGTGAATCAGATCCAAGATTCACATTCTTGATCCACGTCAAGGCATCGCAGTTCAGTCAGGGAACAGACCTGTAACACTGTTGGCCTAAATCAATATTGCTTTGTTACTTTTGGTAAATCTGTGCTGATCAGTAGGAACTTAGTGGCTGGTCTACAATAACCAGTCAATTCATGCAGCAATACAGGACATTTGTGACCTAACTGGAACATTACAGTCAAAGCACATCCTGATTTAATCAATTCCAACACTGAAAAAATCAGAAGAAAAAATTAACTGGCATGGACTATTAAGAAGTAAATTTTATTTTATTTGTATCAATATCTGTCGCCTTAGCATGCCTTTATTGTATACTAACCTACTAATACAGTAATACTAATAATTTATATAGTTAGTTCCAGTACTAGTCCAGTGAATATTTAGTTCTGAGTAGCATGCTTGTAGGTATCCAACCTTTATTTGCAGCTCTTATGTGGATAGAAAGTTAAGTCAATATTGAGCTTCCTCTGCATTCCAGTGACATACAAAAAAAAGCCATCAGCCATGCAAACCTTGAATATGTTTTGATTCTCTGACTTTGCAAGGTGAACTAATTCCAGTGGGAAGGCAGGAGTTTTCTTTTTGACAGTGTCTTTTTGATGTGCTGTAAATAATTGTTGGAAATAGTCGCAACAATAGGTGACACATTAACAGTGAATCAATCTGCTGCTGAGAACCGGTGAACTAGAATTTGTAACACTGCCCAGAGCAATATGCTTTCATTTAATATTTAGTTGTCTGAAAACAACAAATTGGCTAGGCTACTCAAACATAAGTTTAGATATCATAGGAATTATCCTCCCTGTGAAGGTGCCAGTGGGAATGTGCTGGCTTGTACTAACATAAGTTTTATGCAAGGGCTGAACCCCAACAATTTTTTTCCTATGACAAGAGCTGAATCCCAAATCAAATTTCTCACTCGGACCTTCAACAGGTAACAGGTGATGTTTGTATACCAAGGTTAAGCTTAATATTAAACTTGAACTATCAGGTTAACTAATAAAAAACATGGAAAGGTTGAAGAAAAGTTGTTCCTTGTGTGTTCTTGCTGAAACAAAAGGAAGTTTGCTTACAATGCTATAAATACCTGCGGTCTGGAGAGTTCACTGTAAAGTTTAAATAATTACAGGATAGAAATCTAATGGGAAAAGCATCTTTCCCAAACCAGATGGCAAAGTAATGTATTTTATACAGTAAGCACGCTCCAAGGCTCTCTGGGAATTAGTTCAAGCAAACCTGGAAAACACGAATGTAAGCACAGCCAGGGAATGGAGTTATAACATTGCCCTAATTCGGGGAAAAAGGATGGATTGGCTAAGAGATGTAGGTCAGTATTACCTACTGCAAAGGCCAGGGAAAGTGAAAGAAATTAAAAACCCACGGAGAACTTCGCTAACTCATATCCATAGCATACACACTGCTGTCAGAGGCAGAAAGGGCTCGTATTTAGCAGGGCAACTGGAGCCAGTATTTTGTTCTAAATGCTATCTTCTCTCCTTCTTTGGTGAGGGGAGGTTATAAAAAGTTCAAGTAGAGGCATAAATATTTTGATTGGCATTTGAAATCCATTTTGAGGCCTCCTGCAAGACTAAGGGATTAATCTTGTCATAAACATTTTTTCATACATATTTATATAGCATATGAAAAGCTGCTTCAAAGCTGCTCTGCTATATGTAGGCAAAAATGAATTTTCCTGCGTGAAGATGAGAGGAAAATAATTCCACATCCATCTTTGACTACATCAACCACTTCCAGCATCATGGCAATTACTCACTCACAAACTCCACTTCTCCCTTTGCTTCTCCTTCCTTATGTGGCAGTGGTCTGCTAGAATCTGTCCAAGTAGAGTGGTGTTTTCCGTACCATGCTCAAGTATGGACAAGAAACCAGGTTACCCCATTTTCAGCTTACTTAACAGCTAAAGGACTAGAGGCAGAGCTTTTCTCAGGCATAGTAATTCACCCTGAATGGATTATTATTCAAGAGAACAAAAAGTTCTGTATGAATGAAGAACAGGATGTCCTCAAAAAGTGAGGAGTTGATGGAGAGGAGAAGGAAGGAAGGGATTGCATCTTTACTTTCTTTTTTCCTTTACAATTTGAGACATTTGGTAAGCTCTGATGCAACTCAATCTCTCAGTCTTCTATTTCTAACAGTTTGTATTTCCATCTCAGCTTCTACTTGTTCTCTTCCTTTTGCAGTTCCCTGCCAGTTACCAGAGCAAATGCTCTTTTAACTCACAGAAGCAGCTTGTGTCTCCCCACTGGCAGCACAACCTCACTTTTCCTTGTTTTGAAAGCACAATCACGTCTGTACACTTCAAGACTGAGAACAAGCAACTCTGCAAACTCAGTTAAATCTTTCTCTCTCATCTCCTCCAAATCTAGAGATGCAAAAGCCTTTTTGTTTTGGGGTGTTTTGTCTTTTTTTTTTTTTTTTAATGGAAGCTTGGCCTTGTTACCAAAAATGTCCCAGAAGAACCCATTTTACTGATTTTGCTCAAAACCCTTTTTCTTGACAAGTTAAACATGTCATTTGAATTGTGTACACAGCACATGAGATGTGTTCCCATACTTCCAGAGCTGTGTTACAGCTGCAGCCAAACATCTGTGGAATAACTGTCTAGCTCAACAACTAGTTGGATTTTCTTTTAGGAAAGAAAATTCAGAAATATGAGCAATTCTGCTCCAGGACCACATTTGCAAGTTTTATGCTTCCTGAAGTTGGATGCCATGACTTACAAACTAGTTTGTTTGGGTTTTTTTTTTTTTTCTGTTTCCTCCTGTGACAGCTGTTGCACAATTACTGGTGTTGCTTTGTGATTTGTCCCCAAGCCTGAAGGCAAAATTAAGTTGTCAAAGAGTACTGAATTTGACTTACCCATTCAGCTCTAGGCAGAAAAGCAGCTCTATCAAGCTTGACCAATATTAAATGTTTGTGGCCAAGAGCCAAAAACTGCAATCCTCTGAAAGTTAATTGTGAGGTTTTGATGTTCCTCACAACAAATTGCTCAGCAGCTCTTCCCCCACAGCATCACTTAACAAGCAGGCTCAGTTCATCCAGAGAGAAGTTTTTCCCCTGTGCAAGAACTGCTACTTTGGAAGATGAGATTCACCCTATTCCTAAGAGAAGCACTAAAGGTTTGTATCATCAGCAACCCAGGGATTACAGAAGTGTTTCTTGGGTTGCTAATTCCAACAAGTAGATCATGGCTCAGAAAGTCACAGAAAACAGCAAAGTCAAATTTTCCCATCACCCCCTGCCGTGTGGCAGACTTAACTACTTTTCCCCTTAGAGCTTCAGAGAAAAATCAAAGCCAAAACGAAACTGATGAAACAAAACCACAGCTGACCAAGGTGTGGTTTCCTCTAATAACTTGTTACCATGGGAAGAAGGGTGCTCTCCTCTTATCTTTCCTTCCTGAGTGATCACTCAGCTCCAAAACCATCTAATACACATTTCTAAATAGTCATTATGAAGTTTGCTCAAAAACTGTAGAGCCGCAGTTATCTGCCTGGGGAGCCTGAGATACCATTGCAAAGTACGAAAGGAAAGGCCGCTGCACAGTGAACGGATGTTGGCGTGGGACACGCAGCACAAGTGCCAGCGTTCACCCCAGCAAAGCATCTTCTTGTGTATGTGGTGAAATGGGCCTGACATTTCAAGAGTGCTGTGGAGGACGTGCTGACTGTTGTCGTTTGTAGGGAGCACTGAAATGAGATATTTCCTCCCCCCACCTTAGCAGAAAAGCCTCATGACAAGAGAAATAAATTCTAACTCAACTTAAGGATTTTCCTTAAAAGCTCCAAATCCAAGGAAATACTTCCTCTTATTCTGCATAAAATGTCTACTAGTGTTTCCGTTGGAAGTTTTAATAAAATTAAACAGATCTATGCAGCTGTATAAACCTCAGCAAGCTGTTTCAGTGTGTGCATAACAGTCCCAAATTGGCTTGCAGATCACTGAAGATTCACAGAGAGAACATCATTGAATTATCGAAGGCTTGCTGATACCTCAAGTTAAAAAAAAAAAAAAAAAAAAAATTCTCTCCCTCTGCCAGTCCCCAGCTCTCAATTTTCTTGGACCCCATCTTGCTTTGCCAGTGCCAGTAACATGTGGCATCACCCTATCTTTGTTTGAAAAGACATCTGCTCAGCAGGTCTTTCAGGTCTGCTTTTTTTGTTTCCCCTGAGATGGCAAAAGGTAGATTGATTTACACTGGTACTTTGGCCAATCCCTGGCTTCCCATTTGCTTCTTCACAGTTTTTATGAAGGACATGAAGTACATGGCTGCCAGACATTTATGACTTCATCTGTAACATTTACCATGTGCCCTTCCCAGTTTGAGCATGTTTACTGCAGTGTCAGACCCTGCCAGAAAAGGGGAAGGTTATTTTACGGCTATGGAGATGATTGCCTTGCACTCTGTATCGTCAGTAGTGTCCCATGATTTGCCACGCAGCTTCCCAAAATACACTTTCCAGGGATTCCCGATGATTTCCCATGCTGTTCGCACTTTGCCATCTGCTGCCCCAATACCACTGTCACAAGGCATGGGTCTTTTGGTGAGATGGAGCAAGAAAGTCCTTTTTTGCACTCAATGTCTCCTTTCTTTCTCTCTGACTTCAAAGCTGCACTTGTTCACATTCTGGAGCCTTTCAGAGGGTGTGATACAGAAAATAGCTCCTGCCATCTACAGTAGACACTGCCCAAGTTGCAATGTCATGACCAGCACATAAAAAAAACCAAACCGCACTAAATGCACACAAGACAAGAGTTCAGGCAAGAACAGGAGATAAAAAACAAAGGAGAACATCCCCCTATAAAGTCCATCATAACAACCTTGATTTTCTAATAGAGTCTGCGGTATATAGTGGAAGGTAGTACTTGCAGCAGGGTAGAGGCTTGGATTACAAAGAGCCACCAGAACCAGTGAAATGGAAAAAGTCAGAGTTACTGACTGAGGAATTTGGAAGGTTTCCATGGCTGCAAAAAAAAAGAACTTGCAGAGCATCAAAGAGAGACTCCAAAAACTGCCTGCAGAGTCACTGCAAGCAGCCCCATCTCGCCTGGGAGCGTGAAGGGAAGGAGATGTTGCTCATGGCCATGGCCAGTGTTCACTGTTATTACCCAAAAGCAAATGCTGGCTCTGCTCCTGATGAGATGATGTTGGTACCCTCGGCTCACATTTTACAGCTCAATGCCTTACTGTGAGCTGCTTTTCACAGCTGCAGCATTGCATGGAGGCTACAGCTCCTCGAAACTTTGGTATAATAATTAAACTGACTATGACAGACCCTTCCTAACATCTTGACTGAGCTGCTTTTTCAGAGAAAACAATTCTTCAGGGCTTTGCAGAAATGAACTGCTGGTCCCAAAGAAATTCCCTGAAGGGCTTACAATTCTTTCAAAAATAAATATGGCCTCCAGATCCCAAGTAGCTTATTAAACAAAAATGTACTTAAATTTGTTAATTGTGTCATATAATGTTGACACGCTTGGGAGAATACTGGAGTTTTCCAGTAGTTATTTAAGTCTGCATCCCTACTGTCCTTTTGAAAGTGATTATCAACTTATTTCTCCCCAAACTATTATCACAGTCACAGTTTCCTTGTCACACACTGCTCAGGAAAATCTGACACATGAATGGAAAGATATTTGTCTTTTAGAAAGTGGAACATTTTAACCTCAGAATTGTGTGCATACATGTTGTACATGAACATATGTATTTTAGAGATAGATCAGAGAAATTGGGGCATCATATGCTACATTCTTTCCTATGTCCATTCTATTTAATTCACTAGAAAATTATGTCCGAATCCCATATTCTGGGTGTTATTAAAGGGAAAGGTGAAAAACACTGAGAACTTAAAACCACTCTCGGAAATAGTACAAATAAAATAATTGTCAAACTGTATGAACAAAGTATTTTCTGATGTACTACTCCTCCTGCTTTCAAGTGTATTCTGCTCTTTCCTCACCTGCTGCTCGGGTGCACGTTTATCATGCCACATTTACATCTCAGCTGGTTTATTTCATGACTGTTATGAAGATATGCAGCAACTTCCAGGAGTTGAGTGGTGTCTAAGAGCAGATTAGAACTGCTTGGCAAAATACAGTGTTTAAGATTTGTAGAATTTGTGTGTAAGAATATAAGATAACAGAAGAACACCTTTGCTCACAAGCACCTTGATGTTAACAGCCTTTGGGCGAGGTTGATCATGTATACGACATTTGCAAATTCCATTGAACAATTTTATAATTAGAATGTCTTTTTCAGCAGTACTTCAATACCTATTAAAATGCAGCCATCTCCAGTGCTTTTCTGTGCTCCCTGCAACAAGCCCCAGTATGAATACGGTAAGCTTTTGAAAAAGACCCCATTGCTCAGAGCTCAGGTATCCTCTCTCTTGTTATAATCTATCAAGTTTTCATCTCTTTCCATTCATGTGGCCATGACAGAGGGAATGATGAGCTTTTCCCACTTCCTCCTGATAACGTCAAGTTACAATACCAATCCCACAGCTAGCAAACTAGAATTTAACTTTTTTTTTTTAATTATATGGGAAAGTTTAACTATGGGTTTATTAAACCAAGTGAACACCACATTCTTCACATAGCAATTTGATTTTGTGTTTAACAGGATGCTTTTTGCCTCCTTTCCAGGCTTTCCATCACTTTCCAAATGAAGTTGGATGTTACTGTTTAACCTATAGATTTGTTTTGGTGGTTTGTTGTTTTTTTTTTTTTAATTGAGGACTGCAAGTTATAGGAGGCATCTCTTTTTTTGCATATTTTGAAAATAGGTGGAAAAATAAATTTCAAAATTTTAAAAAATAATTACAACCCCATCATAAATTCAATATTATTGTACAACTATCAATGAATATTTACATAGTTTTGTAATACATCATTCTCCCTGCCTTCTGGAAAGAAGCATTTCAAGATCAAGTAGGGAAGAACCCTAAGCTGAGTTATCAAGAAATACCAAACAACTATTTCCCCTATCATGACTGAACATGAAAAGCACATAAATCTTCTCCTTTGGAAGCAGAGTCATGGACAGACAGTGAAAAACTTTCTCTTCTCTGAAAAGCAGCCTGTTAAGTGAGACCCTTGATAGGAAACATTTTTAACTAACATGGCTTTATCTGTAGAGCCAAGATAAGGACAGAAATCAATTTAAAAGAGTGAATGTAAAGCTTAACACCAAAGAAGAAGCACCTTTTAAATGAATCCTCACTCACATGCTAACACTGAGCATTCACCTACCATTGTCATTTTACAGGGAAACCCGAAGAGGACAGTTTTACTCTCGGACATTCCCAACATGCTGCAGAAGCACACAGGCAGCCCCAGGACCTGCCCAAGGTGGCAGAAGATGAGAGAAGTGTGACCATTTGCACTGAAAAAACAAGAAAACATGAAACTCTCCAGGATTTCCCAGTCTCTTCTCCCCAGTGGGCCTTCTGAGAGCTGCAGTCACCCTAAGGATAATGAATCATAAGGGACCCTGGACGCACTAGGGCTGCCCTAGTCTTTTGGTAACTTTGCCAAGACCCCGCTGGAGACTGCTGCTTCTCTAAGTACTGTAGTCCCTGAAATTCTTCTGATATAAGCTAGAGTAATTAACTAGTTTTACATCTCGGAAGGGAATTTAGACCTTACCTCTGTTGTTGTACACAGAACAGATTATTTTTCACAGGTGCCTAAATCTCGTATGATTTTTATGACCAACTTAGGTGTTTAATGCATAGGAAAATTCTGCAATGTTGACTTTGATGGTATGGAGGTAAGTCTCCACATTGCTGGCTGGAGCAGCCTGTCATTGTCAGAAAAAAATCACTTAGCATTAGCTGTCCTCTCAAGAACAGTACAATTTGTGAAAGCTATAAAAAGTTTTTTTTTTTTCCACTGTTCAGTTCCCTCACTCTATGAAATGAGATTTTAGCTTTTGTATTAAATCATTACTAGGAAAAGGATATATAACACTTTTTCCTCTTAAAATAATTGATAGAATAATAACTGTCATTGTTGTGAATGGCAGAAATGGGAGTGACAGCCAAATGGGATTTGCACCTGGAAATTCTCTCTTGAACATGTTACAGCTACTCCTTTCCTCACAACAGGGGTCAGGAACATAGTGCAAAAAAATATAGCTGTACGTGTATGCACTGCACAAACTGCCATGCTGAGGATCTTCTCATACTTCAACGCACAAAGATTCTTCTGTAAATAGTTCCAATATTGGTCACGTAACTTTGGTTGAGGTTATCAGACGGATGAAGAGAAAATGTTTGTTTTGTACTGGGAAACATGAATTCTGAAATTTATTCCCAAATTATAAGTTCCTTGTGTCATTCTGGAAGCATACCATTTAATGTGCATCTCATTTCCTAGCCTGTGAAATGGATACTGATATTTTTGACTAAGGCTATGGTTTGGATATGCCCACGAGTATATTTCAGTTCATTTATGAAATATGCAGTTATTATGCAATCACTGAATAAAAGCTCAGATATAAAAAGAAAACACACCACACTAAGCTTCTCTAACACAGGAATTGTGACTACATAACATGACCTTAAAAAAACCAACCAAGCAAACCAGCCATCTGGAAGTCTAAAATGTTGCTTCTACTGAGAACAACTAGGTTTTCCCCACTGCTTTGTCTGTGATGGACTTCTCTTTAGGATCATACAGAACCCCTCATAATTTTGATATATGTATACATCCCTTCTCTGAAAACAACTAAACACTAAAATGAGAAGTTAGGAACAACTGAATTAAGGGTAACTTAACATTTTTTTAAAGCCTGAGAGAACTAGAAAAAAATTAAAAACTAAATATAAGAAAGGTTCATTGATAAACATGCATTGTGATTATTCCAGTATTCATTCCCTGAGATTATCACCTGAGGAAGTGATATTTTTAAGTCATGCTGCTTGCACAGTTTGGAAATATTTCAGAACAAAAAAAAACCTTAGTTATACTACTTTGCTCTGAAGTTTTAGCTTAGAAATAAAAGAGCAAGTTCTTGCAGTTGCTAATAAGTCCTTAAACTCATGCATAAACATTTAGCTAATTCCTGGAGTCATATGCAAAGACAGGATAGTTTGCAGCTGTGAATTGCGAATGCTTTTACAAAAACACTCAGTGTTTCCTGAGACCAAACCCTAAATTGACTTGTTATGCTCTGCTATGGCTGTTGAATTCATTACTACATTTGGTGCAGTTTCATTATAGCAGCAACAATTTAACACCCTGTAGTGGCAATTCTAAGTAGAAAATTAAATTATACATTTGCTTTAGTTCAAGCTATGAAAACTATCTATATATAAAACAACACAAAATCTCTTTGAATAATAGGTTTACATGGATATGGGGTTTTTTTCACAGGTATTAAAACATGAGACAGGAGGGGAAAAAAAAAATCAGATACTATAGATCTTGAACCTCATAGCTAAAGTACTGTCCAAGGGCAATTTTATGAACAAGAGTGATTAAGGAAATGGAGAGCCATAGCAGAAAGACTCAAAATGGTTACTGATTGATTACTTCAGAGACGAGATTCATTACCTCAGATAGGAGATTGAAGAGAGCTGTGTTGAAAACACACAAAATGATGAGTGGTGCACAGAGAATGGGTTGTGAATTTTCATCCTCCACCAAGCAAAGGGGATGGGCTGGGGCACACACAGGCACTCCGCTGTACCCATGGGGCCCTTGTCTCCATGGCCACCAGCCACAGCACTGGGCACGGAGTTGGTAACTCCCAAAAATATAATGCCTGAAGGACACAGCCTCTGCATGCTGCATGGTTTGTTACGCCTTCCTCAAATATTTGCATGTGCTGGAAGCATCCTTGCAGAGAAAAAATAGTGCACATAGTGACAAGAAGTTCGATCCAGTATGCTTATTCCCATCTAATGACCGATAAAAGCAGTGAGAATATGACTGCTCTATATAAGGCAGGAAGTGGAACAGCCTTTAAGCATGGAGTGATACAGATAACACAGCTGGGCAGTCCTCAGGCGCTCCCCAAACCTTCCTTCCACCACTTCCAGGTGGCACAGCTGCTTTCATTTCGCTGCATCCTTAGCTATGCTCATGTTTGCAGGGCAATGGCAGGGACTTCGGGACCTGTCTCTGCAGCCACCCATGTTTGCACTACCACCACTACTGCCGAGATGTTTTTAAAATAAGAGACTCTACTGAAAGTCAGGAAAGGATTTTATTTTAGGGGAAAAATAAAAATCCTTCAGGTGGCTTGTTGCCCACTGATTGAGATAAAGCCCAAATTCTGCAGTTGGGGCTTTTATGCAGTTTAACAGAAATTACCAACAGCATATCACAGGGAGGCAAAATGTTTTTCTTTAACTTGGTATGATTTCCAATGCAAAAATATAAACAAAATGACCTCTTTCACAACTGATCATGCAATAAAAGCAGCAAGTATGCTCCTGGTAATACTTCCCTGGCATCGTGCTATGATGTTTACAGTGATATCTTCAAGCTCTTCCAAATCGCTCTCAAAATGATGCTAACAGATACCCTGGCAGGTTAATAGGACAGCTCTGCTTTCAGATGCTCATGCCAAACAGGTCATCCATGGAGATTAACAGCTAAGAACACCACTATTAGATTAAATTGCATATTTACCAGAAACACATTAAACATCTTGCCCTTAGTAACAGGTTTATCTCTTTTAAAGACAATTAGTTTGTAAACTATTTATGGGAACTCAGAGACTAAAGTCAAAGAGGTTGTTAGGCTGCTTGGGAGCTTGTCTTTTCTTGTGTTTGGCTCTGAGAATTTGATTAAGGACAATGGCTAAAATTAACAAGAATAAGACATTTCCCTTCACTGGCTAGATCTATAGACTTCTAAGGCCAGAAGGCAGCATCATATTATCTCACCTGACTCCTCTTAAACACCACTTAAAGAACACTAATCTGAACCTGACCCTTACTTTTGAACGAAACATATCATGTCACATCATTCAGGGTGGAAATCAGAGAGGAAATTGCTCTGCTGTGCAAAAGCAGGGAGATTACCCAGAGAAGCAAGAGATGCAGCAGCTACAGCGGTCCTCAGCTCAGGAGCAGAGCACGCCACTTCTCTAGCGGATACGGGGACACCAAAGGGGACCACCTACCTTAACACGACAGGGTGTCATGGAGTTGTGACACAGCATTGCAGGGGACCAAGATGTAAGCATTCAGAGATTAAAATAACAAGACAGGAAGCTGTGTTTTTTTTCCTCTACAAGTCCAAACCAGACACCAACCATGTCTGTCAGAACACATCATCTTAAGTTTTGACCAAGTGCTTGTCACACAATTTTAACTGAATAACTGTTTCTGATGAAACAGATTCATTCAAAAACAAATGAGGAAGACAAAAAAGCTAAAAGTAAAAATCAATATTTACTGTATTGAAGACCAGCAAACTAGACTATATCCAACACGCAGCCCAGCTTGCTTCTGGAAAATATGAAACATATGATCTACATAAAACATCAACTGAATACCAAGATTGATATGCTTCTCTCAAAGATTTTTTCCCCTCCATACTGTTATTGTAGAGTAGCTACTGAGGTAGAGAGGTAAGGGCAATTTTATGCCTGTGGAGCCTCATCCCATCCTGAGCACCGTGTGAACTCCATAATGCGTGGCTGCAGAAATTCATCCATTTCTGCAGTACATGCAGCTTGCACAGGAATGAAAGACAGTAACAGCCAGAAAACATTCTGGAGACAGTGAGCCTTTGCTATCTAGTCCTATTTGGAGACCAGAAGTTATGGATTTTTTTTTATCACAGGATATCTCCCCTCTTTCCAATGCATGAACAATGCATTTTTTTTTCTTTCCTTTAACAGTAATCATCCCTCCTGCACAAGGTGCCAGCTGTGCTAATGTGCAGAGGGGACAATTACAAGAAGGCTGAGAGGAGGAGGGAGAGCCTCCCCAGAGTTGCCAAGCTTTTCACATACCATCTCAGAATTAGTGAGACTGAAAAAAGAGTCATAGGTGAGCAAAAATCTAGATACTGACTCAAGTAACAACCTGCCTATTTTCACACCTTAGATCTCTTCAAGACAATAGTGAAGAAGAAATTAACTTAGGATGACTCAACCACCTGCCTAAGTGCTGCTCTACATAGTAGCTCTTCCATCTAACGTGGGCAGCACTTCAAAAAATAATGGAGTAATGGTTTGGTGTCCACAAATACAAAGAGCTGACGCTATTATTTCAGAAGTGCTCGCATGCCCTTGCCCAACGCAGTGTAAAATATAGCAAATAAAAGCCATTTTGCCCTCAAGAAACAAACTTTAAAAAGAAAAAAAAAATCTGAATTTGTCACAAGCAATTTATTTAGAACAGCTGAAAGCAAAGCTATGTGGGGAAGACAGTGAATGATCTTGTTAAGAGCCTCTGGAAAAGTACTGGAAGACATTCTTGTCTGCTCAAAAGAAAATTCTCATTAGGTGCAAGTTTACTTCCCAAAAAGTCAAGCTGAAAGCTTATCGGATTGGCAACGGATTACCTTACTTACAGCCATGTAAGTAATTTAGTGACACGGTGTTGAAATAAGATAAGACTGGGAGTAATTAGATACTTATTTAACAGACAAAACAGCAGAATACTGCGCGGAACACAGACTTCCCACCATCTGCTTCCAGGCCCTTTAAAGGTCGTCTGGATCACCTGAAGTGCACTTGTGCCTGGTAAACTTAATTAAGAGCTCAGTGTAGAGTTTCACAAAGAAACAAATCACTAATCCTCCAGTCAAAAACAGGCAAATACATATGTGTTTAGCTTAATGCTTTGCAAAGCTATTATTGACCAGGAGATTTTACCTTATTATGATTGCACAAAAGCTTGTAGGGGCTCAACAGAAGATGCCAATGTATTATCTCCGTGTTCAGATATTAAAAACAAACAAACAAAAAAAAACCAAACAAAAAACCCACAAACAAACAAACAAACAAAAAAAACCTAAAAACC
>WHYT01017355.1:405543-416360 GCA_009806455.1 Tetrax tetrax
CCCCCCCACCCCCCCCCCCCCAAAAAAAAAAATCAAGTCAGCACTACAAGGTCTCAGTAAATATTTCTGGAATTTCTTTTCTATAAGAGAAAAAGAGATTGCTGATTTCTAATAGCATTTTCTTGAACCCTGTAAAATCTGGACTGACTGACACTATGCCAAAAAAAAGCATGCTCCTTTTCTGTGTTTTTAATGTATCTTTTGCTAAATGCAGTTGCCTCTGACCTCTATCCATGTGTCTCCAGTTTAGAGACAAGGATGTTATGCAGGACAGCGTCAAATGCTTTGCACAAGTCCAGGTAGATGCCATCAGTCTCTCTTCCCTTATCTACCAACACTGTAACACCATCATAGGAGGCCACCAAATTGGTCAGGCACAATTTGCCCTTAGTGAAGCCATGTGGGCTTCTTTTGCCAACTTTTACAGTGAATGTGGAGCTCAAGTCCTCAATACACTGTGTGAAATATGAATGCGTTTGACATATTGTGTTATAATCACTAACAGAACCAAAAAAAAAAAACCATCATACTCAGTTAAAAAAGTTAATTATTTGTCAAAATAGCCCCATTTCTGTAAATCACTCTGTGATGGTTCAGATATCACTTGCCTAAAACCCACAGGCAGAATCAAGAACACATATATTGTGTGCAGATGGACAGAGTAACAAACCTAGAAGCAAAAATTCCACATGCATCTGCCTCAAACAGGAGGAAAAACCACTTAAATACCCTGGGATCATTTTTCTGCTTTGTTCAGTCGTAAGAAAGTTTTACCCACTTCTCTCCTTATGGAGAGTCATAAGTGTCCAAGTACCCCTCTTAAAACTTAGAATTATCTTTAAGAATCTTGCTTGAATGCATGACATTTTAAAGTACTCAAGTTTTTCAAAGTCAGAGCACAGCAATATTAAAATATAAGCCATTAAAAATGTAAAAGCAAGCAAAAGGGATCAGTGTAATGTTTTCGGTAGAGATGAATATCCTTAATCAATTTAAATCTAACATTATTCCTTCAGACCATCCTTGACTTTAAAGCAAACATGAAATGATGTTTGGGACTGAGCCTGATATAGCTCAAGATCTGTCATAATGACAGGAAGAGTAGCTGGTAAATTAAGAAAAACAGTTTTACTGTTGAAGCAGGTAAGTGTTTTGTATCTGAAAGCAATAGCCAGCTCTGAACGTAAGGGCAAACAAGCTTTTCTTAACAATGCAAAGTAGACAAGTGCAAAAACTGACTGCAACAGCTGTAATGTGTCACAGCATCTGTAATTAACAAGTCTAAACTACTTGGTAGGACAGTAACACCTGCACACTCCGTTGGCAGCAAAGACATGAACCTGAGCAGCCAGATGTGGAGCCGGGGCATGGCAACATGGTCCCGTATTCCTCCTGAAATTGTGCATTTCAACACAGTAACGTGCCACTGAAGTCAACAGATCGGACTTTAACACCTCCATCCAGGAGGCTCTGAAGAACGCCGACATATTGCAGCAGAATTGGAGGTTTATTCTGTCCCTTGTTTTTATTTTCTCCTTCTACCTTCAGTTTCGTTACCTGACAAGTGCTACCTCTTCAGACAGTAATCAGCACTTCAATAAAGTGGGGAGAAGGGAATGAGAAGCATTTCATTTCACTATATATAGTAAGACATACCTTTAAAAAAAAGATCTGACATGTCCAAGTTTTTGTACATCATCCCCAACTGCTTTTACTATAGGAGGCTTTACAGCTACAAAATGAGCATATTACACGCATTATATACCCTGCCTTTTAGACAGAGGTAACTGTATTTTATTCTTTGCTGCAGTGTAATACTGAAGCATCCTCTCCAGAAGACAGCATTCCACACTACAGAAAGGTATTAATAGCCAAAGTAGTAGCTTGTGACATTATCTCTTACTTTCATAGGTGAACTTTTACCTATGATTTTATTGGGTTTTAAAAGACACTTGCAAGTGCTTTCATACAGAGGCTTGTTGAAGACTGTAATACTGCTTAAGGTTTTAGATGCTTGTTTTATTAATGGAAACATTCAGGCTAATAAAATAAATTCCAAAAGATTTCTGCTTCCTACAGTTCAGGACAGGCTAAGTATCACAGAAATATACACTTTCAGGTTTTTTTAAGCCTGTTTTCGGAGCCAGACATTTCTCTATACAACTTGTCTTTATGCCACGTTGTTCGAAAAGATGCAGAAAAGCATTGACTCATGTTTCATAATATAAAGGATGCAAGTTGTAAATATAGAGCAAATGACAAACCAAAAATACAAATTCTTCTCTCAAAATGAAAGTCAAACTGAGGAATCTTAAGAGCCAAAATTAGTCTCTCGCGTTAGATGTTAAGCATGAAACTCATATGAAGAAAAGCGTGCCAAAATTCTCTTGAAAAAGTCTTTTAATACGAAAGATTTACACTGAAACTCTGCATTTTTAGAGGTGGTTTAGCTTTATGAGAAAAGCAACAAAAACACAGGTGTAGGTTAGGAACAGTTTGCAGGCCAGATGAGATTACCTTCCCCGTTTCAAAAAAGCTCCAAATGTTCAAGTCATTGTCCTTAAACTAAAAATACTGAGAGCTATGAAACAGGTGGGAAAGGATGTTTACAACACATTCCTCAAAGTAACAAATTAGCATCTGTAGGATGGAATATAGCCCACCTCCTTCAGAGACACTTGTCAAGTTCTTCCCCAGTGCTGCTGGTAAGTAAAGGTGGGCAAATGCTTCACAGACCAATATAAAGTTTATTTCACTTTTATTACTTTGGTAAAACTGAGAAAGACTTATAAAAATGTTTGGGAAGATCTTCAGCCTACCAGACTACATCCTTGCTACATTTAGAAAGCTAAAAGCTTTTGGAAAAGCTGGCTTCTAAGGTTCTCTAATACCTCAAAAATGAGCTGTAAAGAGACTCTTTTCATCAAAAAGGACTTTCAACTCTCAAAGGTTGGAGGTATTAAAAGCAAATTACAGTTCTCATTAAACTGAAAACTAAAGTTTTACTAGTGAAAACAACCAAAAAAATTACTTATTAAAGGTACAATTGAGACTTTCCTCACGGCTCTCACCAAAGTCAAAGCAATATATCTGTAAGGTCAGATGAAATGCCGGCCCTCTGCACGCAGAACAGGCTGGCTGGTCACGGGCAGGGGCTGCTCACCAGCCAGCAGCAGCACCACGAAGGCACAGAGACAATGGAAGGAAGGCGGCAGCTAATTCTAAGTCTAGCCAAGCTTGAAAGTGATGCAAGATCCAAGAAATTATGGAAAGAGGGCTTAATAAAAGCACTTTGAATTGTTCAGGCATCTCTCTCCGCTCCCTTCAATTTTATAGTGCTCATCACAGCTCATCCTTTTCACCCTGTGTGCACAAGTTGCTGCAGACAGCTATGAAGGAACACATCAGTGCTTCTGCAAAACAGCAGACGCCACTAAAATGTTGCAGGTCAAAGGAATTAGAGGATCTCTTTCCCTTGGCTATTTAAGGATATTGAAATACTATCGTAGTGTAAGGTAACAGCTTCACCTTTTAATTTCCAGACTGTTTAACCAATGCATTCTTGCGGAAGGTCACATAGGTTTATACAGAGAAACAGAAATTTTGATTTGAGATGAACTGAAGAATTAGCTACCTCTTGACGACTTCTGGAAAAATTCTTCATATGCACTTTTTCCAGAAAAAAAGAGGTATCTTTCTGAAGGCAGGCTCATTCAGCTTTGCATTGCCACTGAAAGCTGCTAACAATTACTAGAAGGATCAAAGTTGAAGGAAGGGTTCTCTGTTCTGTTTTTCTCTCCAAGTGGCTCTCAAAAGAAAGGAGAAACCACATGGATGGAAAATATCAAAGTGCTGGCTTCTGCCTCTATTTAGGAAGCTAAACTGCAAATGCAGTTTTGTGGTGATAGCTGAAGAAATTCCAAGGAGAGGAGGATATCCCAGTATGGTAAGGGGTCCCCTGAGTCACCGCTCAGTAATGAGTGACCAAAAGGTCTGTATGTCACTTAAAAGGCTACAAGAGAAATGTCTAAATAATGATGCTTTAAAGAATACATTTATGAATATGGCCAGGATCAGCTTCCTCAATACTCCAGAACATGCAAAGCTCCTTTGAAACGGCACAGAGCAGTGCTGCCTCCGCCTGTAATGGGTTTGACTTGTCAGAGCACTGAGCAAGTCCTCAACTCTGCAAAACATCCAGAGCTACTCTGTTTTTCCTGTAAGTGGAGTGTAAGTGATGGTGGAAAGTTGTAGTAAGCCGATCTCGGTATTTACAGCTCGTAGCTTTCTAAAACCACCACCCTCTGAAGCATAAAGGATGGATTTCTAATATAGCTGTATGTAAAAGTAAATCACATAATTGCAGCTCTCCAAATTTACAAAGTTAATTTTCACATCTATCCCCTTCATGGATGGTCTCAATACAATTTTTGCTTACAAAGAACGCCTGCAACAAATCATAGCCCTTTCCCCCCACCCCCCTTATTAGTTACAATTAAAACATTTCTACAAAAGTGTTTCTTGAACAAATACAGCAATTTATCATTTGTGCATGCTTAGAAATTCAAATTCAAAAACGTTTGTTCCAGCAGGCAACATTTAGTCAAAGAAAAACAAACAAACAAAAAAAACCAGGCAAACATGAGGTCAGTCTCCTCAGAAACTCAGCTGGAATGATAAATGGAGCTTACACGTTTCACACTTGGACTATTTGGAAAACAAAATTACCAACTGGCACTTGTTTCTTTTTCAGCCCTGCTGTCCATAAAATAATAATAAATAAAACAAAACCTAGCACAAGTCTACAAAACTCTTGACAGCATTATGTGCATTATGCACAGACTTATTTGCTCCACGAAGCCATTGTCAGCTTTTTCAGCTCCTGCCATGGACCAGACCAGAAGCAAAACTGAGCTGTAAGCCATGAGAAGGACCCAGTCACAAAGCAGCTGTTCCAGTTCTGCCACCTACAGCAATTCGTTTCCCCCTGTTGTCACTCATCTCAGCTGAAATGCCACTCATTAGCAAGATTGTAAGCAAGTAACCTTTCTCCTTAGCATCTCCCTCCCCTCCAACAGAGATCCAGTTTGGGAGGAAGAGCAGGACTTCAGCGGGGAACAGTGAGACAGAATGAGGGTAAGGGGTAGGATAAAGCTGGTGGCAGAGAAAGGAAAAATGCACAGGAGGAAGGCAATCAGCCGAAAAGACTGGGAAAGATGTGTGGCTGAAACTAGTTGCTGACAGGTGTGGATGAGATGTGAATAGTGGGGCATCTCTTAGTTTTGGTTCTTGTCTTTCTCCACACTTCCCTACATACCCTTAAAAAAAAAATACAATCTCCTCACTGATCATCTTAAACAAAACTTAGTAACATCAGCTGAGAAAGGTGAGGAGATATGAGGCAAGTCAGAACTTAAAAATCTTACAAAACTGGTGATATTTTACAGATGCAAAATGGTACTACTTTAATGTACTTAACCCTACACACATCATTTCTTGACACAACTGAGTATAAATCAGTTCTTATGAATTTTTAAAAGCACTTTAAAAAGGAGGAAACATAAAGCCAGGAAATGCGTTTCCCCAGACTTTACTGTTTTCAAATTTACAAAGTTACATATCAGATAAGTATTTTGTGTTACAGCTTAACTGCTACAGCTTTGAGGCCAACATGGTGGCACAACTGCCAAGAGCCATCTTCTCAAAGTAACCTGGTGACAAAAGCAAATCATCACGGCAACAGACCGGTCAGGACCCTCTTGCCTCATCTCCAGCGCCTGAGGGAACTCTGGTGAGATCTCTGCTCATTAGTATCTGGAGCCCATCTATATCACTCAACACCACAAAACAACTTTGCTGTGGCTTCTGCTGCCTCCATAAATCCCTCTTTTATAGTTTATTGTGTAAGATATCAGCCACAGTAAACGCCAGTTCTATTTTATAATACAAGAAGAGAAAAAAGTCTGTAATGATCTGCCTAATGATAGCATCTCATGAGAAATTTTATATTACAACAATAAAGTGCCTGTTTGTTTTAACCTTCTATTACTCTCTAGGGACTCATTCACACTGCATTGCATACAATTCACAGCTACCCCGTGGAGGTTTTGTATCTGTTGCCCCCCTATTATTATTTAATAAATAATACTTTTTTAGTACTTTTTTTTTTTCCCATGATACTGTGCAGCAGCACTGAAACCGCAGGCAAAAGGAGAGAGACATCTTTTACACTAAAATATCAAGGAGATGAAGTTCCAAGCAGCAGCATCCATTATCTGCAGATAAGATGCTTTTCAGCCTGGGCTAACACAGGTAGTGGAAGTGGTTACTTGTACCTCAGTCTGAAACGATCAAAGTGAGGAAAAAGGATTAGATGTCAAAATACTTGAAGTGTATCCCTTTGATCAGAATCAAAATCAGGACTGAACTTTGAATATAATGTGCTGGTACATTTCAGTGGTCCTTTGAAGAGGGAAATATCTATTCATGAACATGTAATACTGCTGGTATGATGGAACAGTAAAGCTGACATGTTATTCTCTTTCCCTAATTTGGCAAACCCACCATGCTTACAACTTTCCATTCTTCCTTAAGAAATCAAATTCCTGCTTTTTAATAGAGCTGCATGACTCACATCATCCTCAATAAGCTGTGGTGCTGGGACTGATACCATTTTCCACACAGCCATTGTTGTCCCAAATTTGAGTTCTTTACCTGGTGGGTGCTAGCTTTGTGGATTCACCACCTGGCACCCATATTTGCGCAAAAGATGTGATCCACTCTCTGCACACCAGGTGAAAAACCCAGATTTTGGACAACACCATTGCAAACACATTCAGCTACACGTGACCAGGTGCGAAAGCATGTGTCTGTAATTTTTATCCACTGTCTAAAGCAGACACAGTTCTGCATCACGTTCCATAGTCCTACATGTTATTAAAAACGTACTAAGGCTCTGCTGTCCCACCCCTATGGGTGTATACAGGACCTTGGGCGGGGCGGCTGGGAGGAAGGGAAGCAACACAAAAAAACAGAGTAATGTTAAAGGACCAAGAGGGATCATATAGTAACATAAGTTTGCTGTGAACAATTTGACTACGATGAAAAAGTGTTCAAAACAGCGACAAAATAAAATTTGTCCCTGCTACATCTCAGTTACTAGGTCACTAATATTTTGAAAAATGCAGAAGAGGAACCTGAAATTCAAAATGAAAAAGTAGAAGGCAGAAGTATTCCCAAAGGCCACTCTCCATACAAGAGGTCTGGTACAGAAACTCTTAGCAGATTAAAGTTGCTACTCAGGCCTGAAATGTAGAAATCACGATGACATAAATAAGGTTAGAGGTGGTTTGAAGGCATTTAAGTGGTTCCCAGACTTTGGGAATGAAGAAACAAAGAATGCGATTGCAAAACACAGATTAATGCACAAAGTCCGATCAGACTAAGCCTAATCTAAGCACCAAGGTGGCTACGTGGGCTCTCAAGATAGCTGTAAAAATTAATAAACTGATAGCACAGACTTATGGAAAGAAGACTGGAAAGTCAGCACACAGTGATGAACAGGACTAGGAGTGCTTTTAGTCCTGTATCAGCTCTGTTACAAAGCAGTGTTTCAAGGGAAAATTACGAGTTCAAGTTGTCAGTAGTAACTTCACAATAACTTCAGTTCAAAGCCTGGATTGAAGCTTGCTATTTAAACAAAATAAACCCTTTCTTTGTAGTCTATAAAGATTTTTCAGTGAGTTCACTCTGAAAAAGCACAAATTATCTTTAGACATCCTGAGATAGCCATGTGAGCAAAAAAGTAAACAACCGGACTATTAAGTGAAATTACAGTATCGGCTAGAAGATGAGGCCAAGAACTGAGACACCAGCAATTATTATAAAAATTAAACTGCTACAGTTTAAAAGCAAAATCCTGTGAAAGATCATTACAGCACGCCTGAGTCAGAAATAATGCAGACAGTCAGCAATACAATGTCTGATTTTTATTCCTATTTAGCCTCTTCTATGATTAGGAGCTTGTTTGCTTGCTTCAGTATTGAGCTATGAATGTGTTTGTTGACTTTTTTAAACAATGTCTATTTTCCGCATGGTAGGATCTTGCATTCCCTCATTACATCACAGAGTTCTGTTTTACCAGGAAGATAAAATCACCATACAAAATCATTTGCACTCAATGTACTCCACCCCTCACATTAAGATACTGCATCCAAAATAAGGCCAGATACTGCCTTATTTCATGCTGCCTCATGTTCACTTCTCAGAAAAAGTTAACTTCTAATCTCTGCGATATAAAAATGATATAAGGTTTAAACACTGCAGAAAATTTACCACCACTAACTGCTGCCAAATTCATTTTTTATTTCTCTAACCAAAGAAAACAGTTTAAGAATTCTTAGCTAATACAAATAGACTAAAATACATTGCAAACAAGCAGCTTAGTTCGGAAAGAGCTTGCATGCACCTTGATAGTGCATTGACTAGAAAAATAAAAAGGTCCAGCTTTGATTCAAATAAGTTGTGGTTGATTCTGGTGCCCTTTCCATTGCAAATAAAGACAAAATGCACATTCATTCACAGGCTAAAAACCTAGGAGCCACTGAAAAGCTCCACCTTGAAGTGACAAATCTGAACCACAACTAAAATTTCCTTATCAAGTTGCCAAATTTATTCTGGAATAGTTCTGCTCATTAGTGTTTTGAAAGGGTTAAAACTTAGCATCATACTGAACTCCTCCAGTTATTATTTTTCCTCTACTCAAAAAAAAAAAACAAAAAAAAAACAAAAAAAAGAAAATGTAATGTAAAATGTTTTTCATGTAGCTCACAACTGTATTGTTTTTGTACAGTATATTTAATAAATTGTTAGTTATTATATTTTTAAAATTACTGGTATGTCTAGCTCTCTAGAAGTACATTTCTCAAATAAATGTGGTAATTTGTGAAATCATTATGATGGACACTCATTCAGGTTTGAAATAATGACACCAAGAGATAAGCACTTCAGGACTGAAGAGCTGCTTTCAACAGATTATTATACATCAAAGGTTGAGCCAAAATTAACCTCCAATATAATCCTAATTTATCTAATGAAAAGTACTATGTATCTTACTCACACATAAGTACATTTAGCAATTTTGTACGTTCTTCTAGTAAGAACTTTCTTCCCATAATGACTGAAAGTTTCAAGCCTGTAAAAGCAGCAATTTGCTCCCTGCCTGCCATGAATAGTCCTTTGCTGGGTGCAAAAAAGGACTTTGGTATATGACAGACTCAGAGAATGAAGTCAGCAGATATAGAAATAACTGTTCTGCATTGTTATAGTCCATAATTATATAAATTTGATGCTCATAGTTTGTGTTAGTCATAGCATTTTGCTTTACAATGCTAAAATTGGCTTTTCATCAAGACTGGGATTCTTCTCCTTCCTGTCCACAGCACTATTGATAACACCTTTCTCATCACATTCTGAATAACCAAAAGGAATGCTATCAATAGTGAGATTAGGTCATGTTCAGATACCCAATTAAGCCTTTCTAAAAGAAAATTATTAGCTGCAGCTAACTTCAATCTCTTCCTCCCTTCTCCACTCTCGTCCATGTACATCTTAACATAGAACTCTCCTTCTACTCCTTCCTCTAAAAACACAGACAGCAGGGGGTTTACATACACAGTCAAACAGAAGAGATAATCAGCAGGGAGCCACAGTAATACCCCTCTCCCAAATCAGGGCTTATGGCTGTCCACAGCTGCCACTAGCCCCTGATGATGGTGACCGGCTCAGACCTACACCATGTATCTTGGAAAATGTCCTGGCCTCACAGGCAGCCCAAACACCCTGCGTCTGGGCACAACACGTGCGGTGGGACCACAGGAGCTGGCTGCCCTGCGCACAGTGGCGGCAGTGACAAAGGGCTGCCTGCCATTGAGCTGGAGCAGCAATAAACTCACATTCTTAGAGATCTTCTCCAGAAGTTTCCTTTCTTTTTAGCCGCCTCATTAGGAAACAACTTAGATGTTAGCTACCGCAGAGGCAAAATACCCAAAGGAAAGATACACCAGCAGGCTGATTTTGTAAGACAACCGCTATGTTCTTACATAGGTGGTACAACTGAACTACAAAGCAACAAAATTAATTCCTCTACTATGAATTACGTAACTGAGTATTAATATTCACTTAAAATCCTAAATTCACTTAAATACTAAAAAGTCAACTAAAGTAATAAGAATTTGGAGATAAATAATGTATAAGAAGATATGGATCAGAACTAGTTATACAATTTTAGAGAAGCTCAGGTTTGCTAAAATATAAATAGTCAACAATGTCATAATGAAACAATCCAGAGCATTCTAGCAATATGTGAATAATTGACACTTGTCTCCACATTTGAGTCCACTTGGGCTTTGCACTAAGAAATCATGGCTACAACTAAATTAAACAAGATGAGGTGAAATAAAGGAAGCAGTTCAGAATAGGAGATTTTTAGTATGAAAGCATGTCTGAAACTACTACTTGATGTTGCTAAAAATTGCATCGTGAAGAAAAGCTGATGAAGCAGAAGTTGGGAGAAGGCTATTTTAGAACATTCCAGCAGCAGCTCAGTGTCTTAGTACAAGAATAAAATTAAACAAGAAATTAAGTATTCTTACTGGGGTTGAGTATCTATTACTAAGAGTGAGGACTGGAATGAAGGTATTCACTCTACCTGGGAAAGAGAGAGATGTAAACAGAAGACATTCATAGTTCAGAAAGACAACTTTGAAAGGAGAACAAAAGTTTTTATTCTCCCTTAAAAAAAAAAAAAAAAAAAAAAA
>WHYT01017355.1:420844-443638 GCA_009806455.1 Tetrax tetrax
CAAAAAAAAAAAAAAAAAAAAAAAAAAAACAAGCTCTTTCCAAACTCCAAAAACTAAGGCTTCAGTTTTGCCATCATTTTTCCTGATGTTTACTGCTCATCTTTGGGAGTAAAACCAGGGATGGACACCTTAAATTTAAAGTCCTGGTCACAATCAATAAAGGTGATAGACTTAAGTAAATCTTGAGGATTAATTGAGGATTAACTGTTAATCTCGGGACCATATTAACAAAGATGCATAAGCCCTATCTCATATTTAAACCAGTAGACACTTTATGTTTACATATCTTTATGGGTCAGACATACATTTCGATGTTCCTGCTTGCAATGTGCATAAAAACCTTTTAAAATATTCTGGCACCTGAGTTAGTGGGAAGAACTGAACCTTAAAAATGGAAACTCCTTCTGCCCAAAGCTGATGGATATTGTGCCTCAGTTTGACTGCCAGACCAAGGAATCAGTAATTCAAATACGGTTAGCATGGTGTTAGATACTGAAATATGCCTGCAGCAATGTGGGACACCAGCAGTTTAGAGCAGAGAAAGAGCTGATCTGCAGCTGTTTGTCTCTAACACAGAAGCAGCCATGTGCCTTTACCATGGGCTATAAAGTTATCATAACTTGGGATAAAAATAACTCCCACAAAACTCAAACCTTGTTGCAACTGAATTAAAATTAATGTTCATTTTGATAGGCTTTGATTTATGAAGAGTATTTTATTTGCTCTGAAAATAAATCAATTGCGTTTGCAAGACTGAGGTCTTTGTCTCAGTAAAAATACAATTATTGCAGTTAAATCTATAAATCATATTCAATCGTATTGCATATATGTGCAAATGATGAAAAGATGTAAAAATAATTTGTGAAAATTTAATTACTTTATAAAGCAATCCAAAAAGTGAACAAAACATCAGGCATACTCTTTCCCTCTTTATTTCTTCTCGTAAATGTGTTAATTCAGATTTGTGAATATTTTTCACTTTATAATTTTTTGCTTTAGTGATGGATTTCAAGTCAATCACAATATTTTTTTATTAGTGAAAAATCTTTCTTAATACTGTTAGGTTCCTCTTTAAAGTAGCCTATTTCACAGTAATGCCTATATGTGAAAAATGCTTTTATTATGTAGTAGAGTACTCTTCTTTCTCAAAAGGAAACCACAACAAAGTTTTAAAAATCTCTGGTTTTTAATTCTATCATAGGGCTCAATTAATTCCCAGAGATTACCTATACCACTGATTATTTATGCAAATTATGTTGATAAAATAGTTATGTAGCTGCATAACAGACAACATGATAGCCAATGTTAGGGAGATTTACTTTCCAGAGCAGTAAATTTTCATGTGATTCTGTTCTTTCACTTAAAAAACCACATTCATTCTACTATAGATGGCTTATATCTACATAGAAATCTCCAGCTAGGGTAATTTCAGCTTTCAGGGTGAAAAACTTCACTATTTATTGAATAAATGGTAGGTCTTTAAAAATTACCAACAGACACTCATACTGACTAACAATGTGAAAACTCGGAGAGTCTCTGCAGTTAGAGCTGTAATGGGAAAATACATCCAGATTCACGTGATATTCATGAGCTCAAAATTTACTCATAGATCAAATCTTTGGAAATCCTATTAAGGGTAGAACCTTGAGATGTCATGATTAATCCATACTAGTCCTTCAGGAAATCTCTATGTAGTCACTTTGAATGCCTCAGTAATTAATTCCTCAATGTCATTTGGTTTGACTCAGGAACATAATTTAGGCTACGCTGGAAATAATGCTGTCCTCCTCAATGTAGATGAGCAGGTATGGCACAATTAGGAATCATTTATGCTTTTTTATTTTAGAGATAATTCTATATTTATTTTAAAAAACATTATTCAGATTTTGATACTTTATTGGACAGTGAAATAGACAGAAATAACTTTTTTTTTGGCTGTGGGATGACACAGAAAAAATGTTCATTATCCATTTTTTAAAGGGTGGGGCAAGGGGCTAATTTATTTGGCCCAAAATACAATATACCTCTAATCAGAAATACAGAAAAGAAAGAAATCTGAGAATATTTTTTTTTTAGTAGTTAGTGTTTCCACTTCATGATTCCTTAACAAAAAAAATTCCACTTTCATACATCACGTAAAACCATTATAGCCTACATATAAAAATGGGCAAATAACTACCAACGCTGATTGTTAGTTATTTTGACTGAGCTTTGATATCCTACTCTCATATATTTCTACAGGCACACATCTCACCTGTTTTGGGTAGGCACCGGCCCTGATTCCTCATCCCTTTTGTTTTGCCAACAAGCTCCTGCTAGGGCTGCCAGACCAGACCTGGCCCCATGCCCTCCATCCCAGGCTATGGCAGCTTTTTGAGGTGGTCTTTTAGGCTCTTCTAGGATCTTCCCAGACCTGAGAATCGGGGTGGGTGGTGGGGTTGGTCCCTCAAAGGAGGTGACCCCCAGGAGCCCTGGGGAACTGCAGAGACTGTGGCTCTCTGGGAGCTTCATGCCAGAGCCAAGCCACCAGCTCTGCCCTGAAGCCTCCATGAGATTCATCTTAACTTCCCAGCCTGGGGCTGGGAACTGGGAGCCTGGAGAAACAGGGGCTGTGTCAGGGCTCTCAGATTCCTGAAAAGGGAAAATATTGAGTTGATGGAAAATCATAAAGCATAAAAGGAAAAAGTAGCCAAATGAAATCTGTACCTGAGGTAGATGCCTGACTGCAAAAAAGAGAAAATATCAAATGCTACGTTGAAGTCTCTAGGGTTTTGCCATTGATTTAAAAAGGAACTTGAGATTTTATGCAGATATTTGGGTAGAGAGGACGTCTTTTGAGGACATCTAGCCAAGATTTCTTAGACATTTACCACAAGCTTGACATACGTGTTTGTATATAACTTGCATACATTTTAAAATATGTATCCAATTAAATATACGTTGTAAGTCTGAACATCTCAAAACCATCCATAGACTTCAGTTACCCACATTTTATCACACTTAAAACTAAGTTGGACATTCAAGTCTACTAGATCAGAGTTAAATCTTTCAATGCTGTGGATCTCTTAGATTCAAGTCCCTTAGGAGGAGAACCATTTAACTCGTAAAATTTATTCAGACTTAAAATACTACTTGTAGAGCCTTAACTGTTATCACACACAAAACTAGAGAATACTCAAAGAAAACAAGAGTATGGGATATAAATAGGCAAAAAACCAACTGCTGTGCATAGGACTCAGATTTTTAAATAGCAATATAGCTGAAATTCACCATGTATATGTATTACACACATTGGTGTAATATACAGAAATAGATATATGTACTGTATATATACTTGCATGCAAATACATAAATATGTAAATATTTAGTCTGAATATTTACAGACACTATATCTGTACATATCATATATACATGAAGCATGTGCAAATATTCAAACCAAATATACATATTTATACATTTGTATGTGAGCGCTTGTGTGTGTCTGTAAGGGAAAAGAAAGAAGTCGGGGACCTTGAGTAGCACAGATGAGTAAACTGTGTTTACTCCTGGCAGGAGTAAAAAGAGAGCAAACACACTGTATGATAATTGCTATTTACTCAAACACAGAAGCCAGTGGTGCAACCTGGTGTGATCGAATCCTCCTGGTATGGGAGCTGCAAGGAGAAAAATAAGCTCATTTAGGACACTGCTAAGCGGAGTTTGAAGCTGCCACATGGGAGCTGTGCCCTACGGCACCACGCGCTCTGTTTTAAAAATGAGTGGTGGGGCTGCCGCGCTGTGCCCCACGGGGGCAGGTTTTGTGGTCTCCTTGCGGAGGAATACATTCCTCTCCATTTCAGTATAAGTTAATTTTTAAATGTTCATTTATTAGTGAGCCTAAAGATGTAAAATGAAAATATTCTGCAGTGAACAAAAAAGGGCAAAACCCCCAAAGAAGCAGATTTAATACACGCACTCCTATTTTAGATACAGCAACAGGTTTTCTAGAACATTTCCTTTCTGAGGTGCAAACTCCAGCTTTATTACTCAAAAATTGACTGCTTTCAGATGTGTTTTAAGATGATGGTATGAGCAGATGGCTTTCCAAGAACTGCGATAGCCTGATCCATAAACCACTTCCATGCTTGATTTACTTTCGCTTCGTTTACAAACGAAAGGAAAGCAGATGCTTATGCTCATTGTCAGGCTGGAAAATGAAGAACCGAATTCACAAGACAGCAGACACTTCTGCTGAAAGATTTTGAGCTATAACAATGAGCTCAGTACCTGTTCCAATACTGTTGCTGTCCTTTTTGTGAGATGCTTTCACCCCTTGTAACACAGATTTCTGTTTGTGTCCTACAATAAGGAGGTACTAGTCTACATTTAGGGTAGTTAATGAAGGATATCCTATCCTTGATACTAAGGAAGTATCTGTAATGCAAGAACAAAGTAACCAAGATAGCTGTTGTTCCTTGACTGAAAGAATTAATTGCATGGGTCACTAGCCACTGGAAGCCACACATGTACCCAGGGGTCCAACCTCTATTTGAACAAGAAAAAAAAAAAAATAGGTGCAATTTGAACTGTAAGGACAATCTCCTCTGAAATGACAAGGTAACTATCACTTAGCAGCAGTGGAAAAACTGAGAGGAGCCAAATGGTGAGAGACTGCTGACTTTGCACAAGCAGACTACAACCATGTTTATTTGCTTTTCCTCCAGACTTTCATTACATTTTAAAATCTATCTATTCCTATTCTATTGATTTTCCATAGTAGTGAAGGCTGAATTAATTTTGTTGTGTGGGTCATTTGATGTATCAGGAGACAAATTCTGCCTGTTAGACATGGTTTAGAGGAGACAATGAAAGTCTAAATGTCTGAGGTTTGGCAGGTTACAAATCAATTATTTCTGTTAGATAGCCAACTGCCACACCAACTGGGAAAGAGATTATATCAGATTACTGCACTTTTAATTAGCCAATCGTGACAGGCAAGGTTTGAAGAGAAAAAGAAATCAATCAGAAACTGCCAAACTTGGTCAGCTGAGTACACAGTGCCAGTATTGAATTTTAGACATTGTTCTGAAGCAGAACTTGATCTCCTGGGCTCTGCGAGGGGACCTGCCTCACACGAGTGATCCATCTTAGAGCCAAAGGTTATTCTGGAGCAAATATTTCCAAACATTTGTTATAATTAGCCTCTGTCAAGATCTGTCACAAAGCAGAACCTCATTAGAGAGGAAGGAGGAAGGGAGCGCACTGCACCAGAGCTATTCCCCCAGTGATACGGCAGAACAACAAATGCCTCTGCACAGGTTAAATGTTTGGGGGGGGGGGGAACATGCATGTGGGGATGCACTTCTGTGCACAGAGGAATGCATTTTGGCTGACAGATTTTAAAGGAATTTCTTTCGCCTGTTCAAGGGACTGGAGTGCTTCAAAACTGAGACAATATTTGCTTTTCTATGTCGTTGGCTTTATAACAAGATAATTCTAGAGACCCAGAGCATCCTGTCCTATAAAGCAAGATTTATGGCATGCTGTCTTAGAACCTAATTCTCTCATGCCTTCACCTTACACAGTCATTTGCTCTGTAAACTACATATACAATGGCTTCACATCAAGATGGTCCCACGTTGCACAGGCAAAGGGAAGTCAAGGTTAGCAGCTCAGCTGAATTACAGCAAAAAAAAAAAAAACCAAACAAACAAAAAACCAAACCCATCAGAGGACATAGGACACGTTTCTAAATTTTTTGCAGGAGTACAGAAAGCAGTACGTCTGTCTCTCCCAGTGTGCCAATCGGGGGTTAAATTTTGGGAAGTCTTGTGGAGCTTTATATTGTGTATGGGCACAATATTTTCCAAAAATTAGTCCATGAACTGATAGACCACAGAAGTATCCTTGCAACCGCCTCTCCTGCCTTCACTACTCTTCATTTTTGATCCTGATGTGCATCTCTCTCTTGTAAATAAAGAATACACTTCTAAAGTAAATTGCTGCCTTTGTATCATACTCGTGGAGATACCCAGGTGACAAGGACCTGGCAAAGTCCTCTCAGTTTCTCATGTGGCTTGATTCTGCCAGACAAGGACATACAGTCTTAGTCTAAGAAAACATTTATTGATGTTCAATGCTAATTATGTGGTTTTGTGCCAAGGACTGGAGTGTTGATTCACACTCCAATTAAATAAACACTTCAGAAAATTGTTGGATCAGAATGATATTGCTCAGTACTTTGCAAGATCAAACCATTCCTGGTGAATTTTAAAAGTATCTTTAGTATTTTCAGCTTTAAAATATATTGTGTTGTAAAAGATGGAGAAAACAGCTAATTCTTTCTGGTATATTAACATATGCTGGCTTTAATGTTCCATTTGCTAAACTTCCAGTCCATTTCCACACATTGATCTGTGGTTATAGATATGCTTTTCTTTTACTCCTTAAAAGAAAGATTCTTACCTCAGAAATACAAAAAAAAAAAAAGGCATATTGTACTCGTACGATAACTAAAACAGCTGCATGTCACTTTTGTGGATTTTGTGAACTGTGCTTGATGTTCGGCACCCCAGAGCTCCACGTGGGGGTTCTGTTTTGCCTGGTCTTTCGCTGCATTTCATTGATTAGGTGGGTGCAGAAGCAGAACTTCTTTGTCACTTCACTGGAAACTGTCTACACAGCTGCAAAGTGTATCACAAATCAATTCTGCTTGGAGGACTGCTTGCAACTAAGTCAATAATGGAGCAGGAAAACACACATGCTATCAAAGGAGCCAGAGTGAAAGAAGGAAAAAGCCTAGTACTCAACTTAAAAAAAAAACAAAGTGAGCTGCAGCCAGGTTTTGTCAAATGTACAGTACAAGGCCACATTCCTTGCTTTCTTCTGTGTCATCTTTTTAATGCTCTGCCAGTTAACATTCCACCATCATGAGGATACAGACTAAAGCAAGGATCTTTAGTGAGCAGCTAAAACATAAAGGATGTTAGCTCACCTTTCAAAGATAATCTTCTCATTTCACTCTAGTTCTCCAAACTCGTAGGATTTATAACTGCATCCTATATCTTTGTAAAATTTTGGGCTTCTCATTCCTTACTGTGGCACTCTTTTTTTTCAGTAAATATTTATGTATTGACATCTGCCAAAATTATTTCTACAATACAAGTTTGCATATTACAGCTGGAATAAAATTACATTTGTGCAAAACCTACTTTGGGCAATATGACAATACATCCTATTATTCTTGCTGTCTGTCACACCTGGTATTCTTCTACCCAGAGCGCCCTGATCCTGGCAAACCATCCTGACACCTGCTAACCTGCCCAGATACAGTGACAGGGAAGAAGGAAAAAGAAATCTGCACAACTGGATGATATTCTGTTAAAGTCATTGTCAGCAGTCATTTGTCTGTACTAAAGCAAGAAGCAGCGTTAAACAAAGTATGTTGTACTTCAGAGAAACTTGATTTAAACACCAACAATTTCCCTCCAGTTTAGAAATCATTAGTGTAATTTGCCAATCTGTGTGAAACAGCTAAAAAAAAATCCTCTGGGGTCAGAGATTTAAATTTTCTTTCAGTTTGTTTTCACAATGAATATTAATAGTCTGTGTTTCTCAGTTTTAACTTGCTTATTTTTTTAATTTGTTCTCTAATAGAAAGGTTGGTTTTCAAAGGAAGATTGGTGCTTTTGCTCTAGTCCCTTTGTTAAAAAGTTTAAGGATTTGTAGGTAATTCCTTTGAGAGTCATTAGTCTTAACTTAAGACAAATATGAAAGTTAATTAAAAGTTTAGTTCATTGACAGATAAACTAAAACTTTACACTTACTCACGATGGAAAATAATGAGCAGGACTAGCTGCTAGCTAATAAGCAAAGATTATGATAAAAACACAACCTAGCTTTTCAACACTGCAGTCAGAAATTGTACATTTGAGACTTTTTTTGATCTTTGTCCTTGCTTATTAGCTGCTGTCTCTCTATAGCCATTTCCACACCTCCCTACTTGATTACTGAGTCCAAACGTACTTCTGAAAGCACCTAGAAAACAACAGGAGCTCATATCATTAACGATAATTTTCTAATATAAGTAAAAATGGAAATGAGGCCCGTGAAGGTGTAACCTTCCCCTCCTGCAACAGCCAAAAAAAAAAAGAAAATTTGCTTTTCACTATCTGTAGAGAGTTTTTCTTCCCATCTCCCAACATGGCCTGGAGGGAATTTAATTTTTTGCCTAACAAGCAGAGCTCTTTGCAGATTGATTTTTTTTGTCTGTGCAATTCTACCAATTCTGCCTGTAAGAATTAACTCTGGAATTCGATAACTGCTCCAAAGACATTCTGACCAAAAAGTTACACCAAGAAGTCTTTTTCAGTACTTGAACTTCTAGGAGAAACAAGGAAAAACAGAGACATAGACTGCTGCTTTTCTGTCTCTAACTCCAGCATCTCTTTCATGAAAGCAAGAGTTCAGCTTCTCATTAAAAACAGACACTGGAAAACCATGAAGAGTATTTTACTTCCTCCTGCACCGTATGCCTCAGCAATAGATTCTGCCATCCTTTCTGTCTCAGTAGAGTAGTACACAGCAGTATCCAATCTTTTCCAAACACTCTTTTCTTTCTCATCTTATTGCTAATGCGTGATGAAGAGAGCATGAATTTTGAATGCAGCAATTATCATTCAATAGATAGGTTTAAAAGCTCTAACTACTTAAATTCACAGAGGAAAACTTTTTTTTCGTGCTGGTGGGAAAAAAGCGATTGAAATAAAATGGAATCATTTCTTATAGAATTGTGTCTCGAATTGCTGTTGGGGTTTAAAGTCACTACTTCTGTTATTACAACTCCAGATAAAATCCCTTAAAGCTAAAGAAGTCTCTTCTTTAATTGTTTCAGCTAAAAATGAGTGTCCCATATACCATCCTATGTCTGATGTTGACCAATGGACCGAGTCATACAGAAATACACAGGCACTCAGTATGGACTAAAAAATTCCCTGACTTTGCCTTAAATATTAGCTCAAACCACAGCCTCGATTATCAAGAGATTTTACTAAGCTACAGAATTAAATTAATGTTTTTCAGATACGTAACTCTTCCTGAACTTATATTGAGTTAGGAAATATCTGAGAGCTAGTTTTCCTCATCACTGTACCTCTGAGTGCCTGCTATGCTATGAAGGATATTTTCAACAATGGCTTTGAATGGAATGACAACTTTTGGAAGTGACTGTGGAATCACTAACCATTTATCACGTCACATGAAGCCAAGATAACTTATTAAACCTTATGACTAGTGTTATACAGTGAGAATTTTTGCAGAGCTTGCAATTGAATAGAATTTGGTCGTCATTTAGTATAGAAAACACACTTTCTAAAACCTTTTCTTACATAGTCAGAGTCCTGGAAGAAAACAACACCTTGACTTTATGAGAGACACAGTCCTCTGCTGTATTTTTACAACAGGACTGACAGGTACACTAGAGACCGCCCGGCTTTCCTCCACAGGCCCAAGGGCTGTTTAATGCAGAGGGAAAGTGAACATCACACAATTACCAACCTAAATATGTACTCAGGAGAGTCTCTTTCCTGCACAATGACTCTCAAAACACCCATTGATGTTCATATTTAGAGACAGTGGTGTTTTTAGTGGGGAAAAAAACACCTTGTATCATAACAAGCAATAGAGAGAAGTTTCAAGCCAATTAGAGAAAATGGACCACAGTGAGTCAACATTCAATAGCTCATGATTTAGAAAAGTATTCACCTTGGAATAGTCAATATGTGTGTTACACATGGATATTTAACAGAATACCTTACCTATAGTTTAATTAACTGTGCAAACAATTAACAGTGCTCAAGTACAAAGACTGAAAATTCTCTGTACAGCTTAAGTGAAAATGTCATTCTCCAGAAGTGAACCCTGTGGCCTGGCTAGCTCCACAGACTGTGAAGAGATCCTTACAGATGTCCAGGGGCTTCTGCTCTTATGATGCTTGTTTATCAATCTGTGAAAACCTTCCAAAGGAATGAAAGTATAACAAGCTGTAATAACAACCAGTGCTCAGTGGTTGTTGAAGCACAGAGGCTTTAGATGCATGCTGACGGACAATTACAGTATCCCACTCATTTTCTGGAAGGCAAATGAGGTGCAAATTAAAGATATGAGTCTTCTGTGCATCACATTAAGAGAACAGCTCTTTGGCCATTTCTGCCAAAGTGGAACATCTGTTTCACTATTCTCTGAAAACTACAATATTGACTTTTCTTTTATAATTCTCTTTTGGCGGCTAGTAGCTGTATTTTTCTACCTTTCCCAGTCCCTCTACTTGGCTTCACAGGTGGAGGAGCAGGGCATGTGAGACAAGGGCTTCCCCAGACCCCGCGGACCCCCAATAAGGGGAGCACGGTGCTCCTTCGGAGCTCCCCTCACCAGAGGGAGCTCAGCAGAGAGCACCATTGCTTTGCCTTGTTCCCCACGCCCGTATACACCTGCCCATGGTGCTGTCCCCTGAGCCTGAAGGCATGAAGCTGATCTTCCTTCAGGACCTACATGCTACCCAGGGATGATCCCAGAGAAGGGAATTGCCAGGTACCTGGCTGGAAAGCTGCTGCATACTTTCAGATTAATGTCACCAATAAACACTGTTCTGAAAGCATCACTGACAATCAAATAGGTAGTTAAATGGGTACAGAATGATGCGAGACAAATACTTGGGAACAAAATATTGGAAAAGTGGTATGAGACAGTGGACTCACATGTTGGGGGAAGGAAAAGAGGGAGAGCTATAGAAAGACTGAGCAAACAGCAACATTTTTGCAATTGCTTTGTATTACTAAAGACTCCAGGTGCAGCATGTTTCCAGTCAGATCAGCAGATCTAAAGCAAACATTGAAATATTATCTTGCACCAGCAGTTTTCAACTTTTATTTTCATTTGAGAGTCCTTAATTATTTTCCTGGGTAGGTACGTACAACAAATGTAAGCCCACTGTCAGTCAGCTTTAGTGGACCTTGTGGTCCATAGTCAATTTAGTCTTCAGAATCTATGGATCAGAGGTTAAAAGCCCTGCGCTCGCACCCTTTTGAAAAATTGGTTTGGTAAAGCTTGTCACTTTACGGGATGGACTGGCTGCCACAACTGTAAGGCTGTCTTTTGATTTCATTACCCTTCTCTTTCTATTTAAATCTGTGGTTAGACCGGATGAGCAGAAATCAAGCTGTAGAATCCCAGGTGGGACTACAAAGGCTGTAATAAGAGTATCCCAGCAGGTAACAATGGTTCCGCAACAAGGTAAATGCTGCATATCAGGGGGTTCAAATACTGCTGGTGAAGAGCACAGAAAGGGAAAAATTAGGAGCTGTAAATAAAAAATATTCTTACTGTAAAGCCTAGGTAATTATAGTCATCGCAGCTGATCCATAGGAGAAGCAACAGAGTCCTGGCTGTGATGCAATAGCAAACCTGGTTCAATTTTCTTAACCTTTGCCAATTGGCTTATACAAGTTTAACTGCATCTGTCTCCTGTGGACCTATAAAGAAGACACATCAAGTGCTGGCATAGTGGATGGCCTTTACATTTATCTTAGCAAAGCAGGCAAAGAGGGATGCTGAGCCAAGAGGATCCTGAGCCACTGGGTGCCAGTGCTGTCCGGCCACCACTGCTGAGTTTCCCCCTCCTGCCTTTCACTTCTGAAACCAAAAAGGTGGCATTGCTCATGCATAATACAGTGAAAATGATCAACATCTGAGAACAAAAAGAAAACAACAAGCTCCTTAGCGCTATAAAAAGAACTGATAAGATGTTTTCCTTTAAGAAACTTAAGCCTGCTTTCAGAAGGAAAGATTGAAAAGCTAGAAGAGATACCATACCCTATGTTATGAATATGACCTTGACATTAGCTGAGTAAAGTTATCCAACCTGAATACCACTGAATTACTCCTCTTCTTCCTAAGCGGTTCTAAAGCTGTCGGTAACCTGAACTTTAGTAAATTTGTGGCTGTATTTCAGAATGTATTTAGACAAAGACCAAATCATCTTTGAAAATAAGTCTCTCCCACTAAAACTCTGAAATATGTGAGCTTATTATTTGCGCCCCTTTTACAACCAAAGAACTGTGTTTATTTCATGTTACAGTTCATTAACTGACTTTCATTTCCTTGTAACAGCCAGTTGAATTTTGTTAGTGACTGTGTTACGGTGAGCAGTACAATGCGTGTGTGTGATCTGAAAAAGGTATGGACGATACAAGAGAACGGCCCTTCCAGGTACATCAGTCTCAGAAGGTAAGCGAGTAGGAGCATGGCAGATCTAACATCCAACTTTGCAGGTGACTCAATTTGCATTCTGACCCATTCAGCCATTAAAAAAATGTTTAAAATATTAACACCACATGACATTTCTCAAGCAATTATTTCTTTCTGTTCCTGTAGCTAAGTGACAATGTTGCAAAAGAACAAATTCCATAGGAAAAAAAAATATCTAGAAGATATCAATCAGTTTATAAAGCTATGACTAAAATAATATTTTCTTGGAACACACACTCTTCATTGCTGCTGCTACTGTTAAGACTGTCATTTTCTTGGGAACGGCTACCATTCTGTCAGTGGCCATGTACTGCTCTGGCAGGATGCAACATGGCATCAGCTAACAAACATCACACTACATGGGATGGCTGTAGGCTGCTCTTAAGTGCAAGCCCTTTGGTGCTTGCCCATTTGCTCACTTATCTCAAACCTTCTGGCATCTGTATGTCTGACAACTGTACTGAGTGTTATTCATACCAAAACTGATTTTAAGTAACTGGGGAAAAAAAAAAAAAAATACATCAAACCTAACACATTGTTGACCTCTCTGCTATCAAATGGAAACCTCCCACTTCTGTCATATCCCTGGCAGAAATTATAAGAGGATTTGTACAGCTCTGCACAAATGTATTCCTCTGCACACTGAAAGTGCTAGCAGAATTGCTCCTATATAGAGTACTCCATGGCAGAAAAGCTTGTCACAAGAATTAGTCTTATAAATTCTCATAAAATGCTAGCAATCCCAAACTTTTTAAAAAAGCACTACATAGCTAAGATAGAACACAGATTTTTGAGATCCAGCCTAAAGCATAGTTTAGGGAGGTAGTTTTCTTTGCCTAACTGAACTATCTGAACCGATCTCTCATATATATGCACTTAAAACTATAGAACTCTACACTGCTGAACCAGAAATGCACAACCTTGAGAGAGCTTTTTAATTTATCGGCTTCTTGCTTTCTCTGTACACACTTTTAGGTTATGATACATCAAGTAGGTTAGCGGGTCTCCATATGAGAACTCTGTCTTTCAAAAAATTCATATTTTGATTTTTCCTTTCTCCATTTCCAACGGTACAAAAGGAATGTTGGTACCATCATTGACAAGTGCATTCATTTACTGGGATTTTCTCAAAGGTGAGGCAGCCTCTTGAGGACACCTTTCTTTCTGAGGTTCTGTGGTCACTCTTTATGGAGTTGTTCATAAAGGACTCCTGGTATCCTAAAGGGAGGACTTGGAGTTGTTTCAAAAGGTACTGCCACTGCAGCCTTAACAGGACATTCTATAGGTAAGAACAGGAACACAGCACATATAGCACAGATAGTGTTTTAGAAAGAGAGAAAGGAGGGAGAAGGAAAAAAAAAGAAAAAAAAAGAAATACTGGGGGGTGAGGGTGGAGAGAGAGAAAGGATTGAATATACTGAACAGCTTCATATGGAAAACTTTTCATTTACTGAGTTTGAGGAGTACAAAGTTCAAATTTTGAGTTTGATTGCCATTATGACTTTTTAGCTCAGGTCACTTCAGTATTACTCAGTGCTGGTGTGATTTGCCATGATGTCTCAGACGGGTGATGAGGATGAGCTCTCAGTGCATCTTGGGAAAAACAGTTTCGCAGAGTAGCCCTGGCCACCTGCTCAACCACCAACTGTTCACACTTTTTTTCCTTTTTTAAGCAAATGTGCCAAAGAATATCAAAACACATTTATCAGAACACTAAAGTAATAAACTAGAACAAGGTGTTGGTTTAAATAGGAAATGCCGTGAAAAGATATATTAAAAAGGTTTGAAAACCACTCCTCTCGATTTTGTCCTTGAAGGGCGAGTTAGTCCCTCCAGTATTATTTTCTAGTTCAGCAGCTTCCTGGGGCTTCCTAGGTTGTACAGCAACAGGCACCCATAGCAAAGGCTCCCTCCTTCTGCCACCTTGAGACTTCAGCTCCTGGCCCTGCTCTTTCCTCCCCTGCTCCCGCATCTTCACATCTCCCAACACCTTCTTCACGCTGGGCACGCTCATCACATAGAAACTATTGCCTGCCCTCCACAAGAACCATCCCCAACACATTGACCAGGTTGCTTCCTTTCCATCTGTTACCCCACCTCAGAAGTCTTCCTACAGGTCACTTGTGTCTCTATACAAACTGCAACGAACCAGCCTAAGTACACATCTTTTTAAATGACTCTGTTATAAAGAGAGGCAGCTTCATTTGTGCAGACCTACAGGTCATAGATAGCTGAAATGGAATTTTCTGTTCTATGAAAATCATTTCTTTCCTGCTATTTTTACATTTATTTTTACATTTGTAATTCAGGATGAAAATCAGAAAATGCAATTTCTAACCTGACAGAAATTCCAGTTTTTACCTACTTATAATAATTCAGAATATATTGCAGTATATTTTCTGCATAAGTCCGCCCACGATTTTTAAATAAATCAGCAGATAGAGTATTTTAAACACATTGATTTTTTTTTTATTAAAATATAGGTTATTTCAAAGGAAGACCCAAACATCCTGACTATTTTAAAAATGTTTTTCATTTTGGTTTAACTAATTTCTGTTACAGTTATCCTTATAAGAGCTTCATTAATTTAAATTCGGTCCAAAAGAGACACAAAACAAAGCTTTCAACAAGATGATTATAATTGTTTGTTAAGTTAAAAGTGAAAACATTATTAAAAACTCTGCATATAATACTCATAAGGTAACAATTAAATTTATACAGTAGGTGAAGATTTTCAGAAATGTTAGCTGTGTTTGGTTATCTGTTTTTTTTCAGTATGAGTAATCAGCATTTCCAAAAATTAGTCGTTCTTAAACTAGACAGCCAAAATCACTAGGCATTCTGGTCCTTCTTTTCTTTTCCCTTCCCCTCTCTCCCCCCTATTTTTTAGTACTTTTTTTTTTCATTTTCAAGGTAAAATACTTCCTTTTATTCAAGGCATCTTTAGATACCCAACACTTCCAGGAGAGGAGATTAAACTAAACAAAAGCTGCATGTTTAATATAGTGCCATAGAGTGTAACATCCCTATCTTGATATCTTATCAAAGACTTACAGGAGTGGGGAAAAATATTCTTACAAATTTTCAGCAGGGAAATGTAACTTCTTCTTGTAAAGACTTCAAAGAAAACCAGCATGTCACAGAACCATGTAAACTTCTTGGATTGCTAAGTGTTAGAGGAGGGTCCCCCCCTGCTGCATTCGCTGGCAAAGGCCACCAGTAATCCCCAAACTGTCTCATGATGGAACAATGGAAATCTTTAGGAGACGGTAGAGTGTGAAGCTCAGCAATTTTGTAGTTTTAAATCAGAGCCTGAGGCTATCCATCCTGTACTCCAGCTGATACTAGGCCAGCAATGCCTTCAGTTATTTCTTTTTGGAAATGTAAAATTCACTTGCAGAGAATCTCCAGGTGTGTTAAAATATCTTCTTTCTGGTTGTAAGTGCAATCCATACCTGCCTCATTGAGCTAAAACATTTCACAGATTTGCAAGCAGCCACCTTCCTAATGGGCACATACAGGGCATGGCCAGCAATAGCACCAACATGCCTAGTCTTAAATAAAGCCTGTGAGAAGTTGTCTTTTTTTTTTTTATGTTGATGCAAATTAAAATGTCCTTGCAGTGATATGTCATCCCCATCGTTTCCTCCAACCTATCAAGTTCCTCATGTGGATGCTTCCTAATCTGCTTTGGAGTTTAGAGTTTATTGTAATCAGGTCAAAGTAAATTGGATTAACAAAGACCTATTTATTAGATTCCTAAGTAAACCTCTTTGATTTTGAACCTGTCAGCCAAAGAGCTGTGTGGGAGGACAGAAGGTACAGTATCTAGCAGAGGGGAAAAAAATGTCAGGCAACTAAAGGAAGATGAAGGATCATAACCTCCCCATTTGGCAGAGAGGAAGGCACACCTACCTGTGTCAGGCTTAGATGCTGTCAGCTCTCCTACAATGATTTGCTCTTCTCCCTCCAGGAAATTACAGATGTGTTTGCAGGCTAGTAATTGTTCTCTCCCCCCCTCCTCTTTCAGCCTCATATCACATTTTTTTTGTAATATAAGTGCGCTTTCTTGCACCTATTATCTAGGTCCTTCATTGTATGCAATAAAAAAAAAAAAAGAGGCCAATAAGAAGCAAAGAGAAGATGCTCCAACAAATCTCAGATCTCAGAGATCCTCAGAGAAATCCAGTGCTTTCTATCCTTGAATGCCAACTGTGATGACTTGTTTGAATAAAAGCGGTACAACAGCATACTAAACTTGGAAACAATTCTGTGTACAAGCTACAGCAACAGTCCAGTTGTTGCTTTTACATGAAAAATTGCCTAATTATTTACTTCAAATTGCGCAAATTCTATCACAGTCCCGGGCTTTTCTGGCATTCATCTGTCACACTGTCTGTCATATAAAACTGCCCAGAATTAAAATCCACATCCCTTTAGCATCTCGGCAAAGAGTTGTCAGCCAGGGCTCTTGTTCTGATGGATGATACTAGTGACAGCTGCCAGAAAGCACAGCTAAATTCCTCAACAGATACCTTGGAGGTGCATGCAGCAATACGTATTACCTAAAAAGAACCAATATAGATCTTCCTGTTCATCAGTTTGTACTTGTACACTTTATTCTTTAATACGAACCTCCTAAATCCAATTTCTCTGGAGTTACTTATTCAGACATCACTGGTATGATTAATAAAAATAGAACTGGAATTGACAATGGCTAGATTAAAATGCCAAGCTCAAACGTCAGAAGCTATAAATTGGTATAGATCTATTGACAGAAGTATGCCAAGGCTTTGGTCACTCTTCTTTATAATACCATTATTTCATTATCCTATATTTACTAACAGAATGGCACACCTCCTAAACCTGACTACTGAAGTAAATCTAGATTTATTTTTTTTTTAACTGCAAGTTGATTTTGGATGTCTCCTTTTCTTTTCTTTCTTTTTCTTTCAGTTAGCCAGCTGAATGTACTTGATTTGTAGTGAGACTGCTTTGTCCTTAATTTCTAAAGCAGAACCAGCTTGCACAGGGCTTGAATGGAACTAAGCGTCTTTCTGCCAGGCAGGTCTCCTATCCCTATATAGAGATGGCCCATGAGGAATAAGTGGATTTGGGAAATACAGCTTCCAGTTTCCCAGAATTTTGTATTTTTCATTTAGCTTTGGTCAAAATCAGACCAATTGCGTATTTTTATCATATTAATCTAATTTTGAATTGAATTATTTTGACTGGATTATTTTTCAATAAAAACTGTTCTATCAAAACATGTCTAATCAGCTTTAATAAAAATGATAAAATTAGTGTTTCTCAAAATCTAAGCTTATCATCCATGCCCTTTAGCTCTGCATAAGCTCTAAAATACTGACAGTCCAAAAAAGCATGGAAGAAAATAGTGTTTAAAAAAGTAGAAACAGTGGGGTGAAACAGCTGAGGTCAAACTTCAGGTCAGCAGAAGAAGCCCAAAGAGAGCACAGGTCTCCCGACGCTGAGTCTGGAGCCAGACGCTGGGCAGCACTGTCTCTAATTAGCAGTGTGGATATCCACTTTATTCACGTCAATGATATTTACCTACCGAAAGCTGTGACCACAGTGAAAGAGTCACATTGAGGTTCCCTTGAAAATCCAGGTTATTATTTTATAATTAGCATAGTATATATACATACAGGACAAGGCTGTCCCAGCAATAGATTTAATTCAGCAGTGAAGCCTTGGCAGACAGGGTACATTTTAAACACTCTAAAGCTGTTTATTTAATCCTTGTTAATTTTAGCACCAAATAAGCTGACCGCGCATTTGTTTCATGGTATTCCTATAACCCCAGCAGGTTCTGCTCTTTCTTGTTGATAAATATATTTGCTGTCAATTATTTTTTAAGTGGGTTTTTTCTTTTTTTTTTTTTTTAATTTTGCAGATCAATGAATAAACCAGAAATAATTATCTTCTGTTGGTTTGGTATATATTTAAAAAAATAAACTACTATTTGTTAAGGTTTCTGACAAAAATATGGAGGTGCAAAATGATTTCAACCTAAACTGTGCCATTTCATGCAGAAGTAGACATTTAACTGTATGTGTGGTTTTGTTTCCAGATAAAATATTGTTTATTGTTTTTTTATTTGTTATTTAAACAACCACAGACCAATCAGGATATGCAGCGAGACAAAGTTAATCCTATTAGTGTTTTAAACACTTTACAAACTATAACTTGAAAACATTTAAGCATTAATTTCCTGAGAGAACATAGACAAGATGAGCTTCCTCAAAAAAAATAATTTCACTAGCAACATATTCAAAGAAATATAAATGTTTCAGGGAAAACAGTACAGATTTGGTGCAGTTTTTTTTAAAACCTAGCTCCGTAAATGTAGACAGTTGCCACATACAGTCACAGCTCCACTTGCAGTCTGGAGCTACCATAAAGCAATGCCTTTGTAACATGTGTCATGTACCCTACAGTCCCTTTCACCGTACAGGATAGCCAGCTCAATATTGCAATTGAGATGTTCAGCTGGCCAAGAGTTGGTTAAGCCATAGACCAGCTACGATGAATGAAAAATTTTGGAGGGTATGCCCTCCTCATACAAAAATCTCTATTAGATTGCTACAGGGTGGCATTGGTTCCTTGTAGATGAAGCTCAAAAGTGTTAAGAACCTGCTCATCATGTGCTAAAACATGGACAAAGAAAACCAAGGTGAATGTTACTAAAAAGGGGGAAAGATAAAGGAGAAAGAACCTGTTCATATAAACACCCTGAAGCAGCACACTGGAAAGCAGTATTCAGGAAGGCAATGCAATTAGAGAAAGGATTGCCTAAGCAAGGATGAGGTCAGTAAGAAAGCAACTGAAAGACTTGAACGCCAATGTGGAAAGTTTGGAGAGGCAAGAACTGCTTGTGCAAAATGTAAAAAAAGCCATCAAGGGACAGATGAAACCGTGGGGAGGAATTCTCATTACTGGAATCAAGGGTGTGTGCTGGTCAGGAAAAAATAGGAATAAAGGTTACACAGGACACCATTTTATGACAATCAAGTGCTTTAGGTGTGTTTTAAAAAAAAAATTGGTCACATAGATAAAATTATTGGTTTAGGACAAAATCTCTTTGAGGTAGAATGGTTTGTAGCAGGGATCTATTATCTGTCTCCACACTTGGTTAGAGATCTAGATTAAGAATTTTGTCAAAAATACTCCTTAAAGACAGAAAAGGTAATATGAATTACATCATACTGAGAATGTATAACTTCCCTAACACAAATTAATTTGAACTGGATAAGTTGTTCCTTTTTTATCATTATAATGACTGGCTCAAACTTTGGGAAAGAGTCTAGACTAATTCACATTTCTGTCTGATAAAATTAAGGCATAGGCTTTTGGCAACAAATTAGTATCCATCAGTGATTTTTGAAAAGTTTGTTAAGATAAATTAAATATTATGAAGTGATAGAAGAGTAATTTTGAATTAAAAAAACCCCACAGCTTGTTTGGTATGAAAGCAATAAAATACGTTTTTAAATAGTAGAAAAATAAATGTTACTTTGTGAGGTGGACTCAGTTGCTTTGCAACATTTATATATCTTACATCATCTATTCATAAAATACCTATAAATATTAAAACATGCATACAATATTTTTCTGAAGACTGTTTTAATAATTGTGTAGCTTGACTTTTATTGTTTGAACATGAAATTGTGGGCTTCAAGGATAGTTTAGCTTACCTTTTATTTTTCTTCTAGATAAGCCTAATAACTTAGTTTAATATTTGATTTTGATTTCCTTTGCATAGAATATTTATATACATACAGCATGTTTCTGCACGAAAATTAGGGTACTGGTGCTTACACTAGTGTGAGCATATGGATACAAGAGTAAAAGGCAGACAGTTGCCTGGGTAATTTCCAAGTGAGACAAGCTGAGGGCATTTCTTGTAATATATTTAATTATTTTTCTTAATTACGTGGTAGGTTAAATATGAATTTTAAAAAATCCCATATTTTTTTAATAAATTTGTTGACAATCAAATACTACTGTAAACGGTTGGCCTTAAATTTGGATTCTACTCAAATTAGTCAATAAAAGAGATAAAAGATTAAATATCCCTGGCAAGAAAAGTTGCAGCATTTTGTGTTTGATGATTAGCTTTTGTCAGTTGTGTAGTAATATATAGATCGAAACGCAATATATATATATATATATAAATACATTAAAAAGTAACAGAAAGTACATTTTAATGTTTAAAATGATTGAAAACTAAGCATCAACATGGTATGGTCTAAACACCCACTACCACTACCCGCTATTTTCTCTTATAAAAAAAAATAAAATTTTCATTTCAAATTCTGGTACACTGGAATAAACTGATGACCAATCTTGGTACAAATATTGCTTATACAGATTTTCAATTTGTTTGTAATGCTCACTAAAAATTGTATTGATAAAATAAAGGCTTCTGGCCAAGTATGGATTTGGTTTTATAGCCAGGTCACATGACTATTAAAAACAGTTAATTTGAGTTTGTTTAAAGTGCTTCAGAAGCTTGCAACTCAAGTCTACATTGAAAGTAAATTAATTATAAAATAAAACAACTTTGGGTAACAAATTAAACTTTAAACCACTAAACAACAGACCAAGGTGAAATCTTGGCCTCTTTTTTCCCCCCAGTGACAAAACTCAGTCAGGTCTAGGAAGGGCTTCTGATTTATTTTCTATGACTCACTGAAGCAGATGGACACAATTCCTAAGACTCTTCTCTAAAGCTCTGTTGGAAAGATAACTACACATACGAGATAGTGATCTAATTACAGATTTCACAGACAGGACCCTGCATAAAGAAATTTTTACATTCTTGAACAAGATGTAAAAAAACTAAAATTAATTTCCTTGGCCAGGGTCTCTGACTACAGAAGCCTGAAACTTAAGCAGCTGGAAGAGTGACTCAATTTTTCTGCAGTAAACGCTGGAGATTGAAATGAACTTCCTCTGTTTTTGAAGAGCAGAGCTGGGTTATACTGTGGTGGAGATTGCTGACGTAGTTCTGGAAGGGAAGAAGCTTGCTCAATACGATACCGCATCTGCTCTACCCCCATAACCCAAAAAGAGTTGAGTACCTTACACCCAGGGCATGCACAGCTTCTGACACACAAGCACCCGGTCTGCATGCTGACAGACGGGTTTCCTGCAGAAAGGTGTATTTCCCCATTTGTGTGCTTTCCATAGTCACTACTTGTAAGATGGGACTTTCGTTATCTTTGGAAAGGAGATATAGAAACAGAGAGAATCCAGTATCTAGACCAGCCCCTCACCCCAAAATCAGATTATCCAGTCCCAAGTCACCACTGACAGGAGTTTGTCAAGAGTCTTCTTGAAAACCTACAATGAGGGAGACTTCACAGCATCCCCAGGCAATCTAGTACTTGTTGCAAACCATCTGAGAACAAGCTCAGAGGTACAGAAGGTAAATTAAAAATCTGCTTAGAAACCTCAAACAGGTGCTTTGGGGAAATCACAATCTGCTTTAACACTTGGAGAATATTGTTTCTCTTATTCATGAAATCTATAATATTCTATATATAATTATATAAAGCAGCGATATGGTAGGTACAGCTAACTGGTGTACAGGTTATTTAACAATCAGTCCTAGTCTTGGACTGCCTGTTGTATCTGGTCTCCAAACAGACTATCTTTGTCCCTGAAAATTGTACTCAATATATAAAAGAGGCAGCCCGTGGGCAGACCAATCAAAAAGTGCAAGACAGCACTGGACAGCAGGCAGGCAGTGTTTAGTATTTCAAACTTTCATCAAGGTTTTGTAAGTTTTTTATGGAATAATGGAAGTGAAGGAAGAAAGAGATAACTTTGCACTTATTTGTAGATAATTCCCTGGAGGTATGAGAAGCATAACAGAAAAAGCAGAAAGACTGTTTTAATGTCAATCCAGCAGTGCAGGAGCTTGATGGCATGGGTTAGTGGAGAGCCAGACAGGTGGCATCTCTGTAATAAATGGGAGATTATTGAAAAAATGATAGGGCAATAGTAAAAAAACAGGAATAGACTGTGAGAGACTGTGAGCAGCTTGTATTTGATTAGATTAAGAGAAAGAGAACCATAGAGAACTGCTTATAGAAAGTGTACCAGTGAAGAAGTAGTACCAAAAATAAATCTTCTCACTATTTTTCTGGAAGTTTAGGAAGGAAATAGGGAAGATTACATTTATAAAGTCTGGGCAAAAGAATACTTTAAATGACGTAAGTACAAAAAAAAAGAATCTGTAAAAACTAGATATAACTTGTATGTTGGAAACAAAAAGGGCTCTGAACTGAGGTTACTACTTGTAGGAGACTGGTATAATAGGGATATTTTCTGCAATGATTGAGAAAATAGGCAGTAAGATGACTTATGGGAATTAAAATTAAAAGCTCCATTTATCAGCCATGTGTTACTAGAGGCAACTGCTTGTAAACCAAAGGCAGGCATCCGAGGCATGGGACAAGATTTTGGGGGGGGGGAAGGGGGGGA